>SJYA01002005.1:10069-145931 GCA_006410615.1 Neotragus moschatus
TTTACTCTCAAGGATATTCAAAAAGATTCTCCACACTAAAGGACTAGATACCAAGAAAAATGGGCAATGAAAATAGAAAAAGCTCCTGGACATTTAAAATGCATTGCCAAGACAAGATTTCAAAAAGAAAATTTGAAAGAAAAAGATAAATATATAAGAATATAAACAAAAATTTAAAGAATGAATTTAGTTTGCCTACCTTCATTGGCAGATGCCTGTTTATGAAAAACATTAACAAATGATTTGACATTAATTGGTGATTTGGGAGTCATATCCTTGAAATGTTTGCAAATGGGTATTTTATCAATTTAAATACCTAAATTTTCTATCATTGTATTGTACATTTGGAAATTGTTAAGAGTAGATCTTTAAAGTTCTCGCCACACAGAAAAACTTTAACTATAAAATACCTACACAAATGTACATACATACATCAGTTCAGTCACTCAGTCGTGTTCAACTCTTTGCGACCCCATGCACTGCAGCACACCAGGCCTCCCTGTCCATCACCAGCTCCTGGAGTTTACTGAAGCTCATGTCCATTGAGTTGGTGATGCCATCCAACCATCTCATCCTTGGTCATCTGCTTCTCCTCCTGCCTTCAATCTTTCCCAGAATCAGGGACTTTTCAAATGAGTTANGCACTGCAGCACACCAGGCCTCCCTGTCCATCACCAGCTCCTGGAGTTTACTGAAGCTCATGTCCATTGAGTTGGTGATGCCATCCAACCATCTCATCCTTGGTCATCTGCTTCTCCTCCTGCCTTCAATCTTTCCCAGAATCAGGGACTTTTCAAATGAGTTAGTTTTTTGCATCAGGTGGCCAAAGTATTGGAATTTCAGCTTCAGCATCAGTCCTTCCAATGAATATTCAGGACTGATTTCCTTTAGCATGGACTGGTTTGATCTCCTTGCAGTCCAAGGGAGTCTCAGGAGTCTTCTCCAACACCACAGTTCAAAAGCATCAGTTCTTCGGCGCTCAGCTTTCCAACTCTCACATCCATACATGACTACTGGAAAAACCATAGCTTTGACTAGGCAGACCTTTGTTGGCAAATTAATATCTCTTCTTTTTAACATGCTGATTAGACTAGTCATAACTTTTCTTCCAAGGAGTAAAAATCTTTTATTTCATGGCTGCTGTCACCATCTACAGTGATTTTGAAGCCCCCAGAAATAAAGTCTGTCAGTGTGTCCATTGTTTCCCCATCTATTTGCCGTGAAGTGATGGGACCAGATACCATGATCTTAGTTTTCTGAATATTGAGTTTGAAGTCAACTTTTTCACTCTCTTTCACTTTCATCAAGAAGCTCTTTAGTTCTTCACTTTCTGTCATACATGAAGTGAAGTGAAGTAGCTCAGTCATGTCCGACTCTTTGCGACCCCATGGGCTGTAGCCTACCAGGCTTCTCCGTCCGTGGGATTCTCTAGGCAAGAATACTGGAGTGGGTTACCATTTCCTTCTCCAGGGGATCTTCCCGACCCAGGGATCGAACCTGGGTCTCCCACATTGGAGGCAGATGCTTTAACCTCTGAGCCACAGACCAATCAATAATAAATGTTGATTACTTACTCCTTGTGTAAGTTCTGCACAAGTTGCTGTGTGTGGGGATAGGGCATAAAAAATAAAATTATAAAGCATTAGAAACCTCTAAACATATGCAAAGTTTGTGATCTTTGTAGCTTAGCTCTATGTGGAAACCTCTTCTTTAAATGAAAAGAATCCATTTCAGAAAAGTTAAAATTATTTCCTACTCACGTCTTAATTCATTGTGACTAGTCTTCTAAACACTTGAAAGAGCTCACAATGATCATGAGACATAGACAATGATGTTCTTGGTCCTCAGGGTCTCTGACAATGATGAATGATAAATCTTTAAATAAATGAGCTGTGACATGGTATTGCAGGCAGTCTTACTTGTCATGCAGATAGCCTCTTTCCCTCAAAAGAGCAAGAAGGCAGTAGTTAAGATATTTTAGTCCAACTCCATTGATGTTTCTGAAAAGCCTTACATGGACAAGGACAGGGTGTAAAATTGATACTAGTCAATAAAACCCAGTGAAATATCGTCATTGCTGGATGAAGCGTGGGCTCACAAACATGGCTAATGCATAGACACCCAAGTCTCCCACTCTTAGAACTCATACAAAGGGTGCTTAATTAGCATGCTTGGGTTATAGATCTCTTAATCACCATTATTCACAGGTTAAATTAAAATTAACACTATGTAATTGCTCATCTATTGAGAACACAGCTGTAACCAACAAAAGAGTACAAAAACAGCAAGTCAAAAGAGGCGAAATGGATGGCTTGGAATTCATTGCACATTTTTGGGAGGGTTTCCATCTTCAGTCTCTAACAATCTTCTTTTTTGAAAAGTATACTTTAAAAAAAATTTTATACAATTTTTGAAGGTTACTTTCCAATTACAGTTATTTTAAAATATTAACTGTTTTCCCTGTGTTATACAACAAATTCTTGGGTCTCTTTTACACGCAATAGTTTGTACCTCCCACTCCCCAACCACTACTGGTAACCACTAGTTTGTTATGTCTCTCTATGGGTCTGCTAACTTTTAGCTATATTCACTATTTTTTAGTGTTTTTAGATTCCATACATAAGTGATATCATATGTTATTTATCTTTTTCTGTTGAAATCATTTCATTTAGCATAATGCCATCTACTACCCTTCTTATTGCTTTTCTTTAGCAGATTAATGGCTATTTTCCTTCCTTTTCTTCGTATGTGGCACCTGCAGCTGTATCTTCCTTTTGGAAAAAGTCACAAAAGGAGGTACTGGGAACTTGCTGATCACTCTACCACCAAAGTGAATATTCACTGTTCCTCAGCATTTCTCTGTCAAAATCAGCCCAAGGAAAGGGCCAAAGTCAACTTTTATTCTTATTTTGTTTCCTGATAGTGCAATATGTTCATCATATTAATTTTGCTGCTAAGTCACTTCAGTCATGTCCAACTCTATGCGATCCCACAGACGGCAGCTCACCAGGCTCCGCCGTCCCTGGGATTCTCCAGGCAAGAACACTGGAGTGGGTTGCCATTTCCTTCTCCAATGCATGAAAGTGGAAAGTGAAAGTGAAGTCACTGAGTCGCATCCAACTCTCAGCGACCCCATGGACTGCAGCCCACCAGGCTCCTCCATCCATGGGATTTTCCAGGCAAGAGTACTGGAGTGGGGTACCATTGCCTTCTCCTTAAATATTACTAAACTGGGGGACGAAATAAAAGATAAATGTAAATTTAGCCCTTAAGGGCTTAGATTTAAATAATTTATATAATAAATTTGGGGCCATTAAAATTTGATGCCTGAAACTTTGGGGTTAGATAATTCAACGAGAAACGAATGAAAAACAATGAACAATTACCTTAAAGTCAGTAGGGAAATGAAAGTAAAATTGTATTGTATTCACAAATTTTACCTGAACTAATGGTAAAACCGTTAAGAATACTTGGTTAAAACAAAATGTCTTCTGTGAATGAAATAACTGACACAGATTATTCAGCATGATTATGTTAGTTACATGATACACACTGTTAGAGAAAAGAGCAATATATCTTAGCAAAACAATTGATCAGTTCGGTTCAGTTCAGCTGCTCAGTCATGTCTGACTCTCTGCGACCCCATGAACTGCAGCACGCCAGGCTCCCCTGTCCATCACCAACTCCCGGAGCTTACTCAAACCCACGTCCATAGAGTTGGTGATGTCATCCCACTATCTCATCCTCTGTCGTCCCCATCTCCTCCTGCCATAGTAAAGAAAAGTTAGCATTTCAAGATTCAGTTTTTTAAATTTGTTTTCCACAACTTAGTCTTCCCAGATAATTACCCAGTTTTTGGTTTTTGTCTTTGTGTTTTTAATGATTTTATCCTGTTTGGCTGTTCACAGTTGAAGGAAAGAAGGATAAATTCTTTTAATCAAAACTGTCATCCTCCAGGCTCCTTACCATACACACATTCTCTCAAAGCAGAACACAAAAGTGCTCACAGAGGGAGCTCGTGTTAATTTCCTTCACCCAAACCAATGCCTATTTTCCCTTCCTTACAGCAAAACCCATAGACTATATAAATAAAACAATTAATTCACAAAGAAACTTAATTTTTAAATGTTTTCAGTTGTCCATACTAAAACCAAAATCTTATCAAACTGAAGTGACCACGATGTCTTTTGTATCTACCACTCTGGTGCATTGGCTGTCGCTTTGGCAGATACATCAGAGCTGTCTTTGTTCCTTTCTTGTGAATTTCTTGATGAGCAAAATAGTATTAAGCTGTAAAAGCTGAATCATATTCAGATGGACATATTTTGCACATTTAGATACACAGTTAATAACTTGCTTTCCTATAAAATAATAGTAGGTATTGGGACTGTTTCAGAGAATCTCATATTTATTCTCTATTATTAGGAATCCCATAAAGCACTGTCTCTCAGCCAAGCTGCAGTCTCAGAAATTCTGTTGTAGTTAGTTTGAGGTATAGTCTGGGCATCAGGATTTTTTTAGAGCTCTACAGCTAAATCTAATTTGTAGCAAAACTTAAGAACTATTGATATAAATAATGATATTTTAAATAAGAATATACTAAATTTATCTTATAGCAGGTCTATCTGAAGCTAACATTTTCCCTCATTACTCTCTGTAATTTAAAACAGTGCTTCCCATTCTTCTGATATTTTGCCCTACTTAGAAAATTGTGATAAATGCGATCAGTGTGATATGTGTATGATATGTGTGATCAGTGAACTGAGGCTAAAGAGAGAAGGTTATTTGTATTAATAGAGAAGCCTGGAGATCTCAGCTGCCCCAGTGGGAGCTAGATTTCTCTAGAGTCACAGAGGGTCAGAGGTCAGCATTGAGACATTTCAGTAACCATTCTGTGCAAGTCAATGACTGAGACACTCAGTCATGGTTACACTAAAATGTAGAGTCAATGAGTATCAAGAAAAACACAATAATAAAGCTATTTGCTTTCATTTTCCCAATTTTCTTAGAGGTAGCTTAGTTTGGGGCTCCTTAAGGTTTCTAGACTGGAATGAACTTACGAGTACTTAGCCAATCTTGGGGGATTTCTGATGGAATACCTGACCCAAACTCATCCCCCCTCCTGAATTCATGGGAGAAGTAACACTTTTTTGCTCAAATCCAGTCATTCCAGGGAAAGACTCACCAATATTATTCTGAGTCTTTTTTTTCCAAGGCTAGACCAGGTTAGAAATTGTCATTTCCTTTATCTTACCTTAATCTTTACTGGGAGAAAAGTATGGAGAATCAATAATCCCTGGCACCTGAACCTAATAATAATGGATTTAAAAGTTATAAAATAATAGCATATGAGAAAAGAACAAAAGTTGATTTTTATTAAAGTTACATCTTAACAAGAAGACATATAGCATATGGAATGGGAATATAAAATAAGACAGAAGGGGCTGAGTTTAATTATGCTTAATTAAAAATTGTCCATGTGGAACTGTGACAAAGCAAAGCATATTTGGCTTTAGTTATTTTTGCTTAAAACAGGTAAGATGAAATGTAACTTTTAGAGTCTGAAATTAGATCACTATCGAGGTGTTTTATTGAGGTAAATTTCATATTTTAAAACTTGCAGGTGGAAAAACTTTAAAATATGCAATAACAATGTTCCAAGGTTTTACTTGGGAAGTGATTTTAAAATCAAATTTCAGAGTTTAGGAGGAGTAACTTGTAAGGACCTTTTTTTTCTCAAAACATTTATGAACCATCATTTATTGGCAGTGACATTTTCTACCTAGGCTGAAAGCTTAATTCAGACACAGGTGTATTAATAGAAGGGGGAAGAAGTGGAGAAAATGTACAACCTAAAAGTTGAGAATTATGTTTTATTGGTGGACTTTCTGAGGACCTCAGGCCTGGAGACAGGCTCTCAGATATCTCTGAAGGACTGCTCCAAGGAGGCAAGGTGGGGAGCCAGTTTACATAAGAATTTTGTAACAAAGACCAGGTGGTTGGAACATCAGGTGATTACTGTTAATTAAAGAAAATCAGTTATGTCAAGTTAAGGAATTTAGTGCTTTTCTATGTATGGGAAGATGCAAGAGTCTTGGATCACTGAAATCATTTCTTTGATATGTACCCCAGCCATCTGAGGTCTGTATCCTGTGCTTTCTCATCCCTGGTCTCCTCAGGGCTGGCTGCAGCAGCTGACTGCTAGATGGTGGGTATCCTGTTTCCATCCTGAGTTGCAGAAACTATAATGTGGTGGCTTCATGGTTACAACATCCTCTGTTAACTACCATGGCAGGCAAAATTTTTCCTTCACAGTAAGAAGGGTGGGTGGAGAAGGCAATGGCAACCCACTCCAGTACTCTTACCTGGAAAATCTCAAGGGCGGAGGAGCCTGGTAGGCTGCTGTCTATGGGGTCACACAGAGTCGGACATGACTGAAGCAACTTAGCAGCAGCAGCAACAGCAAGAAGGATGAGAAAGAGGAATAGCAAAAGAAAATATGTTGCAACTTATTTCCCTGGTGGCTCACACAGTAAAGAGTCTGCTTGTAATGCAGGAGACCTGGGTTCTATCCCTGGGTCAGGAAGATCCCTTGGAGAAGGAAATGGCTACCTTCTCCAGTATTCCTGCCTGGAGAATCCCATGGACAGAGGAACCTGGAGGGCAGTCCAAGGGGGTCACAAGAGTCACCCATGACATTAGAGACTCACACTTTCACTTCAAAGAACATCACAGACATCAATGCCTTCACACTCTGGACCAAGTTCTAACTCTATGAATCTTCATTTACAAAGTGTAGAGAAGAGTTTCAACTAAGTGAATTATTACGAAAAATGGTAAGATGCGTGTTGGACAAACATCTGGGACATAGTAGGTATGTGGTTGAAGTGAAACTGAAGTCACTCAGTCGAGTTCAACTCTTTGCGACCCCATGGACTGTAGGCCACAAGGTTCCTCCATCCATGAGATTTCCCAGGCAAGAATACTGGAGTGGGTTGCCATTTCCTTTTCCAAGGGATCTTCTTGACCCAGGGATCAAACCTGGGTCTCCCTCATTGCAGGCAGATGCTTTAACCTCTGAGCCACCAGGGAAGCCCAGGTCTGTGGTTAAATAACTTCAACACTTCTATCTCAGTGTGTTTAAAGCTAAACTCAGTTTTTCTCCCTATTCTAAAACAATCTCCTCTCTCGAATCTCCTATTTTTATGTCACCTGCCCAATATTTCTCAGAGGTGTGAATTTCTTGCTGTTCTCACCACCAGCTTATTAGTGAGGACTTTAGTTCTCCACCCTGTAGTTGTTGTGATGTCTCCTTAGCTGATATGTTTTCTTTCTTGTAACCTTATTTGGAAATAGAATGGTTGCAGATGTAGTTAATTAAGAAGAGGTTTGTGCTGGAGCAGTGTGGCTCCCTGATCCAATAGAAACGGTGCCCTTATTAGAAGAGGAAAATAGGGACACAGAGAGGGCAGAAAATGCTGTATGAAGACATGGAAACACAGAAGATAGGATGTAAAGATGAGACAGAGATCGGAGTTATGCTGCCCCAGAGCAAGGAGCCCCCAGGATGACCAGAGCTAGAAGAGATGGAAGGATTGCCACCACAGGCTTGAGAGGGAGTATGGCCCTGTCAGCCCCTTAATTTTGGACTTCCAGGTTCCAGAATTATAAGAGAATACATTTCTGTTATGTTTAAGCCACTCAGTTTGTGGTGTTTGGTTACAGCTGCCCTCGGAAACTGTTAAACCCTCTGAGTTTTTGTAGAGTGCTGCTGCTGCTAAGTCGCTTCAGCCGTGTCAAACTCTGTGTGCCCCCATAGACAGCAGCCCACCAGCCTCTGCCGTCCCTGGGATTCTCCAGGCAAGAACACTGGAGTGAGTTGCCATTTCCTTCTCCAATGCATGAAAGTGAAAAGTGAAAGGGAAGTCTCTCCATCGTGTCCGACTCCTAGTGACCCCATGGACTGCAGCCTACCAGGTTCCTCCGCCCTTGGGATTTTCCAGGCAAGAGTACTGGAGTGGCTGTTACTGCCTCCTCCAACTTGTAGAGTGCAGCCAACTGCATGTGCTAAGGGTCTGTGGCGAGGGTAACTAAACAGTATGAGCAGTGGACGGTGAGGTCTCTCACACAGCCCCTTGGCCTAGCTCCCTCCACCCCCGCAGCGATTCCTGTTTACACCAGCTGCAGACCGGTGCCCCCTCAGATCACCTTGTGCTGCACTTCCTTTACTCTCCGCGTTCAACTGTTTTATTTATTTCTTCTGCTGTTGTCTTCTGTGTTTCTAATAAGATGTGTAGACTCCTATTGTTGTGTTGTTGCTTAGTCACTCAGTTGTATCTGACTCTTTTTTGACCCCATGGACTGTAGCCCGCCAGGCTCCCCTGTCCATGGAATTCTTCAGACAAGAATACTGGAACGAGTTGCCATTTCCTTCTCCAGGGCATCTTTCCAGCCCAGGGATCCAAACTTGAGGCTCCTGCCGCATCTCCTGGATTGCAGGCAGAGTCTTTACCACTGAGCCACGTGGGAAGCCCAAGGCAGATATTTACTGATTCTTTCCCCCTTTATGTGGTAGTGGTGTAGTTTCAGAAAAAAACGATAGAGGTTATGGCATTCTTGAAGGATTTATGCCATGCAGTCTGCTCATCATAATTTAGTTTTGTAACAGACATTCCATTTATACTTAATCATTTAGCAGCTAGTTTTATTGGGTACCACAGACCATGTAAGAAACCCTGGGCTGTCTGGTTGCTCAACATGGGGAACTGAAGGTGCCCAGTTAACCACAGTTATACCTCTTTGGAGGTGCAAGGGAGTGAGCACTCCTCCGGGAAACCTGTGATCAGTGGGAGATGGGAGCCAACGGCTCGCATTCCCCGCTTCACTTCCAAATCCAGTGCAGACAATTCCGATGTGCTCCAGCTCACTCCTCCAAGGGCCCACAGTGGTAATTAGCTCAGTGCTGCATCCTCAAATTGCCTTTCTTTCCTTCCTGTTTCTCTCCTCTTATTAGCCCATTCTCGTTCCCCAGGATCTTTTTGCAAAGTAAATTAACAACAAGGGAGCAGTCTCTATTGTCAGAAAGAACCCAAGGAAAGAGAGCTGTGAAGTTTTTCCCAAAAAGTTGTACCTAACATTTTTCTTTATTATTATAACACAAGTTCAGTTCAGTTCAGTCACTCAGTCATGTCCAACTCTTTGCTACCCCATGAATCACAGCATGTCAGGCCTCCCTATCCATCACCAACTCCCGGAGTTCACCGAGACTCATGTCCAACGAGTCCGTGATGCCATCCAGCCATCTCATCCTCGGTCGTCCCCTTCTCCTCCTGTCCCCAATCCCTCCCAGCATCAGAGTCTTTTCCAATAGTCAACTCTTCGCATGAGGTGGCCAAAGTACTGGAGCTTCAGCTTTAGCATCATTCCTTCCAAAGAAATCCCAGGGCTGATCTCCTTCAGAATGGACTGGTTGGATCTCCTTGCAGTCCAAGGGACTCTCAAGAGTCTTCTCCAACACCACAGTTCAAAAGCATCAATTCTTCGGCCCAGCATAATACCTTGTACACAGTAGGCATTCAGTACATATTTATTTACTGAATGAACAAATGCACAATGGCTAATCCACTCATTGTCACACATTATGTATGTACATGATCCTGGCCTTTCCAGGTGCTCTAGTGGTAAAGAACCTGCCTGCCAATGCAGGGGATGTTAAAAGTCAGGAGTTCAATCCCTGGGTTGGGAAGATGCCCTAGTGGAGCACATGGCAATCCACTCCAGTATTCTTGCCTGGATAATCCCATGGACAGAAGAGTTTGGTAGGCTACATTCCATAGGATGGCAAAGAATCAGCTACGACTGAAGCAACTTAGCACAGCACAGCACATACCATCGCCTTCTCCCATACACATTACAGTTGACTCTGTATACAACTGAGATAATACCTTTATAGTGATCAGACTGTACTTCTATACCTTGGCTATGTGGATATTTTGAGAAACATTCTTTTAAATAGTTAAGATAAGCTATATATCTGGAAAATTGATAATTTATAATTCTAATAATATTATTAAAAATAAAATCAGGTTTGTGTTTCAGTCGATCGGTCATATCCAAGTCTTTGTGACCCCATGGACTGTAGCATGTCAGGCTTCCCTGTCTTTCGCTGTCTCCAGGAGTTTGCTCAAACTTATGTCCATTGAGTCAGTTATCCCATCCAACCATCTCATCATCTGCCACGCCCTTCTCTTTCTACCTTCAATCTTTCCCAGCATCAGGGTCTTTTCCACTGAGTCAGCTCTTCTCATCAGGTGGCCAAAGTATTTGGAGCGTCAGCTTCAGGATCACTCCTTTGAGTGAATATTCAGGGTTGATTTCCTTTAGGTTTCACTGGTTTGATCTCTTTGGTCTCCAAGGGACTCTCAAGAGTCTTCAGCACCACAGTTGGAAAGCTTCAGTTCTTCAGGGCTCAGTCTTCTTTATGATCTGACTCTCACACCTGTACATGACTACAGGAAAATTGGCTAAAATCAGGTTAGTGTTTGTTCAATGTCTGACATCAAATCTAGTGACCTACATCCAGCTGGACCAACCTTCTGCCATGCAGAAGTGTCTTCCCTCCCTATCTGAGGAAAATTATTTTTGCCATCATAAGAATGTACTTACCTCCTACCATGCTAAACTTTTCTTCTTCCACTCTCTCATAATTTCCACTCCGCTTTCTGGAATGCTGTGGCTTTATTCTCCTGTGATGTCTGCAAATGTGTCAATCTCTTTCTGAAACCATGCAACTCAGACTGGGACTTGAACCCACATGGAGGGCTTCCCAGGAGGCACAGTGGTAAAGAATCCGTTTGCCGGTGCAGGAGACATGGATTTGACCCCTGGGTGGGAAGATCCCCTTGAGAAGGAAATGGAAACCAGCTCCAGTGTTCTTGCTTGGAAAATTCCATGGACAGAGGAGCCTGGCCAACTACAGTCCATGGGGTCACAATGTGTCAGACACAACTGAGCGGCTGAGCACGCATGCACACATGCTGGGACTCAAACTCAGTCAAAACCCACAGTCTTCCAACTGAGACATGCATCTGGTTTCAGGACTTAATGAAGCGCAGGTTCTTGATGTTTCATTGCAGAAAGAATTTAGTGAGACACGAAGTGATAGGTAAGAAGTGGATTTATTTAGAAAAGAACACTCTATAGAGGGAGTATGGGCCATTTCAGAAGAAGAGAGTGGCCTTGAAATATGGCCTGTTAGTTTTTATGGGCTGGTTAATTTTGTAGGCTAATATGTGAGTGGATTGTTCCACTATTTAAGAGAAGGAGTGGGGATTTCCAGGAACTGGACCACCACTCACTTTTTGGCCTTTGATCATTCACCTCAGAATTGTCATGGCACTGATGGGTGTGTTATTTATCTTGCTGATACGTTATGATGAACCTTTGTTGATGGTCAAGGTCTAGTGGAAGTTGTCTGCCAACTTGGACTTATTTGGTCCTAATCAGCTTATGTTAAGTCCTAAGGCTAAGTCATTTGTTTTAAAGTTTGTGCCCAGCCCCCTTCCCTCCTGCTTTACGTCCACCTTTCAGCCTTTCTAACTATCCTTCCTTTGCCAAAAATATTCTTCCCCATGCTGCTTTCTCATTCAGAGCTCAGCTTACATGTCAACAATGGAGAGAAGCCTTCTCTGGCCACCATTTCAGAGTAACCACCTTAAACCTCCACAGCCAATTTGTATCTGATTTTAATTCCTAAATCAACTCTTTCTATTTCACTTTCTCTTTACTACCCTTACCCTAACCAAGGTGGGACAAGTTGCTGTTACTTCTTTCCTTAACAACTATGAAAACTCTCTTAATAATTATCCCCTTGGAAAGGAGTTATCTAAAAAAATATCTACAATAGTAGTGCTGGAATAGCATTCTGGAAGCCCACTGTGATGCCAGGTATACTTTTTTTTTTTTTTATTGCTTGATTCTAGCATAAACTCAGGACTACCTACTCAAATAGCAGGAGGATAGTTGGGCACATGATAGCAACTACTTCTAATAATGAAATTGTGTCATTATTTCAACAACATGTATAATTGCATTTTTGCAAACTGACTGATGCATGCTGGTGCATACTTGTTAGAAAGATATATGCCCAGTCCTACACATCTAAATATAAGGGACCTTAAATAAACATACACATATGTGTGCACACATGTATACCCACACACTCAACATTCTACAGTGACTGCCCAATTCTTATAACCCATCGTCCCTTGATAATCTTGCCCTTGACTACCTTTACAATATCATATTGTATCATGATCCCACTGATTCTCCTCAATAGAGGCAAGAAGGAAGCTAAACCTAGCTGCTTTCATATCCTGGAATGTGTATCTGACCCCAACAGAAGATAATTTGTACTGATGACCAGCTCAAAGGACAAAATGGCAAAGCAAATGAAAGCTTAAATGCCATGTGTTGTTGTTGCTGTTGTTCAGTTGCTAAGTTGTGCCCGAGTCTTTGCAGACCCATGGACTGCAGCACACCAGGCCTCCCTGCCCCTCACTATCTCCTGGTGTTTGCCCAAGTTCACGTCCATTGAGTCGGTGATGCTATCCAACCATCTCATCCTCGTTTACCCTCTTCCTCTGCCTTCAGTCTTTCCCAGCATTAGAGCCTTTTCCAGTGAGTTGGCTATTCACATCAGGTGGCCAAAGTATTGGAACTTCAGCATCAGTTCTTCCAATGAGTATTCAGGGTTGATTTCCTTTAGGATTTACTGGTTTGATCTCCTTGCTGTCCAGGGGACTCTCAAGAGTCTTCTCCAGCACCACAATTTGAAAGCATCAGTAGTCACAAACAAGTGGCCATAGATAAGATACCTGAAAATATGTTTTTATGAATAACAGAAAGACAATTGGGCAAAATGTAATAAAATTGCATAAAATATAAATACCTTTGACCCTGCAATTTCAATCCTAAAAATTCACCTTAAAGAAAGAGAAATGTACAATGTTTTTATACAAAGATATTAATTGTAATATTATTTATAATTAAAAAGTCAAAAAGCTGCTACAATAGCTGGTTAGTAAAATAAATATGATTCTGCTAGTGGTAGACAGCCATTAAAAATGTTTGAGAGGTGTATTTAAAAGCATGACAAGGGTTTATTATGTACTACCAAGTGAAAAAATCAAGTTATACAGTAGAATGTGCAGTGTGATTCCAATTTAGATCGAGTCAGACAAAGTGGTAAAGTTAGGTGATGAGATCACAAATAACTTTCTTCTTGTTTATGTTTTTCTGTATTTTTCAAATGTGCTTCAGAAGACTGGAATTACCTTTAAGATAGGCAGGAAAGCCAATACATTTTATTAAAAAATGGTAGTACATTATTTTTGAAAGGAACAAGCACCAGAGTGCTTCGCTGACATTGTGATCTATTGTGAAAAGCAGACCTCTAAATGTCTATAATGTATAGATGATAAAAGAGATTTTGCTGAATGGAGTCAATATCATTTTGGAGGCTTCTGGTTTGTTTCTGTGACTTTTAAGATGCTTTAAGGTGATGTAGCAGACTTTTTTCTAAGACCCAAGAGCAATTTTTCTTGAAGATGACTTTATGCAAATAACTTTTACACACTAAAAGATTGAAATAGAATCAAAACTTATAAAACCAGGCAAGATGAAGGGGAAAAAAGATTCAAAGAGTCCTGCTCTAATTTCTCAGAAGAGCACTGTGTTCCCTCCTGGCTTGTCTTCATTAAAAAGACCTATGTGGTTAGCTTCTCAAAGACTTTTCGAATTTGCTATAAATTAAAGAGGTATGAAGTGACATCTGAGAATAATGTTAAGTGAAGAAAGCTTCTATTATTCACAGGGCCAAAGGTTTTAAGTCAATTTTGTCCAAAAGCAAAGCTGAAGCATTCTAGGTTAAGGAAAATTGAATCCAAACTGCTGGTTCATTTATTTTATTTTGAATGTCTGTTGATTAGAAGTTCATTCTAGCTGATAAAAACTTCAGTAGTGAATGTGTGAGGAATGGTTGTCAGAAGTTAAGTTAGTGTGCCATTTGGTTATTCAAACTAAATCAACTTTCCCTTAAAATTATGTCTTATTATTTAAGTGTTCTTATGATAAGAAAAATTACAACTTCAATTTGTAAGTGTCTTAAAATTTCTCGGTCTTTTATTCCAACAGGATAAAATCTCCTGTTTGCAGATGAAAGGAGTTACTGATTACCTTCAGTGTTTCGTTTCCTATTTTTCCATCTTCATTACCATCTTGTATGCATTGCTTCAGTTATCTCCTTTGTCTTGTTACAGAGAACATTTTGTCCCGCATTAGATCCTTCTAGATGATTCCCCTAAAACCTCAGTTGTATCTTACCATCTCTCTTACATCAACAGTGACAACTTGTTGGCTAAGAACTCACACTGACCCACTCCATCTAGCATTAATATCCCTCCGTGAGGTTACGTTCTCAACCTAAACCCACATAAACTACTTCCCACAGATAATCTTTAATCCTGACTGATTGTCCTTCTTTCTTTTATTTCCTTACTACGTGGCATGTTATTCTTTCCTTTTATGTCATTTCTTATGCTTGCATTCCCGTCTAAAATCATCTTCCTTGGGGCTTTTCTTTCTTCCTGTGCTTAAACAAATTAATATCCTACCTCTCTCAAGTTTTTTAAATCCTTTGACAATGACTTCTAGTTCCTTACTATTTCAGCACTTTATTTAATTGTCTTAAATATCTGTTTGTCTAGTACCTATAAAGTATAGGGATTGCTCTGATAAAATTTTAGGCCTTTTATTAACAGAGATTGTATTTTAAAACTTGTACATCTCATTTAACTATCAGAATAAAGTAAAGCATCTATGATTGCACTTAATAAGCTTTGGAGAAATAAACAATATTATCTTTCATCATATTATTGTATTTATATTACCTAATAAATTATATTACCTTTCATTACATTATTGAGAATGTGGTTACTAGTTTTAAAACTGTGTCTAAAGGCATGAATTTAGCCAGCTGCCCATAAATGTATGTGAATGAAGTGGTTTGGAGATGGAAAGAGGTATTTGAGCTTGTCAGTTTCTTCAACAAATTGCACACCTCAGGCAATATCAAAAGTTTGTGGGACTTACAATCAACTTTGAGATAAGAGATACTAAACTGTTATAAATGCTCTGACATTAACAAGGTGCAGTGATGGAGAAACGTGGATGGAGGGTAGGAAGAGTACAACTTTTAGATGAACTAAAGGAATGACCTTGCTAGAGCGTTGGCATTCACTTTGTAACCCAGAAGAGGGAAGCCAGTCATGTGATGAGGGCTGGGACTTTTCAGGTTGTGGCAACAGTATATGAAAAGGCTTAAAGATAGAGACAAAAGGAAAAGTAATAGGCTTTGAAGCATTAAAGAGAAACCAAAAAGTTGAGGACACAGTAGCATGAAACAAGGATGAGATGTCAAATATTCCAGGTCATGCAGGGAATCACTAGCCATATAAAAAAAAAAAAAAGACTAAGTAGGTTTAAAATAAAATGGGAGATGGTTTGTTTCTGAGGTCAACTGTACTGCTATGTAGAAATAGATTAGAGAATACCCAACAGGACAAAATGTTTATGCTTTTTTTTGCAAAAGCTGTATCATTCATTGAACCATATTACCTCAGTTCAGTTCCATCACTAAATTGTGTCCAACTCTTTGCCACCCCATGAACCACAGCATGCCAGGCCTCCTTGTCCATTGCCAACTCCCAGAGTCTACCCAAACCCATGTTCATTGAGTCGGTGATGCCATCCAACCATTTCATCCTCTGTTGTCCCCTTCTCCTCCTGCCCTCAATCTTTCCCAGCATCAGGGTCTTTTCAAATGAGTCAGCTCTTCGCATCAGGTGGCCAAAGTATTGGAGCTTCAGCTTCAAGATCAGTCCTTCCAATNGTACTCCTTTTCCTATTTGGAACCAGTCTGTTGTTCCATGTCCAGTTCTAACTGTCGCTTCCTGGTCTGCATATAGATTTCTCAAGAGGCAGGTCAGGGGGTCTGGTATTCCCATCTCTTTCAGAATTTTCCTCACCTTAACTTAGATATTTTCAACTTTTGCAATTGGTTATTAGACAACTGCCAGGTTTCCTTTTTAATGGTAGTTGTTTCATTACTCCTCAAGAGCATTTTGGGCTTCCCTGGCGGCTCAGATAGTAAAGAATCTGCCTGCAATGCCGGAGACCCAGGTTCAGTCCCTGGGTTGGAAAGATCCCCTGGAGAATGGTATGGCAACCCACCCCAGTGTTCTTGTCTGGAGAATCCCATGGACAGAGGAGTCTGGCCAGCTACAGTCCATGGGATCAAAAAGAGATAGGCACAAATGAGCAACTAACACCTTCACATTCAGAGAGCATTTTATTTATGTTTTAGTGGTAATTAAAAAAAAAAAAAAAAAGCTTCCCCTGTAGAAGGAAATGGCAGTCCATTCCAGTACTCTTGCCTGGGAAATTCCATGGACAGAGGAGCTTAGTGGGCTACAGTCCATGGGCTCACAAAGAATGGGACAGAACTTAGCGACACGCCTCAGCAAATTTCATTTTCATTAACATGATTAGGAAATGGTTTTGTGTCTAGGTCATCTGTGTCCAGGCAGGGCATTCTGAGACATCTATGTAGAATGCCTCACTCTCTCTCTGGTTATAGCCAAACCCAGGACCGGAGTTTTCTGATGAAAGTATTCCTCAGTAATCTTTGATACTGTCAAGTTCAAAAGCACCTTTTGCCTCTGTTTAAGATTAAAACTTATTTGAGTCACTTCATCCTTACTTAATTCAGTTAGTGTCTTTCCTCATCTCTTACCTTAGCCTCGATTTATCAGCTAATATTTTTCTAAGCATCTCAAGGAATGGCTTAGAACAAGTTAATTGTATTTCTGTAGAGCTGGACCTTTTCATTTGGGAGGAATGAAAACTCTTATATCTACATCCCCTAATCTGTAATATCCTTTCCAGTTCACGATAGAAAATGACCTAAATCAACCAAATTAGCAGAAAACATGTATGGGTTTAGCTTACATGGCCCTTATGTGATTGCCATCATGAAATCATGAAACTCATACAATTTTAAACGGGTCTTGAAGTGAGATGAGTAGATGTTGAATAATCCTCTATTTTCTTGCATTGTTTTTCAGGGACAAATTCCATTTTAAACAGTTACATGATTACAAGCTCTGAAATTTAATTTCATGATGAATAATTAAGCACCACTCTTCAGAGTCCCTGGGAGAAATCCCATTCTCGTTGGCACAAACACTTGTAATAATCGATTGGGAGTCAATTGGCAATTGGCAAAGTACTTCAGATTTAATTTGCAGTTCTGAAGGACCCTCCTTCGCTTCAGCCATTGCAGCCCCTTCTGTCCCATTTTTGTGGGGAAAAAAGGAGGATTCAATGTTGCTTTGGTCCTGTTTCAAACTGCAGTATAGGATTCCTCACTTGATAGTGAAAGAAACTCATACAAGAGGGTATTTAAACTTTTCACATAACATTGTTTAACATTTCTTAGAGTCACAGGTGGAAACAATGAAAAACATAATTTGAGAATTCTTGTTTACTGTAATTTATTCTGGAATACAATGTACAGGCAATGTGGGAGTGTTGTTCAGAGAACAGACCCACAACCTTTGTTTTGAGAGAAAAAACTCTAAATTTCAACCACTTGGGATCTGTAGCAAATGGGTTAAATTCTCTGTGTCTCAGTTGCTTTATCTGTAAAATGGGTGCTGGTGCCAGCCGGCAAAGTTGAACGGTCCTGAAGAAGGGCAACGAAGCTGAGAAATAAAGAGGAAAGAAAAGATGGGGTCGAGAGGTTCAGAAGCAATCAACCATGAGGCAGGTTTCATGCAACTGACAAAGTCTTTATTGAGCTTGTGATTTTTATACCTTAAAACAAGGAAAGAGGCAGAGCAAAAAATTCCTTAAAGATTAGATACATGTCTTATGATATTTTCCAGAAACCTAAAGTATGCACGTCATACATCTTAGAAAACAGGTAGTTAAGAAAACAGGTAGTTACTCATTGGTTAATTATTAAGATAACTATTGTTGGACCTAGGGAGTCATATCATGGCAGGAGATGTTTTCCTGGCCTCAAGAATCAATCAGGGGTGGCGGGACAAAGAGCTATGCCTGTGTTCCCACAGGCCCTTAGGATAAGGCAGCTCCCAGAGCCTTGCCTCCAGCTCAGGCCCTTAAAATAAGGAAGCTCACTGAGCTATGCCTTGGGCTGAAAGCCCCCTCAGTCAGGGGTGGCTCCCCGCAAATGGGTATAGTAATATTTCTCAAAGTTAAGAGTAAATGATATTATAAACAAAAGACCCTTCATCCAGTGCTTTGTCAGAGTAGACAGTTCTAAGGATAAAGCCTAGATTACTCCTTGTTCACAGACCAGAGAAATGTTACAAGGAAGGGTTTCAATACTGCTTCCATTTTGGGAACTCATGTACACCTGAGATGGAAAAAAATTAAAAATTAAAAAAAAATAAAAAATAATAAATAAAAAAAATTTACCTGCAGGGGTATGAGTGAAACATCAGTCTCTCCACACAGTAATGCTACTTCCTCAGGTCAGTGTATTCGGTCTGGGCTCTGCCACCAATGAAGAGCTGGATATTAGCAGTGTAGGTGAAAAGTAGAGGTCAGCAAAAAAAAAAATTTTTTCAAGACCAGATTGTGGACATTATAGTATATGTCCCACAGACTTAATTCTGCTGCTATAGTGAGAAAGCAGGCATAGATAACACATAAATAAACAAGTACACCATTTTCCAATAAAACCTTATTTATGGGCACTGAAATTTGAATTTCTGATCATTTTCACTATTCACAAAATGTTACACTTCACTGAATTTTTTCCCAACCAATTAAAAAGGTAAAAGAATTTTAAAAGGAGAGAATTGTGTGGTTTCATTTTTGTCAAAAAAAAGTATGAGGCAAGGAATGAAGATCTGATGGAAAGATGCTTTGGGTTAAAACAAGAGTTTTAGAGTCAGACAGGAGTAGGTTTGACTCTTGTTCTATTCCTTCTTTGGCTCCATGACTTTAAACATAAGGCTGTTGAACATCTCTTCCTTGGTATTTTCATTTATAAAATGGTGATAAAAATACCTACTTGATTGGGCCATTGTAAGGATTAAATAAATTATTCTATATAATGGTTCTTGTCTACAGTAAGTACTTAATAAATGTCATTGTGACCAATCGTTCTGTTACTATGTGGTAGGCTGAGCAATGGGCTTCCCTGGTGGTTCAGATGGTAACGAATCCACCTGCACTGCCGGAGACTTGGGTGTGATCCCTGGGTTGGCATGGCAACCCACTCCAGTATTCTCACCTGGAGAATCCCCATGGACAGAGGAGCCTGGCAGCTACCGTCCATGGGATCTCAAAGAGTCAGCTGAGAGATTAAGCACAACACAGGCTGAATAATGGCCCCCTGAAACAGGCTGGTTCCAAATAGGAAAAGGAGTACTTCAAAGCTATATATTGTCACCCTGCTTATTTAACTTATATGCAGAGCACATCATGAGAAACGCTGAGCTGGAGGAAGCACAAGCTGGAATCAAGATTGCTGGGAGAAATATCAATAACCTCAGATATGCAGATGACACAACCCTTATGGCAGAAAGTGAACAGGAACTAAAAAGCCTCTTGATGAAAGTGAAAGAGGAGAGTGAAAAAGTTGGCTTAAAGCTCAACATTCAGAAAATGAAGATCATGGCATCTAGTCCCATCACTTTATGGGAAATAGATGGGGAAACAGTGGAAACAGTGGCTGACTTTATTTTGGGGGGGAGGGCTCCAAAATCACTGCAGATGGTGAAATTAATCACTGCAGCCATGAAATTAAAAGGTGTTTATTCCTTGGAAGGAAAGTTATGACCAACCTAGATAGCATATTCAAAAGCAGAGACAAATCACAGCAGGATCCTCTAAGACCCACCTCCCAGAATACTGGAAATAAAAGCAAAAATAAACAAATGGGATCTAATTAAAATTAAAAGCTTCTGCACAACAAAGGAAACTATAAGCAAGGTGAAAAGACAGCCTTCCGAATGGGAGAAAATAATAGCAAATGAAGCAACTGACAAACAACTAATCTCAAAAATATACAAGCAATTCATGCAGCTCAATTCCAGAAAAATAAATGACCCAACCAAAAAATGGGCTAAAGAACTAAACAGACATATCTCCAAAGAAGACATACAGATGGCTAACAAACACATGAAAAGATGCTCAACATCACTCATTATCAGAGAAATGCAAATCAAGACCACAATGAGATGACATTTCACACCAGTCAGAATGGCTGCAATCCAAAAGTCTACAAGTAATAAATGCTGGAGGGGGTGTGAAGAAAAGGGAACCCTCTTACACTGTTGGTGGGAATGCAAACTAGTACAGCCACTATGGAGAACAGTGTGGAGATTCCTTAAAAAACTGAAAGTAGAACTGCCTTATGACCCAGCAATCCCACTGCTGGGCATACACACAGAGGAAACCAGAATTGAAAGAGAAACATGTACCCCAATGCTCATCACAGCACTGTTTATAATAGCCAGGACATGGAAGCAACCTAGTTGTCCATCAGCAGATGAATGGATAAGAAAGCTATGATACATACACACAATGGAGTATTACTCAGCCATTAAAAAGAATACATTTGAATCAGTTCTAATGAGGTGGATGAAACTGGAGCCTATTATACAGAGTGAAGGAAGCCAGAAAGAAAAACACCAATACAGTATACTAATGCATATATATAGAATTTGGAAAGATGGTAATGATAACCCTGTATGCAAGACAGCAAAAAACACACAGATGTATAGAACAGTCTTTTGGACTCTGCGGGAGAGGGAGAGGGTGGGATGATTTGGGAGAATGGCATTGATAATGTATAATATCATGTAAGAAATGAATTGCCAGTCTAGGTTCGATGCAGAATGCAGGATGCTTGGGGCTGGTGCACGGGGATGACCCAGAGGGATAGTATAGGGAGGGAAGTGGGAGGAGGGGTCAGGAATGGGAACTCATGTACACCCGTGGTGGATTCATGTTGATGTATGGCAAAACCAATACAGTATTGTAAAGTAAAATAAAGTAAAAAAAAAAAAAAAAGTAATGAGCAAACAAAACAAAACAGAAACAGACTCATAGATGAAGAGAAAAAACTGATGGTTACCTGAAAAAAGGTGGGTGTGGGGATGGATAAAATAGATAAAGGTACAGTCTTCCAGCTATAAAGTAAATAGGTTATGGGATTGTAATGTACACATAGGAAACAGAGTCATTAATATTGTAACAATGTTGTATGGTAACTGGACTTATTGTGGTGATCATTTCATAATGTATAAATTTTAAAAAATGAATCTGCAAAAAAAAAAAAAAATGCAGAGACATTACTTTGCCAACAAAGGTCCATCTAGTCAAGGCTATGGTTTTTCCAGTGGTCATGTATGGATGTGAGAGTTGGACTGTGAAGAAAGCTGAGTGCCAAAGAACTGATGCTTTTGAACTGTGGTGTTGGAGAAGACTCTTGAAAGTCCCTTGGACTGCAAGGAGATCCAACCAGTCCATTCTAAAGGAGATCAGTCCTGGTGTTCATTAGAAGGACTGATGCTAAAGCTGAAACTCCAATACTTTGGCCACCTCATGTGAAGAGTTGACTTATTGGAAAAGACCCTGATGCTCAGAGGGATTGGGGGCAGGAGGAGAAGGGGACGACAGAGGATGAGATGGCTGGATGGCATCACTGACTTGATGGACATGAGTTTGAGTTCATCCAGGAGTTGGTGATGGACAGGGAGGCCTGCTGTGCTGTGATTCATGGAGTCACAAAGAGTTGGACATGACTGAGCAACTGAACTGAACTGAAAAATGTCCATGCCCGATCTTAGGAACCTGTGAATAGATAGGTTATTATGCAGAGAGGAATTAAGGCTGCAGATATGTAAAAGCTGCTAATTCACTGACCTTCAGATGGAGGAGATTATCCTGGATTATCCAAGTGGGCCAAGGTAATCACAAGGGTCCTTATAATTGGAAGAGGAGGTAGAAGAGAGAAAACCAAAAACAAAGAGATGGCCATGAAGAGGAGGATTTGACCAATGTTACTGGCTTTGAAAATGGGAGGAAATCACAATTGGAATAAACACAAGGAATATTAGAAACCTCTAGTTGCTGGAAAAGGTGAGAAAATGAATTATTTCCTAAAGCCACCAAAAAGAAACACAGCTTCTGCCAACACCTTGATTTGGCCTAATGAGACTCTTTTTGGACTTCTGTCTTCCAGAAGTGTAGGGTAGTAAACTTGTGTTGTTTTAAGGCGCTAAGCTTGGAGGAATTGGTTACAGCAGCAATAAGAAACTAATACATACTATTGGGCCTCCCTGGTGGCTAAGATGGTAAAAAATCTGACCGCAAGGCAGAAGACCTGAGCTCAATCCCTGGGTCAGGAAGATCCCATGGAGAAGGGATTGCTACTCCACTCCAGGATTCTTGCCTGGATAGTATTAATACCTTTATCCATGCTAAGAAATCTAGCTGTCCACAAAAGTATGTGCTTCTCCCTTCCCTAGTGCAGAGAACTTTATGGAAATGGGGGGTGTCAAAAATCAAGAAATAGCACAATTAAAACCACCAAATTAATAAATAATAAATTCTTTACAAGGTATTATATATATTTAAGAACAGTTTGAAAACTGGGAGTTTTCAAAGATTCCCATGAAGCTCAGGGGCAAGATGTTGTTATAACATGGCTTATAAAGTGAAAATGAAGTAGCTGTTAACCTTTGCAATGATTGGTTAATACAATGGGAGGTTTCCAGATGGCAGGATATTGATTAAAAGTGATTATCTCATACAATTTTTAGGAAGATGGCTTACATTTCTTTTACCATTTTCAGAGGTGTTTACAAGAAGTAACCTAAATATTGCTTTTATTCATGAAATAAAACTTAGTTTTATTAACATGGCTTTTTGTCTGCTCAGGGAATTCTCATTTCTAGTCTCCATTTTGTATTTTATTTGAACAATTTTCCCCTTTTGTTCAGTTTCTCAGCAAGTTTAGGGTGTGACCAACTAGTAGACTATTAACTTGCATTTCCACTGTTAACGGAGTCAGGTTGAAAAATCACATATTTGCTATTTCTGTTAGTTCAGTAGTCAGGATGGAGAGTCATGTAGTCTCCATTACCAATGATTTCATGTCATCATGAATGTGGGTAGTCAGATCATTGAGTTCTTCCTGTTGCCTAGTCCTGATGGATATCGTTTGATACGTGAGTGGCTGCTTAAAGGCATTTTTAAATGACCTTGAGAGGATACAATGCACTGGAAAGGTTAACATGATGACTATATGGAGAATAATAGCCAAGAATTGAACAATTTCCCAAAACAGAGACTTACAGAAGCCAAGATTTAACCAATTAAATAAATCAAGTGGGTTTTATTAAGATACAGGCTTCACTACTTTTTTTTTTTTTTTTTTTGGATAATGTATGTGTATGTGGGTTTCGATTTTTCTGCATTATTTACATAGGTAGAACATGTTGTATTAGCAATTACACATCCTGGTGACCACTTAAGAGAAGATGAACATATGGATGTTTTTATTTCAGGAGGTGGCATTGTAAGTGAACTTCTACCTAAGTTAGACCTCTATATGCTGTGGGCAATCAGGTAATTTAATAAGAAGCATTTCTACGGAAGCAAAAGAAAAACAAAGGTTAATTTTAAAGAAAGGTTAAGAGGTTAGCAAAGGTTAAAATTCAAGTAAATTATTAATTCAGTTTCTGAATCTGGGGAGCAGCCAGTTGAGGAAATTTTCTAGATTTCAGTTTGAATCATCCTTACATGGTGGAATGAGGATGGCAGTTTCGTCGGATGGATTTTCCTGGTTTGCAGTTTGAATGTATCAGATATTATAGAGCATTCTAGTGAACTCTCTTCAGTGACCCATATCACAGCAGGCATGAGGTTGTCCATATATGGTCTGTTGTGGTGTTTCTCTTAAGTTTACAAGTAGATTACAAAGTTTCAAAGACAACTAACAGGACTAGAATCTGATAATGGGTACACTAGAGTTATCTACTGAAATGCATTTTTTTTATTTTATTAATTAAAATTTTCCGTCTCAGGTGTGAAATGCATTTTTTACCGTTGGCACATTTTTATCAAAAATATTTACTGTGAAAGCAGTTTGTTTGTAAAGTGAGACTAATCCTATTAAACTTGGCTCGATTGTTTACATAAATGTAAGAAAAAATAGTCTATGCATTTTCTTGAAAATGACTTTTCAGTTAAACAAAGCTTAGGTCATATCTAAAGTACTTTACCGCTATTATAAGGTCAACCTTAGGTCTTTAAACTGTTTAGTAATAAGGAATCTCAGATCAGACCTTGAAAGTCTCTTTAGGCAAAGAATCCAGGCTAAGAAATAGTCTAGTTGTGTTCTGTTACACAAGGAGTACAGATTTTTATTGAACTTATGTAAGTACACATATTGTCAAGAAATATAAGAATATTTAATAAGAGTTCCTGAATTCTGGAGTGATCAGGGAGGGAGAATAACAAATGTTTCAACTGTTGTTGACAAAAGTATATTTTACCATATTGCTGTAGGTTATAGATAGCTTAAAAGAGAGGAGAAAAAAAAAAAAAAGAGTCCTTTAAATCTGGAAAACAAGCCATTAAAGAGCCAGGAATGTTTTGAATAAAGTCATGGAAATGATAATTATCTTCATTAGTTCTTTCAGTCTCGTGTAATTCTTGTTTTGTTTCATCTTGGGTTAGCAGATTTATGAATCAGTTTTCCATTAGTTTTAGAAATCCTTACCTAGTTCATTGTTGCAATCTTAAAGTGATCAGCAGCATGAACTCTACAGTATTGTCAGGGTTTTTTCCATGAATATCTTTGAAGATGAAACATATTTGTCTATAATTGATTATAAGCACTTTCAGAGAAGAATTGAGGATCTTCCCAACCCAGAGATTGCACCCAGGTCTCCCGCATTGTAGGCAGATTCTTTATTGTCTCATCCACCAGGGAAGCCCAAAACTATAACTATGAATGACAAAATTCTTAAAACTACCCATGGTTAAAGATCTGTTGATAATTCATCCCCATACAAAAAATGATGCAGTTGAGTAAACGTGGTTGTGTTTGTGATATACAGTATTTTAAGATAAAAGCTGAAGTTATTACTGGTAACATTATACCAGACCATATCAGAATTCTAGGAATTTCATATAATTTCTAAATTACTTATACTAATAACATATACCTGTGTAAATATAAGAAGCCTCCCTAGTGGCTCAGACAGTAGAGAATCTGTCTGCCAACCCAGGAGATAGGGGGTGATTCCTGAGTTGGGAAGATCCCCAGGAATGACAACCTGCTCTAGTATTCTCGCCTGGAGAATCCCACAGACAGAGAAGCCTGGTGGGCTCCAGTCCATGGAGTCTCAAAGAGTCGGAAAAAACTGTGACTAACACTTTCACACATGTCATATAACCTAAGGAGGTTAAACATCATTTATTTGATAATCTTTCCTATGCAATTTAGCATCAAATATGTCTTCTTCTTGTTCAGTTGCCAAGTTGTGTCCACATTTTCACGACCCCATGGACTGCAGGACTCCAGGGTTCACTGTCCCTCACCATCTCCTGGAGTACGCCCAAGTTTCTGTCCATTACATGGGTGACGCCGTCACCTCATCCTCTGTCAGCCTCTTTCTGCTTTCAATTTTTCCCAGCATCAGGGTCTTTTCCGATAAGTCTGCAGCTCACTTCAGATGCCTAAATATTGACAAACATTTCTCTTTTATAAGGAGAAAGTACAACTGTTGAGATTTTCAAGGAGCCCTCTGGAAAATCCCCAAATTAATGCAAGTTTGAAAAGACTTCATTCAAAATTTGATTTTGGGAAATTTTTCTGAAATGTCAATAGGTTTAAAACATTTGATCAAACAGGAGCAAAAGTCATGGTGAAACAATAGTTACACCTTTCAGTTCAGTTCAGTTCAGTCACTCAGTCGAGTCCGACTCTTTGCGACCCCCATGAATCGCAGCACGCCAGGCCTCCCTGTCCATCACCAACTCCTGAAGTTCACTCAGACTCACGTCCATCGAGTCAGTGATGCCATCTAGCCATCCCATCCTCTGTCATCCCCTTCTTCTCCTGTCCCCAATCCCTCCCAGCATCAGAGTCTTTTCCATTGAGTCAACACTTCACATGAGGTGGCCAAAGTACTTGAGCTTCAGCTTTAGCATCATTCCTTCCAAAAAAATCCCAGGGCCGATCTCCTTCAGAATGGACTTGTTGGATCTCCTTGCAGTCCAAGGGACTCTCAAGAGTCTTCTCCAACACCACANTTGGTATCTCTAATTTTCGTGAAGAGATCTCTAGTCTTTCCCAGTCTGTTTTTTTCCTCTATTTCTTTGCCTTGATCACTGAAGGCTTTCTTATCTCTTCTTGCTATTCTTTGGAACTCTACATTCGGATGCTTATATCTTTCCTTTTCTCCTTTGCTTTTTGCTTCTCTTCCAAATGAGAAGATTTGCATTGCAAATGCAGAAAGTTACATGGTTGTAAAAAGAAAAAAAAAAAAAAACAACCTTGGTTTATTTAATATTGAAATGACTTAGTTTTTCTAAGTAATCAAAGACCTAATAAAGGCTATGTAAAACACAGGAAATATTTTCTAAAGTGCAGTCTTTGTTTTCCTAGGCAGATTACATCTATATAAAGAAAAACACTTTATAAACTTTTACTAAGAGTGGATCAATAATCTGCAAAATGTTATGGCTTTAACAAAGAAAAAATTAAACTCTAGTTTTGTATCAGTACATTATTGAACTCATTAAATGTGAGATGAAAATGAAAAACTAACTTAGCAAGCTTTGGCCTCACAACATCATTTCTTTTCCACAAATCTGAAAAAATTCTATACCCATTTGGAATTTTTCTTATTCTTTTTTGTTTTAATCTGGAATAGCCAATCATTTTATTTTAGGTGGCATTACTCATTTTTCATTACAAAAACACATGCTATATCCCTTGTAGTACTATAAAGATATAGTACTATCTTTATATAAACTTATGTCCCTTTTCTTCCCAGACTTTGCATACAAAGTTGCTTTCCTTTACTCTTACTATTTCTAGTAGTTCTATTTTTATAAATTAATTATAAATTTTTACTATTAGTAACCTTTACTTGCCAGCCAAAACTAAGAAACACGCAATTTTGATCTATCATATATTTACATCTTATAGTAGATTCACAAATTTATAAATATGGAATTAAAGATTATAATTTTTTTAGAAACATGTTTTTCACAGTATAATTTTTAAATGTGGCAGAAGACATATTTATTAATATGCTAAAATATCTTTTGTCTCTATAAAAATTAAATCAAAAGTAGATAGATTTTAAACTTATATTTAGCAATCTGTGTCTCAGTATATTATCTTCTTGGAAATGACCTTAATATTCAATGACTACCCTTTACTTAGTTTAACTCTACTGTAAACTTTCATTTCATTCATATTTATTTAAGTTATTTGTTTTTAACAGCTATGTTTAAACTTTATTCTTGCCACCTTAATGTTCAGATGTCAGAATTCCCAAAATTGATATATTTAAGCTAGCCTGGCCTCTTGGTCTCCTGATACCCAGTGTCATGTCCTCTTATCTCGCTGCAGGGTCGTAGTTATTCTGGATGTTTTAGAATGTGTGTGAATGTGAGCACTCATTAAGCGGCTATGCTATGATTAGAAGACAACTGTACAGGAGATTGTGATTAAAATATTTATTTTAAGACAAAATGACAGGCTCTGCAAGCAAGTGGAGACAGCTCACAGGTCTTAATGGGTTAGAGTGAGCTGAAAAGTTGTAGGGCGCCATTCTCAACTTGCTCTCCTTTAGAGCCAAAGTGTATTCTGCAGGATAATGTTGAGTGTTAAAGGAAAAAAGACAAGGTCTGTGCTCAGACAAGTTCAGGACATCCAGAATTAAACAAGTGAAACACATTTTTTTCTTTGATATTATGGGAATGTTTATTATATACTTCAAAGTGAAATTGCAGGCTTCCCAGATACATTTGATCACGGACTTGCATGTGTATATATATATAAATATATATATACACACACACACACACACATATATATCTATAATGTATACACAAACATCCATACAAGAAATTACCATGTCCTAAAAATGTTTGTAAATTCCCTTGCTCATGATGCTGACTTTAAGAGACTGCATTTCTGCTGGTTTATTATTCATCTTGCTTTTTTCCCCTTCTTTACTGAATGATTTCTACCTAATTGTTTATGTATTCTCCAGAGATTAACAGTAAAAGGGAAGGTAGAAAAATTCTGAGCTCTTCCTGGCTCACCATTTCAGTTTGTCCAACTGGCAAAGAGTGATTTGAATTCAGTAAATCATACCCAGTTTACTTGAGACTGATGTCTCCACGCAACATTCAGGAACTAAAAATGAGAAAAAGAAAGATATCTAAAGGGGGATTAAATTTCTGTTGTGTAGTGTTAAAGAGAATAACACTTTCAGTTCAGTTCAGTTCAGTCACTCAGTCGAGTCCAACTCTTTGTGACCCCATGAATCGCAGCATGCCAGGCCTCACTGTCCATCACCAACTCCCAGAGTTCACTCAGACTCACATCCATCGAGTCAGTGATGCCATCCAGCCATCTCATCCTCTGTCATCCCCTTCTCCTCCTGCCCCCAATCCCTCCTAGCATCAGAGTTTTTTCCAATGAGTCAACTCTTTGCATGAGAAGGCCAAAGTACTAGAGTTTCAGCTTCAGCATCATTCCCTCCAAAGAAATCCCAGGGCTGACCTCCTTCAGAATGGACTGGTTGGATCTCCTTGAAGTCCATAGGACTCTCAAGTGTCTTCTCCAACACCACAGTTCAAAAGCATCAATTCTTCGGCCTCAGCCTTCTTCAACAGTCCAACTCTCACATTCATACATGACCACTGGAAAAACCATAGCCTTGACTAAACGGACCTTTTTTGGCAAAGCCACAGATNCATCAATTCTTCGGCCTCAGCCTTCTTCAACAGTCCAACTCTCACATTCATACATGACCACTGGAAAAACCATAGCCTTGACTAAACGGACCTTTTTTGGCAAAGTAATGTCTCTGCTTTTGAATATGCTATCTAGGTTGGTCATAACTATCCTTCCCAGAAGTAAGCATCTTTTAATTTCATGGCTGCAGTCACCATCTGCAGTGATTTTGGAGCCCCAAAAAATAAAGTCTGACTGTTTCCACTGTTTCCCCGTCTATTTCCCATGAAGTGATGGGACTGGATGCCATGATCTTCGTTTTATTCTTTCCTTATCCAATCATAAATAAGAAGTCCATTGATCTGGAAATATTTTAGTTCAGGCTGCTATTAAAAAATAGAGTGACGGCTTAATAGAAATTTATCCCTCACAGTTCTAAAGGCTGAGAAGTTCAACATCAAGATGCTGGTTAATTGGGTTCCTAGTTTGCAGATGGATACCTTTCTGCTGTGTCCTCACCTATCAGAAGTAAGTGAAGAAAGTTCTCTCATCTCCCATCATCAGAGTTCTATTTCACGACCCAATTACATCCCAAAGTCTCCATCTCTAAATATCATCACATTGGGGATTAAGGATTCAACTTATGAATGTTGGAAAAACACATTCAGTTCATAGCTAGGTGGGCTGTGAAGGTGCATCTCTTTTGGCTTCATGGTGGTGTGATAATTGATGACTCAGGATAAGTAGACGCTGTCCGAAAAGACTCATATAGAGTTACCACAATGTAAGTGAACAGTTCACTGAAGTAGGAGTTAGGAGCTGGCAATTCTACTTTTATGTTTTATCAACTGAACATACTCAGTGACTCTGGGTCAGGGTTTTTCCTTCCATATCATGAGATCTACTCCCTTAATCAAGCAGGTACCTTTTGATCCAAAGGTAAATGTTTTGGGGAAAAGTTTTGAGAAAAAACCTGATATTAACATAAGTATCAGATCCAGAACATACAATATACCTGGTTCATTGGCAGTCACAGCCTCTTCACAAAGATGCCCTTAGTTCTATTGAAACATCTGAAAAAGATCCGAGTCACGCAGGTTGTACCACTGCCAAAAGAACTCTTCAGAAAGAGTAGCCATGGAAACAGCACACCAGACCTCTCAAGGGGTGTATAAAAACTAACAGTCTGAGGGCATGCTTGGCAAACATTGGGAAAGGTAAGAGTCTGTGCTTACCTTGTTGGTGAAACAAGGGCCTTTTGATTGATATTACTGCTCCAAAAGTTCTCAGCATAAAGTCGAAAAGCAAGAATCCTGACCTCTGAGCAGAAACTGGCAACTACATTACTCCTGGCAGCCGTGACTGGCTCTATGAGGATCCTGTCATGACCGAGAATCTTTCGTCTGAGTTTATCTACAGTAACGTCTCAGACTGCCATGCCAGCATAAAAAGCTCTGCCACCATCAGTTCTGTCATTTGACGGTTCATCTCTTTGTCTAGTAAAACTTCAGAGAGAGCGTGCACAGAATGAAGGAAACAATTGTCTCCAAATGCTCTACCACACATGTGAAACCGCACCGCTCTCCTTATCTGACCCAGTTATTTCAATGAAAACAACATGAGTTTACTTACAGGTGTATTCATTTTATTTTATTCCATCTGTGATGCATAGATTCATTCTTGCTAAAAGTTTAACTGGACAGAGTACTAAATGGGACTTTTCTTTCCACTTCTTGATTCCCTGCTTTTTGAGAGGCAAACTCATGTATCAGTTCTGTATAAAACCATCAAATCCCTTTCAGTCTCAGTCCTCCTGTTTATTGGATTTGATTTGGAGGTTATTAGTTATTGGTATATTTTAACCTCCACTTAACTCTATCTTTTGAACATCTTCCTATTTCTGTACATCTAAATCTGCCATCAAACTTATTGTTCTAAAATTTGCATCAAAACATGTCTCATTTTCCTGAGATAAAATATTTTTCTCACTAAGTAAAGATTTAGGGATAGTCAAGATTAGGAGAAAACAGGTTTTAAAATCAACGAAACACTCGCATTTTATCTCTGCTGCTTAATAGGTAGTTGTGTGCGTGAGTCCTAAGTCACTCTGTGTTCGGCTCTGCGATCCCATAGTCCGTAGCCCACTGGGCTCCTCTGTCCACGGGATTCTCCAGGCGAGTGTACTGGAGTGGGTTGCTGTTCCCTTCTTCAGAGGATCTTCCTGACCCAGGGCCACTAGTGACACCTGGGAACCCCTAATAGGTAGTTGAATTTGGGCAAATTACATGTACTGTATGAGCCTTTGTTTCCTCAGAAAAAGGAAGAGTGGTGGTTATTATAAAGTTGCTATGAATAGAAACAAAAAGAAACCCCACCCAACATATTATCTGATATGATGTAGCAACATAGCATATGTTAGTTTCCTTCACATTTAAAAAAATTTCTGTAAAATAGTGATATTCTAGAACAGACATGTTGGGGATACTTGGCACGAATTAGGTGGCCAGTGCCTTTTGTTGTGGATCAATGGATGAAGCTGCACATCCTGTGGAACAGATAGAAGGGATCTTCAGAACCCTGCAGGTCCTTGTTTGACTCTGTTATAATTGTCTTACTTCCGCTGGATGTGAGTTCTTTGAGGAAAGGATGTAGATTTTACTCCACTCTACACACCTCAGAATGTACAGAGCCTCATCCATGGTCTCATGTGATCACCATACAGAACAGTCTTCCTATGAATGAATGAGATTAGTTTCCAAATGAAACAGTCACCTGACTGCACCAAAGAGATTCCTTGTTTTCCATACCCCTCATCTATTATTTCCATTATTGTATTATCAATCCAATTAAGTCTTTATCAGTTTGGAAATTCTGGACACATATTAAGCGATCAATAAAAGTTTGTCGAACAAAATTGTCCATTGATTACAAACTGAGGTTTCCAATCTTAGGAAACTAATGCTCAAATTAAAAATCAATTTTGAAAGCTGTATTTCTTCTTTAATCCTCTAGTCTCAATGTGTTCTCCTCTCTCACTTCTATTCTGACCTCCCTCCTCTCTTCCCTAACTTCCTTCCATTTCATTGCCTCCTGAGTTGGTCTATGATTTAGGAAGAACAATATCTGCTATGCAGTAGAAGTCAGTGTATAATTTCTCTATTAACTGCTCCCTTCCAGACTTTAAGGGTCCCCACTGCGTACTGGTTGAAATATAACTGCTATTTATATGCATCAGCTGATTTGTAGCTACCTGTCTAAAGTCATTTCAATCCATCTTTCCCTTTATTTATTAACCATGCTTATCTTCCTGCTTTTCAGATGCTTGAGTACTTTGGGAACTTGGCATGTGCATAAGTTGCCTTTGTGGGAAAGCTCCTCCTTATCTCTCTCCTTATGACAGTTTCCTGGAATCATTTAGGCCTCACCAGAAATATCATATCCTCTGAAAATAGTACTACCTTATCTAAGTTCTACTCACCTATTATTCTGTAACACTTCTTTCTCTTTATTTCAAGGGCTTAAAATTTCAAATTGCAAGTAGACCATATAATTTTTTGTCTACTTCATTAATTTTTCAGCTTCTTGAGCAGATCCCATATATATTTCTTTTATAATTTGAGTATGCAACAACTAGTTTGAGTTTTGGCATATAGTTGATACTCATAATTTTGAATAAATAAGTCAATAAAAGATGGCTAGTTGTTAAATTTTGTAGATTTGAATTAATAGTTTCTTGGACACAACACTTAGTAGAGATTTTAGTTTATAATGACCATAATTTCTATTTTGATGCTTTGAATCCCTGTGTATTATGATTTACTTTAACATACTATTTGTTCTCATTTTTTTTCATTAAGCAAAGTGTTACTTTTGATTGGTTGGAGTTGTATTTGTCTTTAACCAAAGGTGTTCACACAATTCGATTAGTCATCAGAAACCTAACTGATAGCACTAATGTGCAAGAACCTTTAAAGGACTCTCTGAGCCAATAAACTATCTCATTATTAGGTGCACTCTCTTTGTATTCCAAATGCTTAGCAATTCCAGAACTTGTTGTCATTCTTAATGACATACCAAACAGTTCATTTTTATGGCACTAAAGTAGAACATTGTAAAACAGGACACCAGCTCAATCAATAATTTAAATGAATGTACCCAGAATATAAAGGCTTCAACTATATGCTTTTATTCCAAATTTTGGTATATCATAAATAAGTATTAATAAGAGTTTATTAAAGGTACAGCATTAAACTATTATGGGTAAAGAATTGGATTCTATTTTTTCAAAGTTTCTTCTTGCCAAGAATTCTTAATTACTTTGAGCTTTAAAATCATTCCATCTGCACTAACATTTCCCTGATGGCATTCCTATTTTGAACATATCTTTTGAAATTACTTATTATAAGGCCATTTATAAAAGAAGTAAAATGCAGTCTTTCTCACAGCATAAGTCAATCTCTCTATTAGATGTTTAATTATTTAAAATATTTTAGAACCAGAGGTTCCTAAGAATGCAATATGTTTGCTATAATACCAGCATAAGAATGGATTCTGCAATCATAGAAAGAAGTATCCTTACTAGGAGATCAGTGTAACCAACATACTTAATATTTTGCTCCTTATGTTCAGAATTTGGAACTGGAATGTTATTGAGCCCATTCTGTAAAGTATTCTGCAGGGGGAAAGGAGACAAGGTGTTATACCACACTCTCCTGGAGATAATTGTGATTTTGATGACAATATTCAGTACTTCTTGAGTACTTGCAGTGTGCTAGACAGTGTGCTAATTTACATGCTCTGGTTAATCCAGTTCGTACCACAGTCAAGTTGGAACAATGATTATCCCAATTCCTGAATGAGAAAACAAAGACTTTGGGAGGTCTCATGATATCCTACAGTCAAGTCAGTTAGTCCCTGAATCAGTCTGTGGCTAATTAGAGGGGCTGAAATATGCGGGAGGGGGAGAGGTACCTCAAACCTTCCTCACTCAGAATTACTAAGGACACACAGCAGAAAGGGGGTAGAAGCTCCAAAGACACTGTAGTCTTCTAGATGAAAAGACTCATGAGAGTATTAATACATTGCTTTAGTAAAGACAGGTGACAAAAGAGCAGAAAGGTGGTGGACACTTAAATATGAGAAACATATCCCACCTGAATCATTTAGTATATAGAAAATAGCAAGGAAAAATGAAAAGCATAGGGGTGTTTATACCCTAGTTCTATCCTGATATTGAAGGGAATTCTGGGAAGCATCCTGATTGGAAATAGAAAGCAAAGATAAAATAGGGGAAGATGTCCAGAGATATGGACAGGAGATGTTCTTGATTTGGTGACTGATTAGAAAATAATAAGGAGTTCATGATCTGAGCCACAGTTAGCTCCCGATCTTGTTTTTGCTGACTGTATAGAACTTCTCTATCTTTGACTACAAAGAATGTAATCAATCTGATTTCGGTATTAACCATCTGATGATGTCCATGTGTAGAGTCTTCTCTTGTATTGTTGGAAGAATGNACAGGAGATGTTCTTGATTTGGTGACTGATTAGAAAATAATAAGGAGTTCATGATCTGAGCCACAGTTAGCTCCCGATCTTGTTTTTGCTGACTGTATAGAACTTCTCTATCTTTGACTACAAAGAATGTAATCAATCTGATTTCGGTATTAACCATCTGATGATGTCCATGTGTAGAGTCTTCTCTTGTATTGTTGGAAGAATGTGTTTGCTATGACCAGTGCTTTCTCTTGGCAAAACTCTGTTAGCCTTTGCCCTGCTTCATTTTGTACTACAGGACCAAACTTGCCTGTTACTCCAGGTATCTCTCTCTCTCTCTCTCTTTTTTTAACTGTATTTTTCTTTACAGTACTGTATTGGTTTTGCCATACATCAACACGTGTACACCTGTGGCAGATTCATGTTGATATATGGAAAAATTCAGGTATCTCTTGAATTCCTTCTTTTGCATTCCAGTTCCCTATAATGGAAAGGACATCTTTTTTGGGTGTGAGTTCTAGAAGGTCTTGTAGGTCTTCATAGTACTGTTCAACTTTAGCTTCTTCAGCATTAATGGTCAGGTCATAGACTTGGATTACCATGATATTGAATGGTTTGCCTTGGAAACAGAGATCATTCTGTCATTTGTGAGACTGCATCCAAGTACTGCATTTCAGACTCTCTTGTTGACTATCATGACTACTCCATTTCTTCTAAGGGATTCCTGCCCGCAGTAGTAGATATAATGGTCATCTGAGTTAAATTCACCATTCCAGTCCATTTTAGTTCACTGATTCCTAAAATGCTGATGTTCATCTTGCCATCTCCTGTTTGACCACTTCCAATTTGCCTTGATTCATGGACCTAACATTCCAGGTTCCTATGCAATGTTGCTCTTTATAGCACTGGATTTTATTTCCATCACCAGTCACATCCACAATTGGGTACTGTTTTTGCTTTGGCTCCATCTCTTCATTCTTTCTGGAGTTACTTCTCCACTGATCTCCAGTAACATATTGGGCACTTACCTACCTGGGGAGTTAATTTTTCAGTGTCCTATCTTTTTGCCTTTTCCTACTGTTCATAGGGATCTCAAGGCAAGAATACTTAAGTGGTTCGCCATTCCCTTCTCCAGTGGACCACATTTTGTCAGGGCTCTCCACCATGACCTGCCCATCTTGGGTGGCCCTGCAAGGCTCATATTTTCATTGAGTTAGACAAGGCTGTGGTCCTTGTGATCAGTTTGGTTAGTTTTCTGTAATTGTGGTTTTCATTCTGTCTGCCCTCTGATGAATAATGATAAGAAACTTATGGAAGCTTCCTGATGGGAGAGATTGACTGAGGGGGAAACTGGATCTTGCTCTGATGGGCAGGACCATGCTCAGTGATCTTTAATCCAATTTTCTGTTGATGGGTGGGGCTATGTTCCCTCACTGTTGTTTGACTTGAGGCCAAACCATGGTGGAGGTAATGAAGATGATGATCTCCTTTAAAAGGTCCCATGCATGAACTGCTGCACTGGGTGCCCCTGACTCTACAGCAGGCCACTGCTGACCCACGCCTTCGAAGGAAACTCCTGGACACTCACGGGCAAGTCTGGGTCAGTCTCTTGTGAGGTCACTGCTCCTTTCTCCTGGGTCCTGGTGCACAGGTTCTGCTTGTGCCCATCAAGAGTCTGTTTCCCCTGTCCTGTGTAAGTTCTTGCAGCTCTATGGTGGGGTTAATGGTGACCTCCTCCAAGAGAGCTTTGCCATACCCAGATCTGCTGCACCCAGAGCCCTTGCCCCTGTGACAGTCCACTGCTGACCTGTATCTTCACAGGAGATGCTCAAACACATTTCTGGCTCAGTCTGTGTGGAGTCTCTGGGTCCTGGTGCACACAAGCTTTGTTTTGGCCCTCTGAGTGTCTCTGGAGGGTAAGGGGTATGATTCTAAAGATGATTTTGCCCCTCCTACAGTCTTGTTGGGGCTTCTCCCTTGCCCTTGGACATGGGGTATCTTTCTTTGGTGAAATCCAACATTCTCCAGTCAATGGTTGTTCAGCAGTGAGTTGTAGTTCTGAATTTCTCACAGGAGAAGATGAGCAAACGTCCTTCTACTCTGCCATATTATGCCACTAGATCATCCCCTATGATTATAAAGTGGATGTGAAAAATGGATTGAAGGGATTAGATTTGACAGAGTGCCTGAAGAACTGTGGACAAAGGTTCATGACATTGGAGAAGAGGCAGTGATCAAGACCATCTGCAAGAAAAGAAAGGCAAAAAGGCAAAATGGTTGTCTAAGGAAGCCTTACAAATATCTGAGAAAAGAAGAGAAACTAAAGGTAAAGGAGAAAATGAAAGACATACTCATTTGAATGCAGAATTCCAAAGAATAGCAAGGAGAGATAAGAAAGTCTTCTTCAATGATCAATGCAAAGAAATAGAGGAAAGCAAAAAAAATAGGAAAGACTAGAGATCTCTTCAAGAAAATTAGAGATACCAAGGGAACATTTCATCCAAAGATGGGCACAATAATGGACAGAAATGGTATGGACCTAACAGAAGCAGAAGACTTTAAGAAGATGTAGGAACAATACACAGAAAAACTATACAAAAAAGATCTTCATGACCTGGGTAATGATGATGATGTGATCATGCATCTAGAGCCAGACATCCTGGAATGTAGAGTAAAGTGAGCCTTAGGAAGCACCACTACGAGCAAAGCTAGTGGAGGTGATGGAATTCTAGTTGAGCTATTTCAAATCCTAAAAGATGATGCTGTGAAAGTGCTACCCTCAATATGCCAGGAAATATGGAAAAATCATCACTGGCCACAGGACTGTTAAAAGGTCAGTTTTCATTAAAATCCCAAAGAAAGGCACAATGCCAAAGAATGCTCAAACTACTGCACAATTGCACTCTTCTCACACACTAGTAAAGTAATGCTCAAAATTCTCCAAGCCAGGCTTCAGCAATACATGAACTGTGAAATTTCAGATGTTCAAGCTGGTTTTAGAAAAGGCAGAGGAACCAGAGATCAAATTGCCAACATCCACTGGATCATTGAAAAAACAAGAGAATTCCAGAAAAACGTCTACTTCTGCTTTATTGACTACACCAAAGCCTTTGACTGTGTGGATCACAATAAACCGTGGAAAATTCTTAAAGAGATGGGAATACCGAATCACCTGACCTGCCTCTTAAGAAATCTATATGTAGGTCAGGAAGCAACAGTTAGAACTGGACATGGAACAGCAGACTGGTTCCAAATTAGGAAAGGAGTATGTCAAGGCTGTATATTGTCTCCCTGCTCATTTAACTTATATGCAGAGTGTATCATGCAAAATGCCAGCTGGATGAAGCACAAGCTGGAATCAAGATTTCTGAGAGAAATATCAATAACCTCCGATATGTAGATGACACCACCCTGTGGAAGAAAGCAAGGAAGAACTGAAGAACCTCTTGATGAAAGTGAAAGAAGAGAGTGAAAAAGTTGGCTTAAAATTCAACATTCAGAAAACGAAGATCATGGCATCTGGTCCCATTACTTCATGGGAAATAGATAGGGAAACAGTGGAAACAGTGACAGGCTTTATTTTGGGGGGCTCCAAAATCACTGCAAATGGTGACTGCAGCCATGAAATTAAAAGACACTTCCTCTTTGAGAGAAAAGCTATGACCAACCTAGACAGCATAATAAAAAACAGAGACATTAAACTTTGCCAACAAAGGTCCATCTAGTCAAGGTTATGGTTTTTCCAGTAGTCATATATGGATGTGAGAGTTGGACTATAAAGAAAGCTAAGTGTTGAAGAATTTATGCTTTTGAACTGTTATGTTGGAGAGGAGAAGACGTTGAGAGTCCCTTGGACCACAAGGAGATCCAACTAGTCCATCCTAAAGAAAATCAGTCCTGAATATTCATTGGAAGGACCGATGCTGAATCTGAAACTCCAACACTTTGGCCACCTGATGTGAAGGGCTGATTCATTGGGAAAGACCCTGATGCTGGGAAAGATTGAAGGGAGGAGAAGGGGATGACAGAGGATGAGATGGTTGGATGACATCACCGACTCAATGGACATGAGTTTGAGTGGACTCCGGGATTTGATGATGGACAGGGAGGCCTGGTGTGCTGCAGTCCCCGGGGTCACAAAGAGTCAGACATACCTGAGCAACTGAACTGAACCACACAATTGAACTTATCTCACATGCTAACAAAGTAATGCTCAAAATTCTCTAAGCCAGGCTTCAACAGTACTTGTACCATGAACTTCCAGATGTTCAAGCTGGATTTAGAAAAGGCAGAGGAACCAGAGATCAAATTGCCAACATCCATCAGATTGATCCATCCTGGATCATCAAAAAAGCTAGGGAGTTCCAGAAAAACATCTACTTTTGGTTTATTGACTATGCCACAGCCTTTGACTGTGTGGATTACAACCAGTTGTGGAAAATTCTTAAATAGATGGGAATACCAGACCACCTGACCTGCCTCCTGAGATATCTGTATACAGATTTCAGTGAATGAACTGACTGAACTAGAAAAATTAATGGTTTATTCATCAAGTTATTTGATTATCATCATAACAATGCTGTCAGTAGTATCACCATTTTATAAATGAGAAAATGGAAGCACTGAGAAACCAAGTAACTGGCCCTAGCACTCATGGCTATTATAGAGTAAGACTAGGAATCAAATCCTGGGAGGCTGGCAGAAAAAGTAAAATTGCAGTCTCTATCACAGTGTAAGTAAATCTCTTTTAAATATGCTTAGTTATTTAAGTTTAAAAAAAACAGAGTTTCGTAAGAATGTCGTATGACGGCAGGACTGCTGGTCCCCATGTGACATTCTGTTGGATTGCAGGGGCGAGAGTCTGAGAAGCCAGAGGGTAACTCATTTTTCAGTTTGGGTAAATGGGAAGTGCTTTTATTAAACTGGGGAGAAATGTGCCTTTGTTTTATTTTGCCTCTCATTTTTCAAGAGAGGACTAAAGAGGCAAAGAGGTGAAGTAACTTGCCTGAGGTTGCATAAGGAGATGTTAGCAGAGGTTCAAGCTTCATGAGACTGGATTCAAGGCTTAGCTCTATCAAAGTACTAACCGGAAGCCTTCTTATCTTTGGATCTCAGCTATGTCATATGAGAATTGAAATTCTTATCTCTTCCATGAGCCCTATTGCACACGAAACTAATAGATGGCAAGTTTCAGGGGCCCTTAATTCCATACACTGATACAATTAATTCATACTTGGGGACCTGAAAAATGGAGACTGCCCCAGTGGCCTGGCCCACTTCACAAATCTAAACCTAAGTCAGCCTTCATTTACCAGAAATGCCTCACTGTCAAGGAAACCTAACACCAATTGTAGTACTCCGATTCATTTCTAGCTAGTTGAACTTATCTTAGAAAATAGGACCTGCTAGACTTACAAGGAAATCCCCCACCTCTGAGCCAATCATGCCGTGCTTCTGCATTGCCTCTTTCTTTTTTTTTAATTAATTTTTTAATTGGAGGATGATTGCTCTACAACGTTGTGTTGGTTTCTGCCATATGTCCACATGAATCAGCCACAGGTATATGAATGTCCCCTCCCTCTTGAATCTTCCTCCTGTCTCCCACCCCATCCCACCCCTCTAGGTTGTCACAGAGCACTGGATTTGAGCTCCCTGCATCATACAGCAAATTTCTACTGGCTATCTAATTTTGCATATGGTAATAGACTTTCTTTAAAACATGCTCTTGCCCAAAATCCCCAGGAAAGAGTGCACCACTGCTTGTTAGGCACTGTACCCCACCAATCCGTGGATGGTCTTCTTTTGAATAAAGGACATCAGACTCATCACTAACACTTTAGTTTTGTCCTCTGGCATGTGGATCTTCCAAGGCTCTGCCAACTAAAGAAGGTTGCTAGCTATCTAGCTCTACAAGGATTGAGCCACTATCCACTGCAGTCACTCCCTTTAATACACCCCGAAAGGAGTTCATGGGGGAGATCAGAAATGAGGCACACTGTGCGCCAGCAAAACTGACAGAAAGTGAAAGTGAAAGGCATTCAGTCGAGTCCGACTCTTTGTGACCCCATGGACTGTCCATGGAATTCTCTAGGCCAGAATACTGGAGTGAGTAGCCTTTCCCTTCTCCAGGGGATCTTCCCAATCCAGGGATTGAACCCAGGTCTCTGGCATTGCAGGCGAATTCTTTACCAACTGAGCCACAAAGGTCCCTAAATATTTTCAGGAGAAAATTTTTTATGAACCTGGATTCTTTCATCTTCTCATACTTAAAAGAAGCCCTGAAATCATAAGATATTGAATTCCCATGCCTTGCAGCAAGCTGAGATGTGTACTTATTTGAATGTACTCCCTTCCCCCAAATCATATCTATACTGACCTTTCCCCTTACCTCTTCAGAGCAGTTTCTCAGAGCTCTGTATTCCAGGCTGTACTCCTCAATAAGATACTGAATAAACTCCATGCAAAGCTTTTATGTTGTGCTTCTTTAAAAAAATTTCAACAGCTGTACACTTAATTTTGTATTCATATACTTTTTCATTTTTCCCTCCTAGAATTTGCCCAGAGACAGATAAGTGTCACACAAAGGTTGACTCTGCCCTGGATCTATTTTTACCTGAGAAGTTATGATGGCTTTGTTTATAAACCTAGGATAAAAAATCAAGATCTCCCATTACCCAAGCCCCAGATTTCCATTTCTGAGACAAGAGTGGATGCCTGTCCTCTCCTTTCTGTTGTCTGGACCTTCTCTCAGGATGATCCTTTCTTCTCAGCCTTCTCACTACATCACTAATATTCAGGCACCCCATAAAACACACCTAGGTGGTGGTGTAGGCTATAAAAATAACTTTTCTTCTCTGCCAAATATCTGCAGGTAGAATCAAAATATCCTTCTTTTAGTTGCTTTATCTTTAAAGGTTTTGTTTGTTTGTTTTGATATGAGCTGTTTTAAAGTCTTTATTGAATTTGGTACAATATTGCTTCTGTTTTGTGTTTTGGTTTTTTGGCCAAGAGGCTCCTGGCATCTTAGTTTTCCGACCGAGGATTGAACCTGCAACGACTTGAGTCAGAAGGCCATGTCTTAACCACTGGACTACCAGGGAAGTCCCCAGTTATATTTTCTTAATGTTTTGATGTTTGTCAAATCCAACAGGTGAAGCACAAGTAAATTCTGCAGAGTTTTAACTCCCATCTTTCCTGAGAGCATTTGTTTTTTAAGCGAGACTGGTTATTAAGACAAAAGAACGGGTGATTATATAAAGGTAGAATTTGCAGCTGGTGGGCTGGCTCCTGACTTTTTACAAAGCCAGGTTCCTACTCTGGTCCTGTTTGACATCTGAGGATGGTGGTTGTGCCCCCATGGAACCTGGCAGATATAATGTGAGAAAGTGAGATCATAAGTCACTAAGACTGGTTTACTTCAAAAATTTCAATCCTGAGAAAATGTTTAGCCAAAGTTGTTAAAATGAAAAATGGAATTGTGGGCTGTGTTAGTTTCATTTTTTTTCAGGCTGCTTCAGATGAATTCAACTGCAGTTAAAATTTTGTACCTTGAAAATATTTGCATATTTCACAAGTATAAATTCATCTCTAGATGGCATAAAGCAGACTTTCCCGTTAATGAAGCATTTCAAATACATTTATCTCTTTCTCATAAAGGAAAGCAAAAAAAAAAAAAAAAGTTGTTATTGAGTTTTAATCATCATCAGGGATGCTTGTCCAATAGTTTTTCACAGAGTTAAAACCTCGTTTCCCATAATACACAATAGTCTTAAAGTATGTTAATTATTTATGTTAATTATTCCAATATTAATCTCCTAAATAATAATTTGCAAAGTATTAGCACACTCACTTTGGATTTTCTGCTCCATGTAAATTGGTCCATGAATGATTTAATGCCAACTCATTTAACTTTAAGGTGATACTTATAAAGAATGCTGAGAAGTTCTAAGAACAAAATTATTTTTCTAGATCCTGATTTGGAGAAGATGGATGTATACCTAACAAAAGCACAGTGCAGACTTAAAATGGAGTGTGAATGGACCTTGTGCTGTGATGCTTGCTGGTTTTTCGATGCCCCAGAAAAATAGCCTGGTCATCATCTGAGCTTCTCTCATTCTTAACTCTCACATCTTGGGGGGCAGAAGCAAACTTCCCCAGGGCCCCTGGTCTTCCCCAATGCTATCTCCAGACCCTCCTCAACAAAACAACAACAAAAAATCCCTGTGCATAGCTGGGTAGATTTTTGCTTCAGTTTCAGCCCCAAACCATCTGGCTGGAAGTCTGACCAGAATACAAACAAGAAACCTTTTCAAGGCAATCAAGCTGTGATATGCAAATGAACTCTGGTGTCCAGAGATTTCACTACCAGTTCCCTAATTGGGGAAGTCATCACTTCCAAATCCCCACCCCCTAGCAGCATGTAACCTCAATGGTGAAAGATAAGACTCTCTCTCTCTCCTGCAATCCAAGCACCACTAATGACCAGACAGGTCTTTGAAAAATGTAAACCTGATCCTATTATTTATCTTCTTAAAACCTTGCTTTCTTCCTGAACAAAATTTAAACACCTAGGCTGTCTTCTGAGTTCCTCCTTTAATGAGGCCTCTCCAGTTCCCACCTCATCTCATTCTCCGTTCTTCCTTGCTCACCATATCCCAGCTTCCACAGCCGCCTCCTCTTCCATGGATCCCAGCTCTCTCCTTCCCAGAAGTCTTCGCATTTGCACTTCCTGCATCAGGAATCCTCTTTCCTGGCACTGTGCAGGAGTATATGCCCTGGTCAGCTTGTCTAGCCTAGCTTTCTCTCTCCAGTTAATTTCCCTGTCATCATTTTCTTTCCTCACCTCCTTCCCCACCTGTTTGTGCTGTGTTACCTGTGCTGTGTTACAAACCAGTATTCTCTTATGTGACTGTTCATGTTTTATTGTCCATCCCCCTTTAGGATAACATAAGCAATTTGTTGGTACCTATAACAGTTCCAGGCACAATGTAAGTGTTCAGAATTTCTGTTGAATCAATTAATGAAACAACATTTACAAACGGAGAAAGAGAAAGGAAAGAAGAAAGGTGTCAATGAGTGACATGGTGAAAATTAGCATCATTCCAAGAAAACTGTAATAAGGACATGGCGAGGAGTTCATTAGGAAATATACATGACTACTGTCAACTTAAAAAATATATAATATAAGAGTTGTGAGTTTCAGTTTTATTCAGGGACCTTACTGAAAACTATAGCCTGGGAAACAGTCTTTCAGGTAGCTCTGAGGGACTGTTCCCAAGAGGTACATGAGGACCCAGAATAGATAGGAAATTTTTTTTTGGACAGGAAATGCATAGTCAAAGGTGTAACTTGATAAAAGATTACTGTTAATCATAGAGAACTCGGATTCTCTGGTGGCTCAGACAGTAAAGCGTCTGCCTGCAATGCTGGAGACCCAGGTTCGATCTGTGGGTCGGAAAAATCCCCTGGAGAAGGAAATGGCAACCCACTCCAGTATTCTTGCCTGGGAAATCCCATAGACAGAGGAACCTGGTGGGCTACAGTTCATGGGGTCGCAAAGAGTCAGACACGACTGAGCAACTTCACTTTCACTTTCAATCATAAAGAACAGAGATCTCAACTTGATGATTTTCAGTTCAATTCAGTTGCTCAGTCATGTCCGACTCTTTGCGACCCCATGAATTGCAGTACACTAGGCCTCCCTGTCCATCACCAACTCCTGGAATTCACTCAGACTCACATCCATCGAGTCAGTGATGTCATCCAGCCATCTCTTCCTCTGTCGTCCCCTTTTCCTCCTGCCCCCAATCCCTCCCAGTATCAGAGTCTTTTCCAATGAGTCAACACTTCCCATGAGGTGACCAAAGTACTGGGGTTTCAGCTTTAGCATCATTCCTTCCAAAGAACACCCAGGACTCATCTCCTTCAGAATGGACTGGTTGGATCTCCTTACAGTCCAAGGGACTCTCAAGAGTTTTCTCCAACACCACAGTTCAAAAGCATCAATTCTTCGGCGCTCAGCCTTCTTCACAGTCCAACTCTCACATCCATACATGACCACTGGACAAACCATAGCCTTGACTAGATGGACCTTAGTTGACAAAGCTTTTAGTGCTTTTCTAATAGGAGAAAATGCAAGGATCTGGAGTCATTGAGATTCTTCTCGAGGAATGCATCTTAACTAATTGGGGCCTGATCATCCAAAACACAGCATACATTATCCTTTTATTTTCCCATCCTGAATCCCCCTCAGGGCACCCTGTCTATGGGCAACTGAAGTGGGTTGGGATTTAACGGTTTGTATAACTGGATGATGGTCTGCCTTCTTTGTCCCTTTTTTAAAAAATACCGTAATAACAGAAGTATTCCTTTTTTATGTTTATCATGTTATTATATTCATTTTTTCTGAGCAATCTAAGTATTTGAGAAAATAAAGTGGACTTGAAGATAGATTCTCTGCAATGTTTTCCTAATAAATAAATGATTATATAACTTGGCCAATTTGAATCTTAAAATATTATAAATGTATTCATCTCTTTGTCCTTTCCTATTTCTGAACAATGCAATTTTGACCCAAGACTTAAATACCACATTCATTTATTTCAATTGTGTGTGATGGGATGCTGCAGGCACTGCTGTGTTTTCCTTAATTTTGACTTTTAACAAAGTTCAGTGCCATAATTCATGTTCAGAGGAAGAAAACAAAACAAAATTACATTTCAGTTTTGTTTTTTTTCCCCCACACTTGTCTCCTTTTTAAAGGAACTCAAATAGGCCTTATATTACTTATGACACATGCCAAGCTGAGACACAGAGAGACATCCAAATCCAGCTGCTCAAATAAGATAGATTTTTGTTCTTCTTTTATGTCATGGTCCAGAAGTAGGGGATTCAGGCTTGAAAAGGAAGTTCTGAAATTTCCAACACATCCCAAGCAACTTCTCCAGCTCTTCTCATCATAAAGCCTGCATCAAAGATAGGTTGTTCCAGACTGAGTTAAACAGGCAAGGAGCCGAGTGAACAATAGTATATTATATATCTGAAAGTTGCTAAGAGCATATCTGGAAAGTTCTCAACACAGATAAAACAAATGTATAAATGTGTAGCAATAGATATTAACTAATTGTGACAGCCATTTTTCCAATATAAACATATATCCAATCATTTGTTGTGTACCTTAAACCTATTCAATGTGAAATATAAATTATGTCACAGTAAAATGGGGGGAGGGGGAGACTGGCAATAGGGGAGAGAGTGAAGATGAGAAACACTGGGGTGAGCTAGTGGAATAGTACTGGAGGGCTTGCTGAAGTGGGAAGGTTAATCAATGTGAACAGGTCATCTGTATTTGTGAATTGATGCTTCGTGGAGTTAGGCTCCTGCCCTTCCACAGAGGCTGGGAGAGAGGGACACAGTCCTTCTTCAAGGTTACATTTCTAAGGGCTGGTTCTCGGGACATTTCTTGGGCTTTGAAATTGCCAAGAGACTAGAAGACTTCAGTAGCTTCCTTCCTTCCTTCCTTTGCTTCTATTTGGTTGTGCTGGGTCTTCGTTGCTGTGAGCAGGTTTTTCTCCAGCTGCAGAAAGGGGGGCCTTCTCTGTGGTGTGCAGGCTCCTCATTGTGGAGGCTTCTCTTGTTGCAGAGCATGGGCTCTAGAACATGTGGGCTTCAGTACTTGTGGCACAGGAACTTAGTTGCTCCATGGCATGTGGGATCTTCCTGGACAACGGATCTAACCTGTGTCCCCCGCAATGGCAGGTGGATACTTAATCACTGGACGACTAGGGAAGTTCCAAAGATTCACATTTCAAAGGGACAAAGGAGGAATTTACAAGTTTTCTAAAGCAAATGCTTCCTATAGTTTTGCTTCCTATAGTTTATCTTCCACCATGGGAAGAGCATGTCACTTCCCAAGCCTTCCACGTGCTAGCCACCTCTTGTTCCTCAGGTCTCACCTGTGTGATAGCACTGATATAGTGGACTGATGTAATGTTCTGAGGAATTCTGTCTGAATCTCTCCAAATTATATGATGACAGAGGGCAGGAGAATTAACACAACACTGAAGTAAAAACATAAATGAACACCTTTGTGCCAGTCATGTAAATGCAAACTGATCCCCTTATCTGGCCAGAATAGAAAAGAGTGCACTCACTAAATCAACAACAACTGCATACCATGGGAACACGAGGCTTTATAAATCTGCTGTAGCAATGGCACTGTGTCGAGCACAGCAGCTGTGAACAGGGCTATTACCTGTTGGGGCTTGCAGTGGTCTATGCTCCAGTCATTCTCCAGGAGCCATTGTGGATGTTCAGTCACTAGGTCATCCAAGTCTTTGTGACACCATGGACTACAGCACACCAGGCTTCCGTGTCTTTCCCCATGTCCTGGAGTTGACTCAGACTCATGTCAGTGAGTTCGTTCTGCCATCCAACCATCTCATCCTCTGTTGCCCCCCTTCTCTTGCATTCAATCTTCCTCAACATCAGGGTGTTTTCTAATGAGTCAGCCCTTTGCGTCAGGTGGCCAAAGTATTCCAATACTGATGCTTCAGCACCAGTCCTTCCAGTGAATATCCAGGAGTGATTTCCTTTAGGATTGACTGGTTGGATCAATGCATTTCTGCAAGAGCCAGGTTGGCAAATTAGGCACGGATGGGAGAGGAACCACCCCAACATCATTTAAGTTTTTAATAGTGACGTTAACCTCTAACAATCTGAGTATAATATGAAGAGGAAAATGACTTATGACATTTATAGGAAAAAGAAAGAATAAATTGCTGACTCACTTATCAGGGAGATAGCATAATCTAGGCAAAAAGATATAGGTTATACCTGAGGAATAGTTATCGTTTATCTTGAAAACATTTATGTAATAGTTTGTATCTGCTTGGCTTTATAGAAGGGAGAGAGTTCTTTCTGTCCTTGAAACCTCTTAGTAGATTGCCTGTAAGATGTATCACATTCCAGTTTAATGCCCATTCAGTAATAAAACTGAATTCTTTTTCTAAAAAAAAAAAAGATACAGGTCAAAAAGACCAAAGTTGGAGTGTTTTAACCACATGGCCTGATTACTCTCTACATGACCTATCACAAATTGTTCAACTCTCTAAGTCTTAAATTCTTTACCTGTTTATAGGCTTAGTAATATTTTCCTTCAATCTGTTTAGTAGGAAAGACTATTAAGTAAACAGATGAATATAGACTCTTTCTTTAATAGTGATAGCTATTTGGTGCTGTAGAAGAATGCTGGGCAGGCTAGCACATACCTGAAAAAGAAATGTAAGGCAGACAGAACAGGAAAGGAGACACCTGAGTTATTCATTCTTTAAAATCTGGATTTCAGTTCTTAACCTTCTAGGCCTGACAGATCACATTAGATATTTCATCTATCAACAGAAGGATAAAGCAGTGTGTTTCTAATAGAGAAAGTAAAAGAAAATTTTAATTCTGAAAGAGATTAAAATAAGACCAGAGAACACAGAATATGAAATCTGTTTTGAACTCAATTCCTGTAAATATTGGTCCCAAGATGAAACAGAGAGTTCGATATATTCTTAGTGGAGTTCGACAGAGAATTGCTTTGCTATTTTGAGATAAGAATATGAATGGATTATTACTAAACAAAATCATATTTCAGTTGTGATACAAGAGAAGGAAAGAATAAGAGGATTGGGGCTAGGGGTGGGGGGACTTTAGAATCCCATTTAGACCAGTAACTCAAGATGCTACAAAAGTAAGAATCTCTAGCCAAGACACACTATTGTTGTTGTTCAGTCTCTAAGTCATGTCCAACTCTTTGCAACCCCATAGACTGCTGCACTCCAGGCCTCCCTGTCCCTCACCATCTCCCACAGTTTTCCCAAGTTCATGTCCATTGCATCGGTGATGCCATCCAGTCATCTCATCCTCTGATACCCTCTTCTCCTTCTGCCCTCAATCTTTCTCGGCATCAGGGACTTTTCCAGTGAGTTGGCTGTTCACAACAGGTGACCAAAATACTGAAGCTTGAGTCAGCATCAGTCCTTCCAGTGAGTATTCAGGGTTGATTTCCCTTAATATTGACAGGTTTGATCACTTTGCAGTCCAAAGGACTCTCAGGAGTTTTCTCCAGCACCACAGTTAGAAAACATCAACTCTTTGGTGCTCAGCCTTCTTTATGGTCCAGCTCCCACATCTGTATGTGACTACTGGAAAAACCATCTGTTCAGTTCAGTTCAGTCATTCATTCATGTCTGACTCTTTGCAACCCCATGAATCACAGCACACCAGGCCTCCCTGTCCATCAACATCTCCCAGAGTTCACTCAGACTCACATCCATCGAGTCGGTGATGCCATCCAGCCATCTCATCCTCTGTCGTCCCCTTCTCCTCCTTCCCCCAGTCCCTCCCAGCATCAGAGTCTTTTCCAATGAGTCAACTCTTTGCATGAGGTGGCCAAAGTACTGGAGTTTCAGCTTTAGCATCATTTCCAAAGATCACCCAGGGCTAATCTCCTTTAGAATGGATGGGTTGGATCTCCTTGCAGTTCAAGGGACTCTCAAGAGTCTTCTCCAACACCACAGTTCAAAAGCATCAATTCTTCGGTGCTCACCTTTCTTCACAGTCCAACTCTCATATCCATACATGACTACTGGAAAAAACATAGCCTTGACTAGATGGACCTTTGCTGGCAAAGTAATGTCTCTGCTTTTGAATATGCTGTCTAGGTTGGTCATAACTTTTCTTCCAACGAGTAAGCATCTTTTAATTTCATGGCTGCAATCACCATCTGCAGTGATTGTGGAGCTCCCAAAACTAAAGTTTGTCACTGTTTCCATGGTTTCCCCATCTATTTCCCATGAAGTAATGGGACTGGATGCCATGATCTTCATTTTCTGAATGTTGAGCTTTAAGCCAACTTTTTCACTCTCCTCTTTCACTTTCATCAAGAGGCCTTTTCATTCCTCTTCACTTTCTGCCATAAGGGTGGNAAGTATCAGGAGCACGACAGGGCCGAGGTCCAGGTTAAGACTGTGCCCAGGACCCTGACGATGGTTGAACAGGAATAGCCCTGCATCCTTTACACCCTGGATTAATAGTCCTGTTGATGAGGAATGTAGAGGATGAAAAGGAGTCATCCTACTGGACTCCATGGCATCAGGAAATTTGTGCTCAGTGGTTGAACTAGAGCAAATTCTCTCCCTTGTCTCCAGCAGTAGAATTGTCTGGTTAGTCCCCTGGGAACTCCCATGCTGGGCCCAGAAACAAGAGTGATGTGAAGCTGACTGGGTACATTTGAGCCTCTTGTGCTGAAGAAGAGAGTCCGCTCAAGTCCTGAGACCCCCATGATGGTTAATTCCAGGTGGCAACTCGACTGGTCACTTTGCCCAACTTTCAGTCAAACACTAATCTAGATGTCTTGACGAAGGTATTTTTAAAGTTATTAACACTTAAATCAATAGCCTCTGAGTAGAACACATCTTGCATTTGTCTTGTGGCTCAGCTGGTAAAGAATCCACCTGGAATATGGGAGACCTGGGTTCGATTCCTGGGTTGGGAAGATCCTCTGGAGAAGGGAAAGGCTACTCACTCCAGTATTCTGGCCTGGAGCATTCCATGGGCTGTATAGTGCATGGGGTTGCAAAAAGTCAGATACAACTGAGTGAGTTTAACTTTCAGAACACACATCCTTCATAGTGCGGGTGGGTGGGCCTAGTCCAATTTGTTGAAGACTCTGGGAGGAAAAGACTTGGGTTTCCCAAGGAAGATGGCCTTTTAAAAANCATTCCATGGGCTGTATAGTGCAATGGGTTGCAAAAAGTCAGATACAACTGAGTGAGTTTAACTTTCAGAACACACATCCTTCATAGTGCGGGTGGGTGGGCCTAGTCCAATTTGTTGAAGACTCTGGGAGGAAAAGACTTGGGTTTCCCAAGGAAGATGGCCTTTTAAAAACATTATTGAAGTATAGTCGATTTGTAGTTGTGTCAATTTCTGCTGCACAGCAAAGTGATTCAGTTATAGAATATAATATATATTCTTTTTCATATTCTTTTCTATTAATGATTTATTGCAAGATATTGAATATAGTTCTCTGTGCCATATAATAGGACCTCACTGTTTATCCAGTCTATATAAACCAGTTTGCACCTGCTAACCCCAAACTCCCACTTCACCCTTCCCACACTACTTTCTCCCTTGGTAACCACAAGTCTGTTATTTATGTCTGTGAGTCTGTTTCTGTTTCATAGATAAGTTTATTTGTGTCATATTTTAGCTTTCACATATAGTGGTATCATATGATATTTGTTGTTCTCTGACTTCCTTCATTTAGTATCAGTTCAGTTCCGTTGCTCAGTCATGTACGACTCTTTGTGATCCCATGGACTGCAGCATGTCAGGCCTCCCCGATCATCACCAACTCCTGGAGCTTACTCAGACTCATGTCCATTGAGTTGGCGATGCCATCCATCCGTCTCACCCTCGATTGTCCCCTTCTCCTCCTGCCTTCAATCTTTCCTAGCATCAAGGTCTTCTCCAATGAGTCAGTTCTTCACATCAGGTGGCCAAAGTATTGGAGTTTCAGCTTCAGCATCAGTCCTTCCAATGAATATTCAAGACTGATTTCCTTTAAGATGGACTGGTTGGATCTCCTTGCAGTCCAAGGGACTCTCAAGAGTCTTCTCCAACACCACAGTTCAAAAGCATCAATCAATTCTTCAGTGCTCAGCTTTCTTTATGGTGCAGTTCTCCCATCCATACATGAATACTGGAAAAACCATATCTTCGACTAGACGGACCTTTGTTGTATAGTAATGTCTCTGCTTTTTAATATGCTGTCCAGGTTGGTCATAGCTTTTCTTCTAAGGAGCAAGCATCTTTTAATTTCATGGCTGCAGTCGCAATCTGCAGTGATTTTGAAGCCCAGAAAAATAAAGTCTCTCACTGTTCCCATTGTTTCCCCATCTATCTGCCATGAAGTGATGAGATCAGATGCCATGATCTAGTTTTCTAACTGTTGAGTTTTAAGACAACTTTTCCACTCTCCTCTTTCACTTTCATCAAGTGGCTCTTTAGTTCTTCTTCACTTTCTGCCATAAGTGTGCCATCTGCATATCTGAGGTTATTGATATTTCTCCTGGCAATCTTGATTCTAGCTTGTGCTTCATCCAGTCCAGCATTTCTCATGATGTATTCTGCATATAAGTTAAATAATCAGGGCGACAATACACAACCTTGATGTATCCCTTTCCCAATTTGGAACCAGTCTGTTGTTCCATGTCCAGTTCTAACTGTTGCTTCCTGACCTGCATACAGGAGGCAGGTAAGGTGGTCTGGTATTACTATCTCTTTAAGAATTTTCCACAGTTTACTGTGATCCACACAGTCAAGGCTTTGGCATAGTCAATGAAGCAGAAGTAGATATTTTTCTGGAACTCTCTTGCTTTTGCGATGATCCAACAGATGTTGGCCAGTTTGCTCTGGTCCCTCTGCCTTTTCTAAATCCAGCTTGAATTTCATGGATTCACGCACTGGAAGTTCATGGTTCACGTATTGCTGAAGCTTGGCCTGGAGAATTTTGAGCATTACTTTCCCAGTGTGTGAGATGAGTGCCATTGTGAGGTAGTTTGAGCATTCTTTGGCATTGCCTTTCTTTGGGATTGGAATGANTTGAAGAATTTTCCACAATTTCTTGTGATCCACACAGTCAAAGGCTTTGGCATGGTCAATAAAGCAGAAATAGATGTTTTTCTGGAACTCTCTTGCTTTTTCCATGATCCAGCAGATGCTGGCAATTTGATCTCTGGTTCCTCTGCCTTTTCTAAAGTCAGCTTGAACATCTGGAAGTTCACGGTTCATGTATTGCTGAAGCCTGGCTTGGAGAATTTTGAGCATTACTTTACTAGCATGTGAGATGAGTGCAATTGTGCGGTAGTTTGAGCATTCTTTGGCATTGCCTTTCTTTGGGATTGGAATGAAAACTGACCTTTTCCAGTCCTATGGCCACTGCTGAGTTTTCCAAATTTGCTGGCATATTGAGTGCAGCACTTTCATAGCATCATCTTTCAGGATTTGGAATAGCTCAACTGGAATTCCATTACCTCCACTGATTTGACTATATGGACCTTTGTTGGAGAAGTGATGTCTCTGTTTTCTAAAAAGATGTCTAGGTTGGTCGTAGCTTTTCTTCCACGGAGCAAGTGTCTTAATTTCATGGTTGCAGTCACCATCCAAAGTGATTTTGAAGCCCCAGAAAATAAAATCTGTTACTGTTTCCACTTTTTCTCCATCTATTTGTCATGAAGTGACAGGACCGGCTGGATGCCACAATCTTAATTTTTTTAATGCTGAGTTTTAAGCCAACTTTTTCACTCTCCTTTTTCACCTTCATTCAGAGGCTCTTTAGTTCCTCTTCATTTTCTGCCATAAGAGTGGTGTCATCTGCATATCTGAGGTTACTGATATTTCTCCCGGCAGTCTTGATTCAGCTTGTGTGTCATCCAGTCTGGCATTTTGCATCATGTTTTCTGCATATAAGTTAAATAAGCTGAGTGACAATATACAGCTTTATACATACTCCTTTACCAATTTTGAGCCAGTCTGTTGTTCCATGTTTGGTTCATTATCCTCCCCTTTATCCAACAAATAAGGGGTTAATACAGAGGCGCTCTGATCCTAATTATCATTACTGTAATTGTCTTCTTTACTGCCCATCCTCCCATCCTGTGTACGTTGTGCTCAGCCATGTCCAACTCTTTGGACCCCATGGTCAATAGCCTTCCAGGCTGCTCTGGCCATGGAATTTTCCAGACAAGAAATACTGGAGCAGATTGTCATTTCCTTCTCCAGAGAATCTTCCTGACCCTGGCATTGAACCCATGCCTCTTGCATCTCCTGCGTTGGCAGGTGGATTCAGAGCCACCGGGGAAGCCCTGTGATTAAGCAGACTACCACTAAAGCAAAACAAAGTAACTCTCCCTATGAATGTCCTTTAACTCTCCCCCAACTTAACTATAATATTTCTGCAAGGGTCTACTGAATATGTTGGTTTAGAGGCAGAGAGGCATACATCCCCCATAGAGAAACCAGAGTACTGCAAGCTCAAGGGCAATAGCAGTGCATAAGCAGGGGATCTACCTAAAACTGAAAGAATAGGAATGTGTTTGGACCATAGACTATACGTAAGGCACCAGAAGGTGATGGCTAGAACGGCAAAGAATTGAGACTGTTGCATAGGGAATCTGGTGCCGTTTTCCTTGCTTTACACCCCCAACTTCTCTGTGTGAGCTTGAGCACGTTATTCAACCTTCTCTGCCTTAGTTTACTCATCTGAAAAATGGAAGTAGTATCTTCTCACTAAGGTTATTAAGAGGATTAATGGGTGGAATGTGCTCAGAAAGGTGCCTGATTACAGGGAATGTTCAGTAAAAGGAAGCTGGTATTATTGGTGAAAAGTGGTGATGTACTGTGTTTAAAAGGAGTCCTATGGCTGGTTCCATGGGCAAATGTTTGCATTTTAGTGACTAAATTTAACTACCTTTGATGTCATCAAAGTATAAAGGGTGTGTACTGCAAGCTATTCCAAAATGATCCATGACTCTTTTGAACAGAGGGTGGGAGGCTCTGCTGAGTCACAGGAAATACAGCAGATGAAGGCCCTAGAAAAGAAGTTCATTAGCAACCAGCTGGCCTAGCCTCAGTACAGGCCCAGCTTATTTATCCTTTATGCTTCATGCCATAGTATGACACTGTTTGCAAAGCTCAGCAGTAGGATTTCTTCATTTTCGAATGCAGATCCCCCAGAACAATGTCTGTTTAGGTTACAATCCAGTCAATACATACATTTTTCTGCTTAGAAGATAAATTTAAAGTTTTTAGACAGCATTAGTGGTTTAATGGGAATGAAATTTGGCTAGTTGGTACAGACTGATGAATATTAGTCTAGGAAGGTAGATAAGTGCACTTTTCTCAGTAGCACTTGATTCTTTTAAACCCCAAAATAAGCCACTGGCAAGAATTTCATACTAAAATGTTTTTAGTGTTAGAACTTGAATCTGTGAATGGTAGTCAAGGCTTTTTGGGAGATGAATGTATTACGATCAAGATGCAAGATCGTGAACTTGCCTCCTCCCGCTGACACACCAAAACTGCAGCTACATGTAGAATAACTCTGAGAATAATCTGAAGGTTAGCAGAAGAGCTCTTCTATAATGAAGAATATAAAGAAAACACACACACACTGAGACAGGTTGAAGGGGAAGAGCAGTGCTCCAATCTAGACTCAGTCCCCTCAAGAGGTGATCCCAAAGAGGAGGGCGATATTACAAACTCAGAGGTCCTCCATAAAGAGCAAGCATTTGAGCCCCACATTGGGCATCTCACCCCTGGGGATGGGCAATGGGAAGGTGATCCCCTTATTTAGTCTTAAAAACCAAGGGAGCTTACTATCAGAAGAGCTGGAGGGTGTGAGGAAACAATGGGCATGTGTACAAACTAATTGACTCTGAATCCCAGCACAGAGACAACAGACTAAAAAGTGATTGGTACTCTACCTGTTCTGTCGAGGTCACCCAAGCATGACATCCAGGCCACACCTGGCTGCAGACCCCCATAATCTCCTCTAAGGCTGTGGATTCTGATGAGCCTCAGAAAAAGACCCGGTTCACACTCTAGATACTCTCAATCCAGCAACCACCAAAGCGGTGGCTCTCAGTGCATCCAGAAGAAGCCCCAGCATCCATCAGACTTCAGCTCCAGTCCCTTCCACTCCACCAAGGCAGCAGCTTTCAACATGCCACAGGAAAGACCTCAGCCTCAAATGACTCCAGCCCTAGCCCTCCTGCCAAGACCACAGCTCCCAGTGCACCCTTGGAGAAGCCCCAGCTGGCACAGGGATCTGGCTCTGGCACCCCACTTAGGCAGTGGCTACGCATTCCAGGAGAACCCCCGGCCCATACCAGGCTTCAACTCCAGCACCCCACCTCTACCCTGAGATAGAAGCCCCAGTGTGCACTGGGAGAAGCTTCAGAACACCCCACCCCACCGAAAAAGCTCTGGGCTACCCTTAGTTCAGCTCCAGCCCTGCTTCTAGAACCATCAGGCACAAGCAGTCTGCAAAGAAATGCTCTCCAGAAGTACATGACTTCAAGAGTGGGAGAGGTAACTGTTTCACCTGCCTGAGTTTCACTTTCACACAAGAAGTGAAACAAAATGAAAATACAAAGCAATGTGAACATACAAAGGAAAGAACAAGATAAAAACTTAAAAAAAAAAAAGCCCTAATGAAATAGAGATAGGTAATGATAAAGAGTTCAAAGGAAAAGTCATAAAAATACTCACCAACCTTGGTAGAATAATAGAGGAACACCATAAAGATGTCAACAATAAATTAGAAAATATAAAAAAGAACCAATTACAGCTGAAAGAATAACTGAAATGAAAAACACACTAGAGGGAATCAAAAATTAAGTGATATGGAACAATGCATAAGCAACTTAGGAGACAGAATAGTAGAAATCACAGGACTAGAGTAGCAAAGAGAGAAAAAAGAATGTTTACAAAATTAATAAAGTTTAAGGGACCTCTGGGACCATATCATGTATCTATCATTCTCAAACTAGTCCCAAAAATTGCTGAGGAAGGAACAGTTCTGTATCTGTACTCATTCTACAAGGCAAGCATCACCTGGATAGTAAATCCATACATTGAAACCACAGCAAAAGAACAATAGGCCAAATATCACTGATGAACATAGATATAAAAATCCTCAGCAAAACATTAGCAAACCAAACTGAGTAACAGATTAAAAGGATTATTCATCATGATCAAGTGGATTTATTCCAGATATGCAATTCTGATTTGATATCCACAAGTCAATCAATGTACTAAACTGTGTTAACAAAACAGAAGATAAAAATTACATGATATTTTCAATAGGTGCAAAAAATTGATAAAATTCAGCATCCTTTCATGATAAAGGCTCTCAACAAAGTTGGGATAGAGGGGATATAATTCAACATAATAAAGGCCGTTTATGAAAAACCAGCTAGCATCGTAATCAATGCTGAAAGGCTGAAAGTATATCCTTTAAGAAGAAAACCAAGTCAAGGTGGTTAACTGCCACCACTTTTAATCAACAGTATTGGGAGTCTTACCTCATCATTCAGACAGGAAAGAAAGAAATAAAATAATTAATGTTGAAAGGCTAAAGATTAAGATTATCACCAAGTCAGGCTTGCCCGCAGTTACCATGTGTTTGTCTTTTTCCCCCTATTTTCTTCCTGCAATTGATTTCTAGTTTAATACTGTTGTGTTTGGAAAAGATAAAAGTCATTCAAATTGGAAGGGGAGACATAAACCTGTCACTATTTGCACAAGGCACAACACTATATATGCTAAGTCGCTTCAGTCGTGTCCAACTCTGTGTGACCCCCTGGACTGGGGTCTACCAGGCTCCTCTGCCCATGAGATTTTCCAGGCAAGAGTACTGGAGTGGGTTGCCCTTGCCTTCTCCTGTGATACTATATATAGAAAATCCTAAAGACTCCACTAAAAATTACTAGAACTAATAAATGAAACAAGATATGAAATTAATACACAAAAATCTTACATTGATATAAACTAATAATGATCTGCCAGAAAGAGAATTCAACAGAACAATTTCCAATTGCATCGAAAATAAGAAAATACCTAAGAAGAAATTTAACTAAGCAAATGAAAGATCTGTACTCTGAAAATTCTAAGATACTGGTCCTCAACCATCAGGGGCTGGTTTTGTGGAAGGAAAATTTTCCGTGGACCAGGGATGGGGTGGGAAGGTTTCAGGATGATTCAAGTTGTTGCATTTACTGTGCACTTTGTTATTATTACATCAGTTTCACCTCAGGTCATCAGACATTAGATTCCAGAGGTTGGGGACCCCTGCTCTAAGACATTGATGAAAGAAATAGAAGATAATACAGATAAGTAGAGAGAGATTTCTTCTTCATGGATTAGAAGAATTAACATTGTTAAAATGTTCATACTACCCAATGCAATCTCTATCAAAATAAGAAGTGCATTTTTTTACAGAAAAATATAATCCTAAAATTTGTAGGGAATTACAAAAGATCCAAAATATCCAAGGCAATCTTGAGAAAGAGGAGTGAAGTGGGAAGTATAATGCTACCTGACTTCAAATTATACGCCAAAGCTCTAGTAATCAAAACAGTATGGTACTGGCACAAAAGCAGACACTCAGATCAGAGTAGAGAACCCAGAAACAAACTCACATACATATGGTCAATTAATCTGTGACAGTGGAGACAATAATACTTGGTGGAGAAAAGAGTTTTTTAAATAAATGATGTTGGAAAAAAATGAAACTAGACCATTTCTCACACCATATACAAAAATAAACTCAAAGTAGATGAAGGGCCTAAATGTCAGACCTGAAACCATAAAAATCCCAGAAGAAAACATAGGCAGTACACTCTTTGACATAGGTATTAGGAATATTTATCTGGATGTTTATACTCAGGCAAGGAAAACAAAGCCAAAAATAAACAAATTGAACCACATCATTTTATTTTGTTGATGTGATTGAAAAGGAGTAAAAGAAGGAAAAATTCTAATCCAAAAACATCCACTTTAGGAACTTAGATAGCTGAAAAACACAGCTGAAAGAGGAGACTTGCTAAAGTACAACTTCCACAAATTGCCAATTTTTAAAAATTGCCAAACAAATATTTTAACATTAAAGAAAGTTTCTAAAATAAAAATCACATTTATCACTCATTACTTTCCATGTTTTACTTAATTGTTGTCAAGACCTGTGCAGGCCTTGCACCATCCCAGCTATTCAATGGCCTTGACTCATGCCTTCCAGTTGGCAATTTCTTGAATTCCACAGTCATGAAGACTGAAAAGCTATCAAAGGTTTTCAAAGTCCTAGACAGAAGGATTTAGAGGATTTTTCTACTGCTCTATACTTGAGCATTCTGTAGCTCTTTGTGTTCTTACAATTCCAGTATCCCACAATTTCTCGAAATTAACTCCATTCAAAAAGAGACCCAGATTTCCTTCTGGCCTGACCCCTACTCCCATCCACAACTATCTACCTTGGCTGTAGTCTTTTGATATCTACAATTTCACAACACTTGCCAGGCATTGACCCCAGAAGGAGCTCTGTTCACCATCTGAGCCAGCAGGCTGGAGTTTGTTCTTCTAAACTCCATCCAACTAAAGGCCAGGCTCAAGTTTCAAACTCCTTTGACTTTTCTCTGGTTAATAAAATAGGAACATTTTTCCTTCCGTCTCTGACTCTCCATCTTTACTTCACACTTTTCAATTTGTTTTTTAATTGGAGGGAAATTGCTTTACAGTGTTGTAATGGTTTCTGCCATACAACACAAATCAACTGTAATTTTACATATATCACTTCCCTCCTGAGCATACCTCTCCTCCTTGAATCCTACCACCTAGTCATCAAGAAGTGCCAAGCTGAGCTCCCCATCTTATACAGCAACTTCTCACCAGCTGTCTATTTTATACATGAAGTGAAGTGAAGTGAAGTGAAGTGAAAGTCGCTCAGTGGTGTCTGACTCTTTGCAACCCCATGGACTGTATAGTGTAGTCCCATGTCCCCAAGGACAGGATGGTGTATATATGTCTGTATCGCCTTCTCCATTCGTCCAACTCTCTCCTTGCCCTACGGTGTCCCCAAGTCCATTCTCTGTATTTCCATTCCTTCCCTGCAAATAAGCCCATCAATACCACGTTTCTAGAGTCCATATATATACATTAATATACAATATTTATTTTTCTCTTTCTGGCTTACGTCACTCTGTATTAGAGCCTCTAGGTTCATCAATCTCACTATTTACTTGAAATTTTTAAAGCCAAGCACTCTTCTCCATCATTCAGTTAAAATGTCCTTTTGTTGGGAAGCCTGTCCAGCATCAGATGGGCATACTGCTATAGCCCCTGGGTCTGATCTTATGAATAGCTGTTCTCTTGCAGAGGATTTGGTAGGTGGTTAGATCTTTTTATGCCTTCTTTTTTTTTTAATCTCAATCCTTTTGTAATCTCTGTGTGCATATAACTGACTCTGCGTACTCATTTACATTGTCTCTCATATGGGAGTCATATTTTACAATTATAACCATAATGGGTTAATCATACTATCTCATTTTATGATTTAGCATAATTTCTAGAAGTCTACATTGCTCATATTCTTCATAAACGTTCACTTTGGTGGTTGCATAATATTCTGTCCAATGAAAATAATAATTTACATGACAATTTCCCTATTGCTGTCATAAGTCGTCCCATCTTTTTGTGAGGCTAAAAATGTAATGGTTTAGAGAATAAAATCCACAGTCTGATATCTTCTGCACTGTAACAAATTTCTTAAGCATTTTGCATCTCAGTTTCCTTATCTAAGAGATAAAAAGAGAACGTGTAAGGATTAAACAAGCTTGTGAAGGATCTAAAACATGTCTGGCACAGCATAAGTACAACATAAGTGCTGGATGTTATGAGTATTATTTAGCTTTCATTACACAGAAAACATTTAATGAACATTTCTAGAAATGTTTTGCTCTTTATTTTTTTAAGAATACATACTACAAATTTCATTTGCTCAATCAAGGTAAGACAAATTTTATGACTTTTGTTGCTTCCCCCAAAAGCTATTCTAATTTCCATTGTCATAAAAATGTATTAATATACTAGTTTAACATATGTGTTAGATTTTTCTGTTACTATTTTTGCTATGATACTGATTCATTAAAAATGAAATTAATTTTTATTTCTTTGATGATTAGCAAGAAATCTAACATGTTCATTACATGATTAATCTCAACATGTTTGTTACATGAATAACCATGTTTTCCTCTACTTAGTCCCATGTAAACTCTTCTGTAGTATTCTGAACAGTTGCATAATCAATGAATCCCACATTTGATAAGATGGAAGTAAATTTACAATTTAGGAAACATGATGAGATTGGCAAACTCATTAAAAACAGTAGATTTTTCTTGGTCTCTAGGATAGAATTACAGGATACAAATTTTAAGAAGCTCATTATGAGTTAGCACATATATAATAACTCTGTGCTTTCCTTTGACTCAGTTAAACTTAAGCCAGTCACTTGATAAATCAGTTAGTTGCCTCTACTAAAAAGAACAGGATGATTTGGAAAAAATGTTATGTTCCACTTATTATTAACATATGAATTATTTGTAACATTTTATGCCCTGATTCTAAAATCTGTTTAAAACTTCAAGTTAATTTTCATAGTAATGACTCATGAGGATTGTTTTGATGGTGATGATGATGAAAGATGAAAGTGAAAGTCTCTCAGTCGTGTCTGACTTTTTGCAACCCCATGAACTATACAGTCCATGGAATTCTCCAGGCCAGAGTACTGGAGTGGGTAGCCTTTCTCTTCTCCAGGGGATCTTTTCAATCCAGGGATCAAACCCAGGTCTCCTGCATTGCAGGCAGATTCTTTACCAGCTGAGCCAGGAGGGAAGTCCAAGAATACCGGAGTGGGTAGCCTATCCCTTCTCCAGCGGATCTTCGTGACCCAGAAATCAAACCGGGGTCTCCTGCACTGCAGGTGGAATCTTTACCAACTGAGCTATGAGGGAAGCCTGATGATGCTGAAACACCTATTAATTATGGAGCATCATGTATGTACCAGACATTTGTCATTCATTATCCCTAGTCTTCATAAATTCTTCACAAACTATTTTGTAGATGAGACAATTGAGAATCTGAGAGAGTTAGTAGCTTGTCCAACACTGAATGAATAGCAAATGAGGATAGAATTATTAATTCTGCAGGAGGAACTGCCACTTTTTAAGATAATCTCTGAACGTTCATTTCACACGAAATAGTTTAAAAGATAGTATGAAAAACTGTCTTGCTACTGTGGAAGACTGTAGTCCATTTTTTCTTTTTTTATGGGCTTCCCAGATGCTACTAGTGGTAAGGAATCTGCCTGCCAATGCAGGAGACAAGAGAGATGTGAGTTTGCTCGCTGGGTCAGGAGGATCTCCTAGAGGAGGAAATGGCAACTCATTCCAGTATTCTTATCTGGAAAATCCCATGGACAGAAGAACCTGGCAGGCTACAATCCATGGGATTGCAAAGAGTCAGACATGACTGAGCGCAAACACACACACTCATAAGGATATTTATAGACAAATTGGAAACATTTATTTTTCACCCTATAGAAAAAAACATTTCCTTCTTCTTTGGCATTTTGTTTTTTATTTATATTGGATAAGAGAACTAAAAGTAAATTCCCATTTCTCCTCTGTGTGCCTTCAAAAGTTTGCCAACTTTGTAAAGTTTTGAGAATGTATTTCTTTCTGAGCTTCATCATGGATTTGGTGCATGAACAAAGGTGTAGTGTTCATGGCTATTGCTCTAGACAAATTAATCCCTAGGAATTACTGGTTACTTCCCCTAGATAAACATCAAGATTCTGGAAATAAACATATCTTGTGTGTAGGAACACATGAAATTAGAACCTTGCAGGACCTTAGAGCTGATCAAAAATCATCATCTTCATTCACTGATTCATTTATTCACAAGCATGTATTAAGTGAACTTCCCAGGTAGTGCTAGTGGTAAACAATCTGCCTTCCAATGCAGGAGACATAAGAGACATGGGTGTGATTCCTGGGTTGAGAAGATCCCCTGGAGGAAGGCATGTCAACCCACTCCAGTCTCATTGCCTGGAGAATCCCATGGACAGAGAAGCCTGGTGGGCTACAGTCCATAGTATTGCTAAGAGTCAAACATGACTAAGGGGACTGAGCATGCATGCATATACTAAACGCTCACTAATGCCAGCACTGCTGCTGCTGCTGCTGTCGCTTCAGTTGGGTCCGACTCTGTGCGACCCCACAGACGGCAGCCCACCAGGCTCCCCGTCCCTGGGATTCTCCAGGCAAGAACACTGGAGTGGGTTGCCATTTCCTTCTCCAATGCATGAAAGTGAAAAGTGAAAGAGAAGTCGCTCAGTCTGACCCTTAGTGACCCCATGGACTGCAGCCTTCCAGGCTCCTCCATCCATGGGATTTTCCAGGCAAGAGTACCGGAGTGGGGTGCCATTTAAAAATGAGTTTTTAAGGAAATAATTATTAAATATCCTTAGTTCTAATAATGCAGAAATAAACCTACAATTTAAGACATTCAATGAGATTGTGTTGTTACGGAAGCATTGAGAAAAGAAACCGAGTCCAGCCCTGGTTACAGCCATGGCGCTCTTTCACGGCTTAAGGCAGAATCACACATGGAGAGAAAGTCTCTGAGGTGTACCAGAGGCTCTATAGTTTATCCTCAAACCTTTAGCAGTGTGTTATGATACAGGAACACAAAGCTAACAAGGCACAGACACCCACTGCCAAGTGGCACATATTCTTGTGGGGAATGCAAACGTGTATCGAGTCTGTGCTTTGTAAAGTAGTGAATAAAGGTATATCTCAGGCCTCTGCGATGCTACTTTTCCTTGTTGTTGAATAACTCACTTGCAAGAAATTTCTCTTTTGCCAAATATCAGTTCTTCATGAAAATAAAGAGAACATCGTTATTTTTTTAAGACAGAAAAGTACATCTTTCACTAACTTGAACACAGCCCTGTTGCTGTAAATAGGGAAACAAAGACCTAGAATAAAATATTCTGGGAATGGCAACTAAAGTCTACACATTGTGATTCTAATGGCAGCAATCATTTCGGATTTAGAAAGTGAATATAGCTTGGATCTCAATGAAGTACCATATGCTTTTATATTCAAATTCTCTGTGCATTCCTAGAAAAAAATAAGTAACCAAGCAGAGGACTTTCTGACTGAAATAACATCCTCGGCTTCTCTATTTTGAACTATTCCTATTGAATCAGTGTGTTAATATTAATCAATTAATAACTTTGTGAACACCTATAATGCTTACCATATTCTTTTAAGTATTCTGAGAAAAAAATCAAATTCCAGATTGCAATCTAACTTGGGAGGCTATAAATATGTAATTTATATGAGTATATGTTTAGAGTTAGATATGAAGGTCCAGGTTATCCATCCTCTGAAACTATGTGCTTGTGAGTGTGCACACGTATATATATGTGTATGCAATCTATATAAAAAGAGATAGATCTATTTTAAATCTATAAACTTTTATTTAAATGCATTTTTTAGAAATATAATCTTATTTATAAAACAGTAAACATATACTAAGAATAATTCTGTATGTTTCTGTACATGCCTTTCCTCTTAAAATCGATACCTAATGCAGCTCTGTGTTTAATAGCCATTTATTCAATATTTTAGAATGAATTAATGAATAATTTTCTCACCAAATATCAGCTAAAAGTGACAGCAATAAGTTAAGCCATGCTTTCCATTTCTTTTCATGTTATTGGAAGTTGAAAACATTTAGAGCAAAATCTAGATGAATATTTTCTTAGACTCATAATAAGCAATTTTTGAAACTGATCATCACCCTGACATCACAATGTTGGCAAATATTTCATCACCGAAGGAAATGTTAGCTTGTCTATAATGGAGATGTGAGGGTGTCATTGCTTTACAAATGGTGCAAAATTTATAAAACTGAAAGACTCTTTCTTATGTCACTGCTAAAGCTCCCTCCATCCCAAATCTCATTTCCTAACTGACTAATCATTTTCTACTTCTCTGAGGCTATCCAAGAAGGCTCATCTCACTGATTCTTTCCACTGGAATCAGTTTTTCAAATTTGCTCTTGAAATACTGAAAGAGTTCAAAGTAGCCAGGATAAAAACAGTTTCCCTGTAGCATTCCAGTAGTTTATTCCTAGTTAGATACAGAAAACAACATGCAAAAGGAAAATCCATTGACATCTGTACTGTGTATCCTCAAGACAGGTTGAGTCATTTTTTTTTTAATGAGCATCAGCCTGATATCCTGAAATATGCTTAGACCTAGTGAGAGTGCTAGCCTGGTATTAGGACTTTCTGTTTGTTTTGTTGTTTCCAGACTTTAAAGGAGGAAATAAACCTCTGATGAGTTAGTATGTTTTCTTAGGCGGCTGTGATGCTTCCCTGAACACTGCCTCTGAGCAAACATGCTTAATCTTTGGGTAGAGTCTCACACTGTTATTGAGCAACAATCTGTAGGTCTCATTAAAATGTGGTCTGACAGGTCCTGTAGAGATTTCTATCCCATTTCCTTCAGCCTCCATATTGGTGAATTTAGGTGAACAGGCATGATGGCAAAGAAGGAGGCTGTTTGGGGGAACATGGGCAGGCATCATGGAATGATGAGCGATCTTAGAGGAATACCGTGAGGCATTCTTTTTGCAGCACAGAAAATAAATGTGAACCTTGATTTACTATAACGGGGCTGTAAGAGTTTTCCAAGGAGAGGTGACTATATTTAGAAAGGGAATCTCAGACTCCTTAGGATTATGAGTACCAGGAATTCAAATGAACTTTGTCACGATTGCCAGTTTTGTGAGAGAAAGATGTCCCTGGTGGAGCACAGATGGCACGTTCCAACGAGACGCTGATTATGCCAAGAGGTTAGTATGCCTGAAAGCACTGCTTATCGGTCTGTGAGTAGGCTCTCAAGAGAACTAGCGATGAACACTGATTGATCTGTGAGTAGGACGCCTGGAGAGCTAGCTATGAAGAAGAATGCATAACTCTCTCTAAAACACCTGAGAGAATCAAAGCAACTTGAGACACACATCCAATATAAAAATTATTTTAATCCCCCTGGTTTCTTCTATTCTCTATCTTAAAATAACTGAAAGAAATTGCATCTGTTTAAAATGTAGCACACAAAATTAAAAACATAGAACGTTTGAAAACAGTGTTCAGTCAAGAAATATTTGCAGTAGATTCTCACCAGTTAGTATTTTATACAGAGTAGTATATATATGTGTCAGTCCCAATCTCCCAATTCATCCCACCAACCCTGTTTCCCACCTTGGTATCCATATGTTTGCGTCTCTATTTCAACTTTGCAAACAGGTTCATCTGTACAGCACAAACTAACACAACATTGTAAAACAAATATACTCCAATAATTTTTTTTTATAAAAAGAAATAGCTTCAGGCAGAATTAAGAAAAAAATATACAGGAAGTGCAGGAATAGCAAGAAAAGGAAATCCATAAAAAGTGATAGCCAGATTTGCTTCAGAAGCAAAATCAAACTGTGATACTCTGAAGTATGTGCTTTCACAGGGCTCACTTCCCCTAAATGACAACCTCTATATTTAGGGGTATGTGGCCAGTTTTGACTGTCTTCTTCAGTACCTGATGGAGAATCAGAATACAAAGCATAAAAAAGAAGCTTCACAGTAAAGTCTGTTCGGTTCAGTTCAGTCGCTCAGTCGTGTCCGACTCTTTGCGACCCCATGAATCGCAGCACGCCAGGCCTCCTTGTCCATCACCATCTCCCGGAGTTTACTCAAACTCACGTCCATCAAGTCGGTGATGCCATCCAGCCATCTCATCCTCTGTCATCCCCTTTTCCTCCTGCCTGTTACCTCTACCTAAATCTCTCATGGTCTCCAAGAAGCAATATGTCTCTCTTCCTATAAGCAAACCTTCCTTGTACAGCATAAACTTACTTAAGAATATAAAATATTTGGGTCTCTTGAAACTGAGCTTCCCTAAAGACCATAAGCATTTTTAGATTTCTCATCACTTGTAATTAAAATTCATTTAGCAATTCTGAATATGTTAAGTAACAGAAAATAAACTTAAAATGCAAGTTTTTCATCACACATACAGTAAAATCTCAGAGGAGAAATCAAACTCTCACCCAGAAAACTCAACTTGAGAAATTTCTTTCAAATACTCTTAAAATGTCTTGCTTACTTTAAAATGTAATTTGGGATATAAAGATAGATAGATATAGCTTATATATGTCCTAAAATATTTTCAAATACTGTTTTTTCATTCAAATTTCCCCATTTTTGGTAATCAGTTACTGTTTTGTTTACTCACATAAAACAGAAAAGTCAAAACCTTGATGTAGTGATTACATAAACACCGCCATAGGGAGAAAAGTGGTTAATCTTTCACTATGATCATGGTTTATTAATTTCTTCATTTAGTTCTGCCTGAATTTGTTTTATAAATTAAGGTTATGTTATTAATTATAAAAAAAATTTGGAATTGCGTGCCTACTTAGGAAATTGACCATTTTATTACAAAGTATCTCTCTTTAGTAATGCTTCTTGCCTTAAAAACCCGCGTTAAAGTGTATAATATAGCAGAGCTGCATGAGCTACCTTTTGGTTACTAGTTGCATAGTTTATCTCTTCCCACGAAGATCATGGCATCCGGTCCCATCACTTCATGGGAAATAGATGGGGAAACAGTGGAAGCAGTGTCAGACTTTATTTTGGGGGGCTCCAAAATCACTGCAGATGGTGATGGCAGTCATGAAATTAAAAGACGCTTACTCCTTGGAAGGAAAGTTATGACCAACCTAGATAGCATATTCAAAAGCAGAGACATTACTTTGCCAACTAAGGTCTGTCTAGTCAAGGCTGTNTCCATTCTGAAGGAGACCAGCCCTGGGATTTCTCTGGAGGGAATGATGCTAAAGCTGAAACTCCAGGCCTTTGGCCACCTCAAGCAAAGAGCTGACTCATTGGAAAAGACTCTGATGCTGGGAGGGATTGGGGGCAGGAGGAGAAGGGGACGACAGAAGATGAGATGGCTGGATGGCATCACTGACTCAATGGGCGTGAGTCTGAGTGAACTCCAGGAGTTGGTGATGGACAGTGAGGCCTGGCATGCTGCGAGTCATGGGGTCGTAAAGAGTCGGACATGACTGAGCGACTGAACTGACTGATGCTGCTTTTTACCTTTGTGTCATTATATTTAAGGTGTGTCTCTTACAGGCAACATATCCTTGAATTTCATAGTTGTTGTTTGTTGTTGTTTTGAATTCAATCTCTGAATTTATATTTTATTTTTATTTTATTGGTTGTTTTAATTCTATATTTTATATTTAATTGGTTGCTATAAATTAATGACTGGAATATTTGGATTTAACTTTACCATCTTACTATTTGCTTTCCACTTGTTCAACTGGTTTTGGTTCCCTTGTCTTCTTTTTTGCCTTCTTTTTGATTAGTCAAGTTTATTTACTATTTCATTTTGCTTGGCGAACTTTCTGGTTATACATTTTTTTTTATTACCTTTCAGTGGTTGTCCTAGAAATTATCACCTATCTATGACATTTTAGAATCTATTATAAATGAATACTTTTACCATTTACCAGCAAGGAGCTTAGAATATATTTACTCTATTTACCCTTCCCAGCTTCTGGTGACATTATTAATTCCATATTTATTTAAACTCACAAGTCACTATTACTATTGTTTTATGGAGTTAATATTCATTTGTATTTACATGTTTATCTTTTCTGTGCTCTTCACATACTTAAATCCTGTGTCTGTAACTAGATTGTCAGCCCCTTATGCAAGACTTATTTGTCTTCTTTACAAATACTGTTTTCTGTTTCCTCTGTCTCATCTCTTACCACTGCCCTTAACAACATAAATTCTAGCTTTAAAACACTGTTTCCCAACTCTTGGCTCATCTTATAATTTGGCAGGTTAGCTTTTATTTTGGTGTCTTTGCTGATGTTATTCCTTTTCCTCCCAACAGCTCCTCTGTCCTTCAGTGTTTTGAGTCATACTGTGTCTTCCAGATTAGGTCAGATGTCTCTACCTCACAGATAAGATGCCCCATACTTTGACCAGATCTGGAGTATATATCTCTCCTCTGTGACATGAATTTTCAACCAATATATACTGGTTGAAAGTTAATAAGGCCATCTCTCTAGTAGACTTTGAATTTCATGGTACTAAGATAGCGCTTTTTGTCTTTGAACTTAGGTTCTGTGTTTGGCAGGTTTTGGTTTTCTGTGGCTACTACTATAACAAGGGCTTCCCTAGTGGCTCAGACAGTGAAGAATCCTCCTACAATGTGGGAGACCTGGACTCAGTCCCTGAGATGGGAAGATCCCCTGGAGAAGGGGATGGCTACCCACTCCAGTATTCTGGCCAGGAGAATTCCTTGGACTATATAGCCCATGGGGTTGCAAAGAGTCAGACACGACTGAGCAACTTTCACTTTTCACTATAACAAAGCACCACTAACTAGGTGGCTTAAATAACAGAGATGTATTGTCTCATATTTATGGAGTCCAGAAGTCCAAAATCAAAGTGTTAGCAAGATTGGTCCATTCTGAGGCTGTGAGAGAAGGGTCTGTTTCAGACCTTTCTCCTTGGCTTGCAGATGGCCATCTTCATGTTCAGATATTTTTCTTATATGAATTATTTTCTAAATTTCCCTGTTTATAAGGAAACTGGTAGTACTGGATAAAGCCCACTCTAATTACCTCATTTTTACTTAATAGTTTACCCAGCAAGTAAAGTCACATTCTGAAAAACTGGGGGTTAAGACTTCAATGAATGGTTTCAAAAAGGATGTGGTTCAACCCATAATGGCTTATAACAGATATTCAATTATTGCAAGTGGAATAATTGGTTAGGGGAATGAGGAATTTGTGTCCCCTATGGGACAGAGTAGAGTTCATAAATAACCAGTAATCTGTATTTGTGCCAAATGGACTCATATTTCAGTCTATACATAAAAGTTCTAGACAAGGTATGATTGACAAAAAAGGTTAGAAAAATAATATAGCTATTTGAACCCCTCATAATGATAAATATAATTTTTAAACTTAATTTAAATGAAAAAAAGTTTTATTTGTAACACTTCAATTAAATTCACCATGTGGAGACACGTATAAAAAATAATCTGTAATTACCAAAATATTTATTTTTTACCAAATGCATTTCTCTAAACAATCAGAAGCAAATGATTTTTAAAATATGAACATTTGAATTTAGTCGCTAGAGGGAGCTGTATGTCACTCTAGTAGTAGTGTGGCATTGGTTGCTCAGCCCAGTTGGACTCTTTGCAACCCCATGGACTATTGCCTTCCACACTTCTCTGTCCATGAAATTCTCTAGGCCAGAATTCTGGAGCAGGTAGCCATTCCCTTCTCCAGAGGATCTTCCCAACCCAGGGATCTGTACACAGTATTAATAATTTAAAGACCAGATGACAATATTTTCTAAATATAAACATTGAGAGGAACTAAATTCATAAAGTGAGAAAATCAGGAATAGAGGCACAGTAAGAATAACTCAGATTTTAACAAATTCACCCAGTTTATATTTTTAGAACCTCTCCCAACTGCAGCAGAGAACACACTCTAGGTATATTGCAGGCCATTAAATAAGCCTCCAAAAAATTTGAAACAGTTCAAGACATACCAAGTACGTTCTCTGAGTGCAACAAAATTATATCTATAACAGAAAACTTCCTAAATATTTGGTAAGTGAATACCCTTCAAAATAACTCATGTATCAAAAAAGAAATCAAAAAGGAAATTGAAAAATATTTTGAAGTGGATAAAAATGAAAACAGTTCTTATTAAATCTTATGGAGTGCTAATAAAGAAGTACTTGGAAATATATAGAACTAAAAACCTTTATTAAAGAAAAGAATAAGGTTCTCAAATGGATGACTTCAGCTTCCATTTTAAGAAGCCAGGAAAATAGAAAAGCAAATTAAATCCAAAGTAAGTAGAAAAAAGTTAAATTATACTAAAAAAGGTCAGACTGAGATAAAAGAAAAAGAAAATCAATAAAATCTAATACTGCTTTTTTGAGCGATTAATAAACTTGCTATGAACAAACCTCTAGCTAGATAGATCAGATGAACAGACAAGAGAAGAGGAAAGACACANCCTTCAGCTTCCATTTTAAGAAGCCAGGAAAATAGAAAAGCAAATTAAACCCAAAGTAACTAGAAAAAAGTTAAATTATACTATAAAGGTCAGACTGAGATAAAAGAAAAAGAAAATCAATAAAATCTAATACTGCTTTTTTGAGCGATCAATAAACTTGCTATGAACAAACCTCTAGCTAGATAGATCAGATGAACAGACAAGAGAAGAGGAAAGACACAAAAACTCAAGACAGGGATGGGAGAGATGACATCACTACAGACTCTACAGAGCTATTGTCAAGCTACAGTTGGGAATCCAGTTTTTCTAACCTATAGATTAAGAGAAGAATATCTGGCAATGGGTCTTTCCCATACTGACCTCTGTAGGCAAGGTTTGAGGCATTTTTCCACCTACTCCACTGTATTCTAAAGTGAAAATGAAGTCGCTCAGTCATGTCCAACTCTTTGGGACCCCATGGACTGTAGCCCACCAGGCTCCTCCATCCATGGGATTCTCCAGGCAAGAATAATGGAGTGGGTTGCCATTTCCTTCTCCAACTGTGTTCTGAATTATTTCTTTATGTATCTGACTGTCATCCTAGACAAAGAGCTTCTGCAGGCAGATGCAAATACTTGAAAATATGAAGGTGTAAAAGACTTAAGATTGTATGAGGCATGCCACAGAGTAAGAATGAACATTAGCGGAGGAGGGCTTCACTGGTGGCTCAGACAGTAAAGGGTGAACACTGGNCTGTGTTCTGAATTATTTCTTTATGTATCTGACTGTCATCCTAGACAAAGAGCTTCTGCAGGCAGATGCAAATACTTGAAAATATGAAGGTGTAAAAGACTTAAGATTGTATGAGGCATGCCACAGAGTAAGAATGAACATTAGCGGAGGAGGGCTTCACTGGTGGCTCAGACAGTAAAGGGTGAACACTGGCAAAGGCAGCAAGCCCACTCTAGGTGAGTTCTTGGGGGCACAGCCTGGTAGCTCCTCTGGAAGAAAAGACCCTTCAGACATAGCAGAAGGGAGCAGCTGGATTTCTTTTATGCCTTTCACCTCTAATTTGCTTTTTCTGCTGATTCCTGAGATTGAGCATCTTGTTTTGACCACCTGTGTTTCCTCTTGGAACTGACCGTGGCTCAGATCAGGAGCTCCTTATTGCAAAATTCAGACTTAAATTGAAGAAAAAGTAGGGAAAACTACTAGGCCATTCAGGTATGACCTAAATCAAATCCCTTAGTATTATACAGTGGAAGTGACAAATAAATTTAAGGGATTAGATCTGATAGACAGAGTGCCTGAAGAATTATGGATAGAGGTTCATAACATTGTACAGGGGGTGGTAAGCAAAACCATCCCCAAGGAAAAGAAATGCAAAAAAGCCAAGTGGTTGTCTGAGGAGGCCTTAAAACTAGCTGAGAAAAGAAGAGAAGCAAAAGGCGAAGGAGAAAGGGAAAGATATACCCGGCTGTTCTTTGCCACATATTCTTTCAACCTTATAGAAAGCTGCATAGAATAATTTCTCACAATTCTAAAATTACTTCTATATCTGTGATTACATGTTCTCTCAATCTTAGTGTTGAACATTTTTGCTTTCTCTATTTCCTTATCTGATTGCATTTTAAAATCTATCTTATTGCACCTTTCAAAGTACCAGCTTTTGTATTTCTTTACCTTTTCTATTACTTTTGCTTGTTTTGACTTTTTTCAACCCAGGCCTTTAAAAAAGTGTTAAAATTATTACATTTGTGTTAACACAACACTTTTAATTAAAGACTAACTTTTTGATCTAAAATGTTGATGTGTCCCTGTAAAACAAAAAGCTAAACTTGCACAGGGAATTAGCTACTTATTAAATATCTTCTGTGTATGCAATACCTGCCAGTACTAAACATCCTCAGCTTCCCTAGGAAAGCTGAAACATCTCAAGAGCGAGGCAAACAAATGAAAGGACTGCTGGCTATGTGAACTCACAATGCCATTTTTGTAACTTTTCATGGTGTCCTAGTTTATTTCCCTCAACTCAAGTTAAATTTGAACAGCATAGAAAAAGCAATTCCTAGCTATTAATTAAATANAAAGAGTCTGAAATGCAGTACTTGGATACAATCTCAAAAACGACAGAATGATCTCTGTTCGTTTCCAAGTTTCCCATGGTAAAGCCCTGAAATTATGAAGTTGAGATATCTATAACCTTTTACCAGGATGTAAGCTTGGCCATGTGTACTTCTGGCCCTGTAACTTCATATGCATAGTGGCTCCTCTGTTATCTCTTAGAAGCAGTTCCTCAGAGCTATCTGAGAGATTGTTTCCTAGGATATAGTCCTCAGTAAGGTCCATAAATAAAATGGAACATCACAACTTTTAGGCAATAGGTTTTTCTTTCAGCAAACAAGGCTCTACAATTGATATAAACTAAAGGTCCTGCGAATTCTTAGCCTGTGTTCTACACAGGCTGCTTCTCTGCACTTCCTCTTAATTCTGATAGCTGCTGCCTCATATTGCTTGAAGAGCAGAACTTAGAACAGGGCTTCAGCTTCTTCTTTGCCCTTTTATTCCTTTGTCTTCTCCTTTTCCTCCTATGTTCCCTCTTCCTCCCTCTCTTTTTCATCAACAAGGTCTTGGGCTGGCCTGGAAATATAATCAAAATGATCATTTTGTTTCTATAACAAGACATATTTTGAGTTCCTATATCTGAATTCACATATTTAGTAATAAAAGTAGTATTAGCACTTAATTTTATCATGCTTCATTTGTCGTACTCTGCTGCATTGCAAGTAATTTTGTTCTAAAACTCTCTTGAACATCATGTTTATGCCCAGAAATAGATGCACATAAATATAGTCAACTGATCTTTGACAAAAAAGCAAAGACAATACAATGGAACAAAGTCTTTTCCATCTTTTCCACCCAACAAGTTGTGCTGGGACAGCTGGACATCCACATCCAAAAAAAATAACATAAAAATTGAATCTAAAAGCAGATCTTAAATGAAGTGGATTACATACATAATAAGTGTAAAACACAAAACTAAACTATAAACCCCCTAAAAGATACCATAGGAAAAAACCTAGATTCACTTGGGATGGTGATGGCTTTATAGATTCAACACCAAAGACACAATCCATAAAAGGAAGAATTGATAAGCTGGACAAAATTAAAATTTAAAACTTCTACTCTGTAAAAAGTAATGCCCAAAGAATGAGAAGACAAGTCAAAGATTGGGAGAAAATACTGTAAAAGACACATCTGATAAAAGACAATTATCCAAAATATGCAAAGAACTCTTAAAACTGAAGAATAAGAAACAACTTCACTTTAAAATGGGCCAAAGACTTCAATAGACAATTCATCAAATCTATACAAATGGCAAATAAGCAAATGGAAAGATAGTCCACATCATATGTGATGACAGCAAATGAAAACAACAATAAGATGCCACTACAACCCTATTAGAATGCCTAAAAGCTTAAACACTGACAACACCAAATACTGGCAAGATTGTAAAACAAGAACACTCATCCATTGCTGGTGGGAGTGCAGAATGGTATAGCCATTTTGGAAGACAGTGCGGTGGTGATTTCTTCCAAAATTAAGCATAATGTGACCATAAGATACAGCAGCTTGGTATTTACCCAAAGAAATTGAAAACTTATGTCCACATACAAAGCTGCTCACAGATGTTTACAGCAGTTTTATCTATATTTGCCAAAACTTGGAAGCAATCGAGATATTCTTCAGTCAGTGAATGAGTAAATAAGCTGTGGTACATTGAGACATCTGAATACTATTCAGTACTAAAAAAAAAAAAAAAAAAAAGTGCTATCAAGACAGGAGACATAGAGGAGCCCAAAATGCATTTTTCTAAGTAAAAGAAGTTGATCCGAAAGGCTAAATACTGCATAATTGCAGCTATATGACATTATGACATTATGGAAAGGTCAAACTCTGGAGACAGTAAAGTATCAGTGGTTGTCAGAGGGGAGAATGAACAGACCGAGCACAGAGGATTTTCAGGGCAGTGAAAATACTCTTTATGCTACTGTGATGATGGATACTTGCTATTGTACATTTTTTAAACCCATAGAATGTACGCCATCTAGAGTGAACCCCTCTGTAAACCGTGGACTTCGAGTGGTTATGATATATCAGTGTAACCTCACGAAACATGACAAATGTCCTGCTCTAGCAGGGCATGTTGGTAGTGAGGGAAGCTACGCATGTGTTGGGGCAGGGGTATGTTGGGAATCTCCTTATCTTCCTCTTATTTTGCTGTAAAACTAAAATTGGTCTAAAAATATTTTTCAAAAAATCACTTTTATTACTTAATCTTCTGAGTTATCCTAACTAATCTTCTGAATTTCCTCCTGTTTTTCTTTCCCTGTCCCAGAAAAAGGTTAAAAAAAAAGAGAGAAAGAAAGAAAAATGTTTTAACGGCCCAATTTATAATTCTCCAAAATATATACAACTCTAGTGTTTTTCTTTCATCAGCTAATCTTATTTTACTCATCACCTGATCTTGTTTTTACACTCACTCACTAAATTCTGTCTATCCTATCTAAACATGACAGTTCTTAAATTTTAAAGGTCATTGACCTTTAAATTTTGAGGGTCACTGACCGATTGAAGATCTAACAAAACTCATGTCCAAATGGCACTAAAGAGCGCATATAACTTCAGGGCATCCACAGAATTCACCCTTAGACCTCAGTTGCAGAAACTCTGCCCTACTAACGATTTTCTTCTTAATCTGTCTCAGCTCTCCATCCCCACTTCACATTTCAGTTTTCTTCATCTTTCACCTGACTTATCGTTTAGTCTTGCAACCCATTCTCTGACCCCCATTTCCACTCTGTTCACTAATGAGATGCCAAGATAACCTATCTAAAATAGCTACTTGAGCATGGTACTGGGAACCAGCTCACACTGCCTGGAAAGTGCTGATGTGAGTCTTCCCAGCTTTGACTTTAGTGATATCAGGTTGGTAGATTGAAACCAGTCATAGCAGGAGAATTTACACTACAAAAATTGGCAAATGCTACAAGTCAGGGTTTTCTTTTGAGAACAGATTTACCAACACAATACTGCCTGTATTTTCAGTGCTGATATTTCCCATTGCCTAAAATTAAAATTCTTTTAGTATTTTTGACCTAAATAAAGAGGTAACCAAGATAACTCCAAAAGATAAGTTTATCTGGGAATAACAGAGATATTGCAATATTAGACAGGCAAACAGTAGCAAGCCATGGCCCTGTCCTTTGAGGGTTTAGGATAGTTTTTATTCATGAGTAGAAAGTGTAATAGGGCAATTGTTCATTTAGTCAATTAAAAAAAAAAAAAGTGGAGACCAGCCTTGAAAACTTCCCAACCAGTGAAGACAGTGCAGAAATACAAGCAAAGCCCTATTCAGCCCCCTTTGTGAGACTTTAACCTGACCTAGGTCATCTTCCATTTATGCCTCTGGCAAAACTTGCCAAGGTTAATTTGAGACAACTTCTGATCATCCCTCCATCATTCAAGAAATTTCAACACTAGGAGTTTTCTGTAAATCAGACATTTATAGAAAATCAGTCTCTTAGGGCTTAAGTTTTGTCTTCCTGAGTGCACATGTAAGATTCTTGTTTTACATCCTCCAGTTCTATTTTTGACTGAAATTCTTTCACAGCAAGTTAGGCCTCTGTAATCTGGCCTTGTGCTTCCTTTCTGGCTCCATATCCCACACTGCCCATGGTCTACATTCTACAGCCTCCACACATCAGGCTGTTCACAGTTCCCTGATTCTACTAAACTGTTTCCTGTATCTGTAACCCAGCATGTGCCAATCCAATCCCAAGAAGCCCTCTTCTCAACAGCTGAATTTACCTTGTTAAAAAATCAATCGTAAATGTTATCCTAAGTCCAGCCTCCCCTAACATTCCCACTCAATATCAATCCCTACTCTGTGCTCCATACCAGTCTTTCACCCCTCTCAGGACATTTACCATTTGTTTAACAAACATTTATTAAGTATCCTCTAGGCAAGGGCAATATATTTCTGTCTGCCCTAAATTTACTGTGAGTTCCTTCTAGGCAAAAGCTGTATTATTTGTCTTTTTGGTTCTCCAGACTGATCCTCCATGTTAAGTATCAAAATTTATTCATTAAATAAGTGATGTACAATAAAAGTTGGTCAGATTTAATCAAAACCCATTATAGTTCCAGTACAGTTCAACATCTCATTTAATTTTTAATAGAATTCCAGGTCATGAGGCTGGAATGAATTTTCTTTATATATTTCCCTTAACATTCTACAAAGCTAGAAAATGGATGTCAACTATTAACAAAATGGAAGATTATATCTACAGGATGACACATTTGTCTTCAGGGCACACAGGAGTATTTCTAAGTAATTAGCTTCTTGTTCTAAAGGTCAATTTATAACCTGCCTTTTTAACATCATTTGACTCTGCGGTGAACCTCTTTTGAGGACAGTAATTGGTAGAACTGCTTTTAGGGGCAAGTTTGAGAGGCTGTGCCTCTGCCTAGCTTTGGTGGGTATTAACTAAGCTAGTTGTCACATCTTTCCTCTGACTCATTCCTCACAGCAGTCAGGAAGAATGGATATTTCTATTCCTAAATTCCCAAAGAGGAAAGTAAGGCAGAAGAAGAAGGCTGTGTGGTATGTTCACATTTAGCATGAAATGTGAATAGCACACGCACTGACACACGGCAACCAGACAGCATTTTAATTGCTCATATAACCTCCAGAAAGAGTCACCATCTGTTGAAATTCCAAAGATTAAAAGATATAAAACCTGACAGAACACTGAAAGCACGTAATAAACCACAGAGCCTAGCTGCAAATCTTGGAAAACATCCATGATAAAATGTAATTTATCTGCAAATAAGAAAAGAATAACACCACCAATTAAAAGAGAATGCCAAGAAGGAGTCATAGGAGGATAGAGCACAAAATGAAATATGTGTTAACCTTTCAAAGACATTCCCCACTGGGAGTCTTGTTATCTATGATCACGGCCAGGCCACTCCCATTCTCCCAAATCAAACGTGGTCCCTGAGAAAAAGCCTGTATTTTCATCACCACGGTTAGTTTCAATTAAATTATCAAAGACTAGATGATATTTGATCATGACCCCAGGGCCAAGCTATTCACTTCTGAAAATGTTAAGGTTTTGCCACAAATCGGTTATTAATTTAATATATATTTTTAGAGCCTTGTTTTGCAAGTAAAAATGTGAGTGCTGAAACTGAACATCAGTCTCCCATGTACTTGTAGGTGCATGACAGAGTTCTCAGAGGGTTTTAAGTCTGCTAGGAAAACAAAATAATGTATGGACTTCAGTTCAAATTTTTTTTCCTCTCTGTGAAATCTTGATTAATTGTACAGAAATCAGATTTAGGTGAAATCTCAATTGAATTCCTGTCCTAATTATAATCACCACTCATTAAATATTTGTTAATGATAATATTAACAGCTTATACTCATTGCTGCAGGCTATAAGTTTTATATTATTAATCCCCTCAATTCTCACCATAGCCCTATGAGATCAGTGCCATTTTCAGCCCCATTTTACATTTGAGGAAACTAAGGCATCAAAAAATATCCCCAACCCCTTGAAGTATACTCAAGAACACAGTTAATGAGTATGACAGTTGGGATTCCAAACTAGGCAGTCTAATGCCTATACCCACACACTTAACCACTGTTTTAAACATAAGGTAAAATAGTGCTGATGAATTTTTTCTAGTATATGGTATTTATTAAAAACCCACACACAATGAAACTTTCTAGCCAAAGTTTATTTTTTGATGGCAATTGGGCAACAGCATTCACAATGTTCTCAAATAAACTGGACATTATTTTTAACTAATGACTATGAAATGTCTCCTATATGCAAATGCTATGTGCAGCTGGGAATCTGAACATTCACCAGGCATGACTCCCCCAGAATATTCGAGTTGTGGAGACAGATTCATGAACAGAAATTGCTATGCGGTGTAGGTCTATGATAGGACTTCACAGAACTCTAAGGGAGAACACAGGGTACCGGTTAGCCAGATGTGGGAGATGAGGAAAGGACACTAAAAGCGAGTGGTAAGTGGTGGAGACCAAAACAGACAGAATAATATCCCCCAAAGATACCCATGTCCAGTCCCTGGAACCTGTGACTATGTTATCATCACGGCAAAACAGACTTCAGAGGAGTTCATTACATTAAAGATCTTGCTGTGGGGAGATTATCGTGAATTATCCACGTGGGCCCAAGGTAATCCCCACAGTATTTATGGGAAGGAAGAAGCAGGAGAAAGAGAAGAAAATGTGAAGATGGAAGCAAAGGTCAGAGTGACGTGCTTGTCAGCTTTGAAGATGAAAGAGGGCTGCAAGACAAAGAAAGAAGGCAGTCTGCACATTCTAGAAAAGACAGCAGATTCTTTCCTTTCCTTCAGAAAGAACACAGTCCTGCCAAATTTTGCCTTTAGCCCCACAAATCCTCAGACTTCTGACTCCTAGAACTGTAGCATAAATTTATGTTTTAAGCCTCTAAGTTTGTGATAATTTGCTATAGCAACCATAGGAAACTAAAGCAGATAGCCTTCAGGTTTCAATTCACATTCAATGTCAGCTTCAGGTTGTCCCTGCTCACCTGGACAAATGCTTCCCTTCTCACTCTTTTACATCAGCTGAGGTGTTTTTCTTCATAGACTTGAATGTCATTTTAACTATGTAATTGCTCTTTTACTTATTTAATGTCTCTTCTCCATTAAGCTGTAAAGGCAAGAAATATGCATTGCCTTGCACAGTACACACGGAGCACTCATTAGTGTTTGATCGTGAAAGAAATAATTCATGAACCAGATGAGTCTTGATATATATCAGCCTTCAGGTCAAAATATAGAGATGGATCCTTTCAGGAAACCGAAAGTTCTTTGATGTGTTTGGAGCCTGAGGAGAAGGAGAATAAGTGAGAAACTGGGAGAGTGGCTTTGCTGAGTGGCTTGGATATATGACTTTATTCTGCCAGTGAAGGAATACCATTCCAAGATTTTTTAAGTTGGAGATTAAAGTTATCAAATGTGTGGTTTTTATTTTTTTTCGTTCTCACAAGTAATGTGGAAAATAATTGGGCCAAGACTGGAAGAAGGAAAACAGATTGGAAAGGAAGACTAATGTTTGTATTAGTCTAATAAGGAAATGATGAGCGTCTAAGCCAAAAGTGATAAAGAGATGGAAAGAAGGCAACTAATTTACATAATCAAAATGAAATCACTTTTTATGTTGAAAGGCAGACTCTTGGAAAATAAATAAAACATGACAGTTCGACTAATTAATGCTGTTAGTTTTTCACTTACCATTATTTGTTTGGCTCAATAATTTAGACTTCTGGAAAACTTGTCTTCAGAGCTTTAAGAACATTTTTAACATAAAATAGTATTTCACAAACTTTATTCCAAACCAGACTCATTATATTTTTGCCATGGATTTATGATATGCCCTATATTTATAGTGTTTTTATTTAAAGCAACATTATATCAATAATTTTAAAAAATGAGCCTCATCCTTGGCAATATCAATGAAACCATAGTTAAGAGTGCCAGTTGTATTTTTCTAAAACATATTAAAATATTTAACTACTAAAATAAGTCTAATCTGTTTACCACCCCAAATCATTTTACAAAGTCACCACTAGCAACACTATAGTTAACAAGAATAGCTAATCTGTGTAAGTATATCTCTAAAAATGAAGCAATATGAGTTTGAAAAGGAGAGTGAAACCAACCGTAAGAAAAAAATTTTAGGTACTTTTTATTGGAGTATAGTTACTTCATAGTGTTAGTTTCTAATGTACAGTAAAGTGAATCAGCTATATGCGTACATTCATTGTTGTTCAGTCACTCAGTCGTGTCCAACATTTCGCGACCCCGTGGACTACAGCACACCAGGCTTCCCTGTCCTTCAGCACCTCCCAGAGCTTGCTCAGACTCATGTCCATTGAGTGGGTGATGCCATCCAACCATCTCATCCTCTGTCGTGCCCTTCTCCTCCTGCCTTCAGTCTTTCCCAGCATCAGGTTTTTTTCTAATGAGTTAGTTCTTTGCATCAAGTGGCCAAAGTATTGCAACTTCAGTATCAGTCTTTCCAATGAATATTCAGCACTGATTTCCTTTAGGATTGACTGATTTGATCTCCTTGCAGCCCAAGGGACTCTCAAGAGTCTTCTCCAATACCACAGTTCAAAAGCATCAATTCTACGGTGCTCAGTCGTTTTTATGGTCCAACTCTCACATCCATACATGACTACCATAGCTTTGAATATATGGACCTTTGTTGGCAAAGTAATGTCTCTGCTGTTTAATATTTTGTTTCTTGTGTGTGCTTAGTCACTCAGTCGCGTCCAACTCTTGCAACCCCATAGACTGTAGCCTGCCAGGTTCCTCTGTCCATGGGATTCTCCAAGCAAGAATACTGGCATGGGTTGCCATTTCCTCCTCCAGGGGATCTTCCCAACCCAGGAATTGAACCTGGATCTCCTGCATTGCAGGCAGACTCTTCACCAACTGAGCTCCAAGGGAATATGGTATCTAGGTTTCTCATAACCTCTGTTCTAAGGAGAAAGAATCTTTTAATGTCATGGGTGCAGTCACCATCTGCAGTGATTTTGAAGCCCAACGAAATAAAGTCTGTCACTGTTTCCATTTTTTCCGCATTTGCCATGAAGTGATGGGACCAGATGCCATGATCTTAATTTTTTGAATGTTAAGTATTAAGCCAGCTTTTTCACTCTCCTCTTTCACCTTCATCAGGAGACTCTCTAGTTCCTCTTCACTTTCTGCCACAGAGGTGGTGTCATCTGCACATCTGAGATTATTGATATTTCTCCCAGCAGTCTTGATTCCAGCTGGTGCTTCATTCAGCCCAACATTTAGCACAGTGTACTCTGCATAGAAGTTAAATAAGCAGGGGACAATATACAACCTTGATGTACTCCTTTCTCAATTTGGAACCAGTCCATTGTTCCAGTCCAGTTCTAACTGTTGCTTCTTGATCTGCATATAGGTTTCTGAGGAAGATAAGGTGGTCTGGTATTCCCATCTCTTGAAGAATTTTCCACAGTTTGTTGTGGTTTGCACAGACAAAGGCTTTGGCTTAGTCAATAAAGCAGAAGTAGATGTTTTTCTGGAATTCTCGTGCTTTTTCTATCATCCAACAGATGTTGGCAATTTGACCTCTTTTTTCTCTGCCTTTTCAAAATCCAGCTTGAGCATCTGAAGTTCTAGGTTCATATACATATATTCCCCCGCCCCTTTTTTTTAAATTTCCTTCCCATTTAGGTCACACAAAGCACTGAGTAGAGTTCTCTGAGCTGTACAGGAGGTTCTTATCAGTTATCTATTTTATAGATTGTATCCATAATGTGTAGATGTCAATCCCAATCTCTCAATTCATCCCACCCCCAAAAGTAGCAAAATTTTGTTGAATCTCTCACCTCAGTCACTGATTTGGTGCTCAAACTGAAGTCAGACAACTCTCTGAGTCTAACATATTCATTTTGGAAATGATGGCAGTAGCCAATGTGCCTATCGGGTCTCTTTTTTAACCTCAAGTTTTCCCGAGTGGCTCAGCAATGAAGAATCCTCCTTCAGTGCTGGAGACATGGGTTCAATCCCTGTATTGGAAGATCCCTTAGAGAAGTTAAATGGCAACCTATTCCATTGTTCTTGCCTAGGAAATTCCATGGATGGAAGAGCCTGACGGGCTAAAGTCCATGGCGTGGGGTGCTCTTGGCCAAGGGTGTTTTAGCCCTTTGGTCTTTTTCACCTGGTTCAGAGGGATTTGGAGACAACTTACCCCAAGAATTCATAACTCTTTGCAATTCATGTAATTGCAAAAGAGTTGGACACGAACTTAGCAATTAAACAACAACAACAATCATATGCTAGGCCAGCTTCCAAACTTGGCTAAATTGCTTCAGTGGAAATAAATTGTTTTCTATCAACAGAAAAAATGATAAAAATCAGAAATTGTGGAAATTTGAATTTTTTTTCCAGTTATTAGACTGACTATTGACCAATCCCAAGGGGACGCTCTGGATTTTTTCCAAAAGATAAAATCCAAGTGTTCTGTTATCTTTGGGTTAGTTATACTTTCCAACAACTTTCTAAGGTTTTTGCTACTGTTTTATTTTACTTTGTTTCAATGTTCTATATGTTAGGCTTCAGCAGGAAGAGCTACAATATGTCATTAAATTCACTAACATATCTTAGACTATAAAGGGTAGCATATAATATTGCAAAATGAACATGAACCGTCTTAAATCTGGATAAGTTGAAATTTGAAACATTTCATAGACTGTGTTTCTCAAGATATTCCATCAAGTCAACACAATACAAATTTGATTTCAAATACTTTAAACACTAGTTTTTGACGTGAAACTGTAAATGTGAAGCAAAATAAAAAGATTTTGCTTTTGTAATTTCTCCTCTCAGTCTAGCTTTATCCCACTGGCATTTACTGAATATCTACATGATGAATTAATTGAATCATGTCCCTTTACCAAACTCTTATAGTGTAACCAAGTAATACATGATTAAGCAAAATCTCATTATTTTCTCACTGTATTATTTTGCAATATGCCACAGTTTGAACAGTTTTTGCTTCAATATACCTTTAGAGATAACATTTTTTTAAACTGCTAGGATTCAATAGTATAGATAAGGGGACCATTTAATTGGCTTAAAAGTTAAGAACAGTCAACTGCTTCAGGAATTTGGGGGAAAACATTCATTTTCATTAAAAAAAATTACATATAAACAGGGAGTTAGCTATGGAGTAGGAAATGGCAACCCACTCTAGTATTCTTGTCTGGAAAATGCCATGGACAGAGGAAGTTGGTAGGCTACAGTCTATGGGGTCCCAAAGAGTCAGACATGACTGAACGACTTTAGAACATGACTTGAGCACACACACACACAGACAGACACACATGTGCACACATGCACACGTGCATGCAGGGAGTTAACTAATTAAACTGTTTCTAGCATCTTTGCCCAGTTACTAATTTATTTATTTCTACACATAGATATTTAAATGTATAAAAATTGCAAACACTTTATGACAAATTTTAAATACATCTAACATTTAAATATACTACATAAACTACTCATATATATTTATTATATATATAATATATATATTATATTTATAATATAAAATACTCATATATACTCTGTGTGTATGTACCAAGTAAAAGTCTTTTCCTATGTAATGAAAACATAGATTTTATGTTTCTTATAGCTCCACTTTCACTATGAGGATTGCTTTCTTCTTCTGAGTAATGTAAAGTCACATAAAATATGGACATTATGAATGTTATTTTGCTGTTACCATAAATACATAGTTCTAAACTAGAAAGATATCTACAAAAAATATAATTTTAAATTAGATTCAAAATCCTAACAATATGGAGTACCTACTATATCGAAATGAAAGTAAATATTGAAATGTTGATTTAACCCTTTAAATAAACCTTGATTTTACCTTTATAGATAAACCAATACTTCTCATTAACTTTAATGGATATATTCATGTAGTCAGAGATATCTTAAAAGTTTTAAAAGATAAAGGGTTTGGAAATTATTTTTAAATATGTAATGCTTTAATGTAAGATGTTGTATGTATTATAAACACCCATGAAATTTTCTCTTTCTTCACAAAATGAAGATATATGCACTTCCCAGTTTATTACTCTTATGATCAAAACCCACCCCTGTCTAGACAGGGAAAACCTATCTAACAAAACTGACCTTTTCTGGTATTTAAGAAAGAAGCTCTGTCTTATCTACACACACATTAGCTTAATCTTTTCACATCTACATTAGGAATAAGAGTTTATTATTTCCATAGACAGATTTCAGAATTATGGTTTATTAAATTCCCACTTCCTTTGTGGCTCAAATGGTAAAGAATCTGCCTGCAATGTAAGAGACCTGGGTTCAATCCCTGGGTTGGGAAGATCCCCTAGAGAAGGGACTGGTAACTCACTCTAGTATTCTTGATGGGAAATCCCACAGACAGAGAAGCCTGGAGGGCTACAGCCCATGAAGTCACAGAGTGGTACACGACTGAATGACTAACACTTTCACTTACAAATTCCCATATCACCAATGTTTCTCACACTGCTTCTGAACGTTTTACAACTGAATTTTTTATGCAAATCTACACTAATAATATGTTGGATTTACTAGCTTTTCCAGAATTTCAGCCAAGCAAACTAGAAATAAAAATAACCTTAACGCTGAAGTTAACTAAAATCTGCATATACCTTTGGTAATTTAACTGTTTATGTATTTAAAGGTTTAAACAAAATAACAATTAACTCAATCTGAATACAGATAATTGTTAAGTAAAGAAGATAAGATAAAGGTTAATTTAGCATTTGCTAAATTAATTTAGCATTTAATTTAAAATTTAGTTAATTTAGCACTTAAATAAACATCAGAAAATATTCTGACAAAACTTTTGTTATCCTATATTTTTAAAAAATCTCATTAATACAGTAGTTTGTAGTCACTGGACAAATTTGGAAACTATAAAAAATTATAATGAGGGGGAAATCAACATGGTCACACCAAATACAAAATAACTATTCTCATTTTGGTGTTATTTTCACCTGAAGATTCATATACATGTTCTGGGTCATACATACATAAACACACTTTTTCCTTTTATGTAGCTAAGATCACAATATATACTATATAAACCTTGGCTTTAAAATGTTACCATCATTCTTTTTCTTACCACTATATTTTCTTTGCTACCATGATTTTAATGTTTGATAAATACAAATAAGCATGTCAAAGTGATATACAAAAATTTATTTTACCATTTTCCAAATTTAAATTATTTCCAATTTTACTCATCTTAATAACACTATAATATATCTTGCTTATAAATTATTTCCTGTGAATAACTGATTATGTCTAAATCTTTTCTCTTTCCAACTTCTCTGCCACCATCCCAGGTCTCTAAATCAAACATTCTGCACTCACTTTTGCCCACTACAATCCAAACTCCATATAACAGCCAGGGTAATTTTCTTATAACAGCAGTGTGGCCTTGTTTTCTGCCTTATTTAACTTTCAATGTGCTCATTGCTCTTGAGATAAAACCAAAGTTCTTATGTTGAAATCCTGTCTGCCTGCCTTGTCCTCTTATCTCACATTGAGCTAGGTTTCTTTTCTTTCATCAAGTTTCCATTGTTCTAAAATTCTTACAGTTTCTCCTAAATGCCAGTTTAAACTCTTTTCCCACATGGAGTCTTCTCATGAGCAATTCTGTCCATCAAGACCATTTTTTGCCTCCTTCTTCACACAGTCAACTTGGATGTATCCTTCATATCTCATTCTAAATGCTATTTCATCTAGTAAAAACATCCTATATGCCTTCTCAGTTCCCTGAAATTTGTCATAGCACTTATCACAATAGTACATGATTTATATCAGTTCAGTCCCTCAGTCATGTCTGACTCTTTGCGACCCCATGGAGTGCAACACGCCAGGCCTCCCTGTCCATCCCCAACTCCCGGAGTCCACTCAAACTCATGTCTATTGAGTCAGTAATGCCATCCAACTATCTCATCCTCCATCCTCCCCTTCTCCTGCCTTCAATCTTTCCCAGCATCAGGGTCTTTTCAAATGAGTCAGCTCTATGCATCAGGTGGCCAAAGTATTGGAGTTTCAGTTCAACATCAGTCCTTCCAATGAACATTCAGGACTGATTTCCTTTAGGGTTGATTGATTGTATCTCCTTGCAGTCCAAGGGACTCTCAAGAGTCTTCTCCAACACCACAGTTCAAAAGCATCAATTCTTTGGTGCTCAGTTTTCTTTATAGTCCAACTCTCACATCCATATCTGACTACTGGAAAAACCATAGCTTTGACTAGACGGACCTTTGTTGGTAAAGTAACGTCCTTGTTTTTTCATATGCTATCTAGGTTAGTTATAACTTTTCTCCCAAGGAGTAAGCATCTTTTAATATCATGGATGAAGCCCCAAAAAATAAAGTCTGACACTGTTTCCACTGTTTCTCCATCTATTTGCCATGAAGTGATGCAACCAGATGCTATGATCTTTGTTTTCTGAATGTTGAGCTTTAATGTATGTGTATATAATTGAGCTTTCCTGGTGGCTCAGATGGTAAAGAATTTGCGTGTAATGCCAGAGACCCAGGCTCAATTCCTGGGTTGGGAAGATTCCCTATAGAAGGGAATGGCTACCTACTCCAGTATTGGAGTATTGGCTACCTAATGAAGTATTCTCTTGCCTGGAGAATTCCATTGACAGAAGAACCTGGCAGGCTACAGTCCATGTGGTCACCAAGAGTCAAACATGACTGAACTACTAACATTTCACTTCACCTTATGTATATAATTATCCTTTTGCAATATTTAATTTGTAGGTTTATACACCTTTCTGCACCTTGCTGTTTTTGCTCAGTAACATCCTGGGAAGGTCTTCTAAGACATCTGGTAGCCATTTTTTAATGGCCACATAGTACGCCATGTACAATTGAGTCTTAATCTATCTGTTGTTGAACACTAACTTTGTTGCCAGTTTTTAGTTTCTATACCCAATACTGTAATAAAAATCCTCATAGATATTATATATTTTGTGTGTCAATGCTTTTATTTCCAGGAATTATTTTCCAAGAGTTTGCGTAATACTTTTAAGAATACAAGTATCTTACCTTGTAATAGATGTGGTCAGATTAAGTTTTTAAAAAGCTACATAATCTTATATTTCTATAAGCATATAGAATATCTGCTTATATATGCATATAGAATTCCATTTTCTCTATGTACCCAGTAGCAATAGATATGTAGAGTTTTTCCAGTCTAATGAGAACAAAGCGATATATCATGGTTATTTTTATTTGCATTTTTCTCATTGTTACTGGAATTAGGAATCTTTATATGAATTTGGAGTCTGGTAGGCTACAGTCCATTGGGTTACAAAGAGTTTGACACAACTGAAGTGACTTAGCATGCATGCACGCGTGTGAATTTGTGGGCTATTTGGGTTTATTATGTTGAGACCCAGGTTCGATCCCTGGGTCAGGAAGATTCCCCTGGAGAAGGGAATGGCAATCCACTCCAGTACTATTGCCTGGAGAATCCCATGGACCTAGGAGCCTGGTAGTCTACAGTCCATGGGGTCGCAAAGAGTCGGACACGACTGAGCAACTTCACTTTTCTTTCACTCCCATGTAATTGCCTAACCATATATATTGCCTATTTTACTTTCATTGTTCTTCTTATGTCAATAATTTTGGTATATTATACTATTTAGCTCTTTGTGCATTTTAGTCATTATAATTACGTTTTGTGGTATTTTGTGTCTTAAACAAAAGTTACAGCTTGTAGGTATCAAAATGTTTACCTTATCATATACATCTTCTTTCTCATTCTTGATTAATATCTTTATTTGGTGTAACATGTAGCTTCACTTTTGNTTGCCTATTTTACTTGCATTGTTCTTCTTATGTCAATAATTTTGGTATATTATACTATTTAGCTCTTTGTGCATTTTAGTCATTATAATTACGTTTTGTGGTATTTTGTGTCTTAAACAAAAGTTACAGCTTGTAGGTATCAAAATGTTTACCTTATCATATACATCTTCTTTCTCATTCTTGATTAATATCTTTATTTGGTGTAACATGTAGCTTCACTTTTGTTCTTCCGTGATGAATAACCAGTTGACTCAACATAACTTAATAAATAACCCATCTTTTTCCTATTTTATTAAATTAACCTTTGGCAAGTAATAAATTCTTGTATTTACTAGGCCTATTTCTGAATTTCTATATTTCCCACTCTTTCTATTTCTATATCAATATTACATTGATATGATTACAAAGGCTTTATTTTCTAGTATTGTGATCTCTGCTAAGACAAAAGTCATATTTGCATTATTTTCCTAATTAAATTGTTTTGGCTATATTTTTATATTTAACCTACTATATGTATATATATATTTTTAAGGTTAGTTTATTCAGTCTCTACTTAAAAATAACTTGTTGAGATTCTAATTGGAGATGCCTGATTTTTATAAATTAATTTCTGGAAGAAAATTTTATGACATTGAGTCTTACTATTCAAGATTCATCCTAATGAATAAATAGTAGCTTAGCTGGGTTAGACTTTTGTGTTGTAGTTTTTTCAGTAATTTATAGATCCTGTTTTACTACCTTTCAACTAAGTTGGGAATGAGAGGTCTAGCATCCATCTGATTTTCTGTTCTTCTGTAGACTACTTATTTTTTTCTGCACAGATGCTTGTAAGCTTGAGATTTTTGCCAGAATTTGCATAGGTCAGTGCATTTTCTCATTCATCCTGTCTGGAACTTATTAAGTCCTTTCAACTGACAATACAGATCTTTTCTCAGCTCGGAAAAAAAGTATTTTTCTTAATTATTGCTTCTCTTACATTTGTTCCATTCTCCTTCTGCAATTTCTATTTTTCATTTTTTAATTTGCTTGGACCCATACACTAACTCTCTTATATTTTCCATTTTATACCTTTAATTTATTTAGTACTCCCCTCTGTACTTTGGGATAATGCTTAAACTTGATCTTCAGATTAGTAATTAAGGTTTCAACAAAAGTCATCCTCTCTCTCATATACATATACTGAATTATATAGTTGTGAAAATCATGTTTCGGTTCCCCAAAAAAGTGCTTTTATTTTCTCTTCATTTCTGCCTTCACCTGGAGCTCTATTTCACTTGGGATGGATTCCATTTATTGTGACTGATCTTCCTATTTCTGGCTTTTAGTCCCCTCCCTTGGTCTGCTTATGAGGATGCTACCAACATGCAATTTTCCTAAGTGACAGCATTCTCATAGGTGAAGCGTCCTACCCTCCATGTGCTGATGGTATACATGCAGGCATTTGTTGATGGCAGCACCTGCCGGAAGATTCTAGGAGAATGAGAACCTTCTGCACAAGCATCTATTCTTCTCTAAGGACCAAGCTCTTAGCAGGATCCACTCCTCTCAGATTTTACACTGAGAGGCATGCTCTTCTCCAGCTGCTCTCCAAACCAGTAGGGAAGAAATCTCACTACCATCTTTGTCCACCAGGATGCCAGCCAAGACAAGAGCATCATTCATGTACATCTATCTACAGAATCCTGTAGCTATTTGTATCAGTAGCAGCAAATAGTTTGGGTTTAGGTTAGAGGAACAAGAGATAGAGAGAGTATTGTGTTTGAGTCACCATGTTCCCAGAATACTTCTCCCAGATATTTTTCAAAATTTGTCTCTTCCTTTTAAATGTTCTCAGTGCTCCAAGAAGGCCCAAATAATGTCTGTTTTGCTCACCATTGTATATCCAGGCCTAGCATGATGCCTACATCAAACAAAAGAAGTCACTAATTAAATGTTTACAAACAGTGGGTATTTGTGATATCAATCCTTAAAGAATATTTTCAATTAAATATTTAGGGCTATAACCATTTCCTGTATTGTTCTTTACACTGTGTTTATACTTTCAAAATCTTTCCAAATCATGTGTCTGTGAACTTTGTATGCTAAAATTTATACATAGATTCATCAGAATTTTTCCCTGTTATCAGATGGTCCAGAGCTTTGCTCATCATAATGACTCACTGACTTCCCTTGGGCCTATCAAAGAGGAGCCGAAGCTTCCTTGCTCAACCAGCATGTGTGCCCCTTTACAAAAGAACATGTTTGCATTTATCTCAGGAGTATCTCGGTTCAGTTTTCCCATAAAACTAAACAGCCCTCAGGAAGCTGGGTAGTTAGTCTTAGATGAGCAACATGTGACAGTGTTTTTTAAAAGATAATGAAAAATTACACTGGAGAATTTGTTTTCGGTTTTTTTTTTTTTTGGTTTTTTTAAACTCAGGGATCTTCAGAACATTAACTGCTTTGCCAGCTGAGAGCAGGTGCAAATCTAGTGATCAGGTGACACTGTTGCTGTGACACAGGAAAACTATTCTTGCTCATAACAGATATATCCAAAGGTGAAATGACAATATGTTCTAGACTATTTTTACCAGTAAATTTCCACATACATTAAAGAAGAGAATTTGTGCGATAAAAATTCTCTTTTGACTCTACTGTGCTCCTCTCATGCCTGTCTTTATCTTTTGAATCAGTGGTCTTCACATCATGAGGGTCTTTAACAACCCCTGATGACCAGACCACACCCTATACTAATTAAGCTGAATCTCTGGAAGTGGAATACAAGCATATGTATTTCTTTTTTTCTTATTTATTTTTATTGAAGAATAGTTGATTTACAATGTCATTAATTCCTGTTATACAGCAAAGTGATTCAGTTATGCATATATATACATATATATATACACATATATAGACATTCTTTTTAATATTCTTTTCCATTATGGTTTATCTTAGGGTATTTTTCATCACAGTATAATTTCTCTACAATGTTGCATTAGTTTCTGCTATTCAGCAAAGTGAAGCAGCTATATGCATACATTCTCCCCTGCCTCTGGAGCCTCCCTCCACCCCACACGCTGTCCCACCCCTGTAGGTCATCACAGAGCCCCAAGCTGAGCGGCCCGTGTTACACAGCAGCTTCTCACTAGCTGTCTGTCTTACATGTGGTAGTGTGTATACATCGATGCTACTCTCTCAATTCATCCTGCCTTTTCCTTCCCTTGCTGTGCCCGCAAGTCCATTCTCTATCTCTGTGTCTCTATTCCCGCCCTGCAAAGAGGTTCATCAGTACCATTTTTTCTGGATTCCATGTATACATATGTATTTCTTAGAGTTCTCTAAGTTAAAGTGATTCCAAAATGTGGCCATGTAGCAATAGGTAGGCCTTTGCTACCTAAAATGTTCTCCGAGGGCCAGTATTATGGTCAGTGTCAGGGAACTTGTGAGAAATATTCAGTCTCAGGCACCATTTCAAAAACACTGACTCAGAATCTGCAATTTAAAAAGTATTTAATAAGTCCATTCAAATTTAAGAAGTATTGAACTGTACCACCTGGTTGCTCTCACTGGTCCTATCTTCTGCAGACAGGTTGGTTCCAACAAATTCATTCAAAAGTTGCTAATTGAGTGTTTATTCTGTGCCAAGCATATAGTTAATAATCCAAGATATAATGTTTAGATAGCTATATATTTTTTGGAGTATTGGAGCAATACAAAGTAAAATATATTCTAAGACATATAGGGTTAACTTTAGTTCTTATTTGTCCATAAAATTAGTGAGTAGGACTGGCTATTCTACTCAGAAAAGCCAACCTCTAGGTGGCCACAAAACCATTATAGAACTTTAAGCCTTCTCCTGGGTTAGAATTTCAGGTTTAGGATATCCTATTCCTGCAGCAGTTATACCTAATGTGTCACCAAATACTTGCATAACCAAACTAATTACCTCTCCTTAATGTCCTGAGTGGTACAGGTAGTGTGGCCTAGGAAAGCAGCAGTCTGGACATGCAAAGTAAGCTTGTTGGAAAGACTTTTGCATATAATCTGGAAGTTTGTATTATATCTGGTGTATAGATCTTTTGACTGATTTGGGGGGCAACTTTTTACTTGCTCTTTCTTTGGCATTTTTATATTTTAATGTTTAATATATGTTTTCTAAAAATTGGTAGCTTTTTCTAAATTTCATAATGTCCTCTCTTTTATGTGTAAATGATCAACTGCATAAGTAAATTATCCCTAAGTGCAGAGCTAAATAAGCATAAGACTTCTGACCTCCACAACTCCATATATTATACATTTTCTTCTCCCTTGTACTGGAGAATTACTTCTCCCTTGTAGGGGTTGCCATCATGGACTGAGCTTAATATCATAGGAAAAAGAAAAAAAGCAGTGCTTCCATGTACCTGGTTCCCTGGTGGCTCAGATGGTAAAGAATCCACCTGCAGTGCGGGAGACCTGGGTTCAGTCCCTGGGTTAGGAAGATCCCCTGGAGAAGAGAATGGCAACCCACTCCAGTATTCTTGCCTGGAGAATTCCATGGACAGAGGAGCCTGGCAGGCTGCAGTTCTGGGGTCACAAAGAGTCGAATACAACTGAGCAACTAACACTCTCATTGCATACCTAACAGTCAATTATTTCTCTGATGGAGATAATGCTAGAGTAATCACATAAAAAACAAAATCTTAGTAAATTCTGCTTCTTCAGTTAATAAACAAATTTGCACTCAGTCACTCAGTCGTGTCCAGCTCTTTGCCACCCCATGGACTATAGCCCACCAGGCTCCTCTATCAATGGGGATTCTCCAGGCAATAATACTGGAGTGGGTTGCCATACCCTCCTCCAGGAGATCTTCCCAACTCAGGGATCAAACCCAGATTCCTGCATTGCAGGTGGATTTTTTAACCTTCTGAGCCACCAGGGAAGCCCAAGAATACTGTAGTGGGTAGCCTATCCCTTCTCCAGGGGAACTTCCCAACCCAGAAATCAAACCAGGTTCTCCTACATTGCAGGCAGATTCTTTAATAGCTGAGCTACCAGGGAAATCCAATAAACAGACTTATCAATTATCAATTGCAAGATACCAAAAAGGTATAAGAACATTAGAAGAAATACCCTAAAATCAAGGAATTTAAAGTGTAAATGAGATAATTTCTACATCTTATATTAATTTGCAATTGTTATATATGGTATCTGTGAATCTACTGTACTCTCTGGTATATATATTCCAAATAATATCTTTGTTGTCTATCAAGTATTTATAGCACACAGTACATAAGTGAATCTATGCTATTTTATTTATTACAAGACTGTGTATCCTTAAATCACACAATGTAGGGGAAACAATTCCTATATTTTATACTGAAAAGTTTAAGTTTGAAAAATAATATAATTCCTTCCTGAATCTTCTCATAAATATTTACTGAGTACTTACAATGTACAAAGCACTACCCTAGAGCTAGGATACAGCAATGAACCAACTTTTCAAGGTCTTTGACACCATAAGTATTATATTCTAATTTCAAGAGACTGATGAATGGATGGAGAGATGGATGGATGGTGCGAGAGGGAGTGATCAGCAATAAAAATCAAAGACAAATTTAAAAGGTAGCAAGAAAGATGGTGATGGATACATACAGAAATGTGTTTTAGGAAAGAATTCTAGAGCTAAGACCTGGAGTTTGACCATGGAAAGAGAACAATTAACAGGGCTGTGAAGTAGGGGTTTATTTTAATATCCCTGAAGCAGGTCAGTCTGATGGGGGAGTAAAAAGAAGTTTGCCATCTTAAGTGACTTCATAGGTTACCTTAGAAGGAAAAAATACCCAGAAACTCACATATGGAAAGTTTCTATGTTCCAGGCTTGGATGAAAAATCTCATATTTCATCAACTAGAATTCCATATCATAATCATCCCTTACTGCAAGGGAAACAAACAAACAAACAAACATACTCTGTGAATTCAGTAAGGTGAGGAAACACAGTTAGTGATTAGCCAGGTACTATTAGGGCTTCCCTTGTGGCTCAGCTATAAAGAATCCACCTGCAGTGCAGGAGACCTAGGTTTGATCCCAGGGTTGGAAAGATCCCCTAGAGAAGGGACCGGCTATACACTCTGGCCTAGAGAATTCCATGGATGTATAGTCTGTGGGGTGGCAAAGAGTTGCACATGACTGAGCAACTTTCACTTTCACTTTTTAGGTGTTATTAACTGCAAAAGTAAAACTCCAATTCCTGACTTCTGCTAATAGAAGTCCTATGTGCAAGACTGGGCTCCTTTAGAACTGGCTGATCAAAACTCCAATCCCCTTGGGAATTTTCATTTAACTTCTGCAGGTGGAAGGTCTCAGTACTTCAACATTTGTACAGTAACGACTAAAATAGTTCTACTGATGTTACCAGTTACAAAGAGTGCCAGAAACTGATTGTCTCCTCATATCTGTTCTCACTTTTTCTACAGTAACGTAGAACCCGATATGCCTCTCAGGGCATGCTTATATGGACTAAAGACATTCCCTTATGGTCAATTTATCCAGATGACTAATTTGGAACAAACAGAACATAAAAGAAGGTATAGACAGCTTCTGAGAAGTGCCTTTACCTTCCTTGCTGGCTGGAATGAAGACATGATGACTGGAGCCAGAGCACAGATCTTAGAGCACGAAGTGGAAGATAGGCTTAGCAGAGCAGTGAGTGTAAGGAGCTTGGATCCTTGATGATTTTGGAGCTGCCACACCAAACTAGAGTATGCCTACATTTATATAAGAAAAAAATTAATTTCTACCAGAAAAGTAATTGCTCACCACTGGTAAGTGGTATAAATGGGATTCCAAAAAAGATCTGCCATATTGAAGCAAGTGTTCTTGACTACCATACTACATAGTGACTCAGAGCACGTGATCTATTCCAAGCTTCAAGATAACCCAAAGCCGCTACTTAATGGTGTAATGGCAACCCTCATCTACCACAGCCCACCACTGGGGTTTCCCTAATCTTGTATCCTCTTCCACAGCTTGGACTTGTAACTGATTCCTAGTAGTTAATTCTTGCACTAAGCTCCAGTTTCAGTAAATGGGATTCTGTTTCCTTTGGCAAAACCTAGATCCTCACCTTGAATTCTTACCCAACTCTCCAGTTTTTCTCAGTTGATGAAGAATCTAAAGTCCTAATTCTTGTGATTGAAACTGTAAGTCACTCAGTCACGTCTGACTCTTTGTAACTGCATGGACTGTAGCCCACCAGGCTCCTCTGTCCATGGGATTCTCCAGGCCAGTGTACTAGAGTGGAGAGCCATTCCCTTCTCCAGGAGATCTTCCCAACCCAGGGATCCAACCTAGGTCTCCTGCATTGCAGACAGATTCTTACCATCTGAGCCACCAGGAAAGCCCTTTGTTCTCATGGTTGGGTCTCCACTAACTGCAAATTACTCAGATGTGGAGCATTTGTCTGCCAGGCTATCTTCCTGCTCTCAGCAAATTACAGCCCTGACTAGTCTCCATAATCAAATGTATGGAACATGATGATATGGGTCACAAAGTGTAATGATTAAGCTCTCAGTGTCCTGCATTGCACTGTCTGCACTTAAATATCAATTTTGGTCCTACCTGCCTATGATCTAGATATGTCACCTAACATGTCCATGCTTCCGTTTTCTTTTCCAAAGTGGAATAATAATAATAATAATAAACCCATAGATTTTTTTTCATGGGAATTAAATGAGGTAATTTGAGATGCACATAGAACTGGCACATACAATTATTCAAGAAATGTTAGTTATTGTAATCATCACTTATTCTAAGATAAATCTGACCTAATCGCCTATCGCTTTTTCCTGTTGCTAGGCAAGACTTTAACTTTTCCTTGTTGACTCTCCAGGCTATCAGATTTTTCATGAGGACTGCTCTAAGTCTGGTTATTGGTCTACTTGTCTTTTTCCTCTAATAGATTGAAAGCCCCTCAAGGGAAAGTACTATGTTTTATTCACTGTTATTTCCTCTAAAATGCAGTGGGCACACAGATACATTTTTTGAATTGATTTAAGACCAGAAAGTCAAATAACTTAGGTTGAAAATTAAAAACTGGAGGTCTAGACAGGTAAATATTCTGGCCAAGTCAAGACAGCTACTTTCTGGTGAAACTGGAACCAACACCATGTCATATCACATCTCTGTGTTTTTGCTCATATTGTTCTTACAACCTGGAATTTTTTAAAAGTATGATCTGATGTTACCTTCCTGATGTGTTCTTTTCATGAAGTTAATTATTTTTATCTGTTTATTTTGAATACTCAGGATAACATCATATACTCCTGTGTTTTATTTTTATGTCCAGTTCCAATATTTCTTTTGAAGTCATAAATGTCATCATGATTTATATTGTACTCCTACATTATCCAATGCAGTTTCCAAAACATAGAAAGTAACAATAAGTATGTGGTAGAGGAAGTAAGTCCCATCAATATTTTACTAAATATTGTCCTGCTGCTGCTAAGTCACTTCAGTCATGTCCGACTCTGTGCAACCCCACAGACGGCAGCCCACCAGGCTCCCTCATCCCTGGGATTCTCCAGGCAAGAACACTGGAGTGGGCTGCCATTTCCTTCTCCAACGCATGAAAGTGAAAAGTGAAAGTGAAGTCGCTCAGTCGTGTCCGACTCTTTGCTACCCATGGATTGCAGCCTACCAGGCTCCTCCGCCCTTGGGATTTTCCAGGCAAGAGTATTGGAGTGGGGTGCCATTGCCTTCTCTGACTAATATTGTATGTACTNATGAAATACAGTAAACTCCATAAACTCTTTCTTTACCAAGAATTTTTCATGTATAACAGGTACAACCCAGCTGCTAAATATTAGTCTAATACGCATCATTTAACTCTGAGTCAAACTTTAAAAAATATTTTTAGAACTAGAAGATACTAGAACACCTCACCAAAATATTAATCTCTGGGAACTAATAATTTTTGTTCCTCATCCCAAATTAACTCCAAAGCTAGCTGTGTTAACTTCTCCAGGCTCTTATATTAAATGAATNAGTCAAACTTTAAAAAATATTTTTAGAACTAGAAGATACTAGAACACCTCACCAAAATATTAATCTCTGGGAACTAATAATTTTTGTTCCTCATCCCAAATTAACTCCAAAGCTAGCTGTGTTAACTTCTCCAGGCTCTTATATTAAATGAATATGGATAGAACATTTGTTTTCTACTAAACAATTGCATTCACAAAGTTGTCCCTCCACAGCCAGTATTCAACACCTTCCTCAGCAGCTACCTCACTGTCCAACAGGGTGTGGGCAACTCTGGTTGTCCTTTCAAAGCATTGATGGTTATGCTTAGATTCTTGAGACCACACGCATAAGAGTAAAACTGATGATGGCACCAAAGAAGACTTAACCAGTTTGTATTTAGAGAGAGCTGGTAAAGAACTCCTACCTGTGCTTTGAACATAAAGCTAGTTTTCACTTACTTCCTGGTCAAAGAAACTTCCTCACTCTTTATCACCTAGTAGGTTGCCTACTTGCTACTGATGCTTATGAATATTCCCCGCCAGGGCACAGAATAGTATATACCATTGTGCCCAAGACTACTAGCTGAGCTCAGTAATACAACCTCCAAATTTTAGTTTAGCAGTTGAACTTCTAGAAAATGTCAGTATAGGTGAGTGTGCCATGTGACTAAATGCTGGCCTGACTAAATGCATGACTTAATTTTCATACAAGTTCTATGCGGCAAACTTTGGGAGTTCTCCCTAATACCTCTTTCTCACTTCCTTTTTATACCTTCTTTCATTATACTATTTGGAATGTAATCCCTTTGGAATCTGGTTAGGAGCACAGAGCCCAGATGAGCTGGACAGGATCTAGGGACCCTGAGTATTTCACAGAGCAGAGCTGCCATACTAATCAAGGTTTGAAGAATTCTAGACTTTTGATTAGGAGATAAATATTCTTCTATCTGCTTTAAACCACTGTTTTCATTGTTGTTATTTATTTGTTGGTCAGTTATACCTGAAGCAAAACCTATCTAATTTACCATATAAGATATAACATGTATACTAGACCAGAACTCATTCATATTTTGACCAGTTTATTAATAATGTATTCAGCTCTAATCCAAATGTCAGGACCACCCAAGAATCCATTTCCTACATGGAGTAAAAAGCATGGACATTTTAAGGGTGATGGCACAGCCATACTTTAAAAAGTTTCCTTAGCTAAAGTTACTAGTTGTAAAAAAAAAAAATAAATAAATACACTTAGTTATACAATAACAGTTGCAATCTAGGCTATTTGTATGGAATAATATTATCTGACTTTGACCTACAGAGAATTTTCCTTTTAGTATGATGTATGATGAGACTTGATTACTAGATGCATTGACATTTTAGGAAGAAATAGTTTGCTAACAGCCCAGCCTGAGAGTTGGCCCTATTCCTGCCTGCACACTCACTCACCCAGTGCTGCTACAGAAAACCCACTGCAAAAATGTCATAAGCAGGAAAGAAACTGATGAAGGGCTAATTATCTCTCAGAGAGAACAATCTGATTGCAATGGCTATTGCATGATACACAGAATCAAGGTGAACAGCTTCCCAGTTTCTGGGGTGAACAAAGGGCTATAAATCCATTTGAGGGGTAGAAAAAGTGTGATATTTTACCTTTATAAAATATATACTCTCCAAAGAGCTTGAAAGGATTTCCAAGATATACCAACAGCATCCAAACTACTCTAGAAATGTGCCAAAGGAGATAATCTGAAGTTATGCTTGAAAGAAAGAAAAAGTGAAAATGAGGACTGTCAGCCATGTCTACTTCTTCACAACCCCATGGACTGTAGCCTACCAGGCTCCCCCAGCCATGGGATTTTCCAGGCAACAGTACTAGCGTGGGTTGCCATTTCCTTCTCCAGGGGATCTTCCCGACCCAGGGAACGAACCTGGGTCTCCTGCATTGCAGGCAGATACTTTACCTTCTGAGCCACCAGGGAAGCCCCAAAATTATGTTTATTCACCATGAAACACTAATCCATTACCAGAATCCTTCAGCTGGCAGATAACCAGAATATACTCACTTTCCAGAAATGATTGAGGCCATCTTATATACATTCCCTTCGTTTTCTTCTCCTTTACCTTCAAATGTTATTTCTTGAGAAGGATTAATGCACTCAGTAGCTCTATTCCTATGGGACTTTTCAGTCCTCCTTGGCTTCCCCAGGACTTCTCTGCATCAGTACACATATTACATATTCCAGCTCCCACTGTCCATTTCCTCCTTTCCCCCAAACTATAGAGCTCCAAATCGATCGCTTCAATTCCCTTTCCTTTCCAAACTGGCTAGCTTCTTCCTGTTATTGTATAACTTCTTAAAAGAGTACCACTGTCTATTGCCTCCACTTTCTCTCCTTTTCTCTATGTTGGTTCATGTAATCTGGGCATAGTCCCCACTTCTAATCAAACTTCTTTATTAAACTTCACTAATATTGTGCTATATTAAATGAACTTTTCTTAGGCCTCATTCTGCTTGACACTAAAGTCTCNCTGTCTATTGCCTCCACTTTCTCTCCTTTTCTCTATGTTGGTTCATGTAATCTGGGCATAGTCCCCACTTCTAATCAAACTTCTTTATTAAACTTCACTAATATTGTGCTATATTAAATGAACTTTTCTTAGGCCTCATTCTGCTTGACACTAAAGTCTCTGCTGCAATTAATGTTTTGCCTTTTCTCAACTCTTTCTTCTGCTTGTACTGACCTCTGCAGGGTCCCTCATCATTGACTGTATCCTCCTTAATGTTCTTTCCTCCTCTGGCATCTCTTCCACCTGTGGTGGCCTAGTTCTCATCCTTCTCTTCTAATTTCTTCTGACTCTGCTTTTCTAGCATGTTTTATCAGCCCAACATCTAAATGTATGTTCTCCCGAGTTTATACTTTAGCATATCATGTTTCTCACTATGATTCATGTGCTATCTCATTTGATACTATTTCCATAGTTTTCATGATTAAGCCCATGCAAATAATTCTCAAATAAAATTGCTCAAGTCTGAAATATCTTAAGGTCCAAACCAGACACACTCTCTGTACATCCCGCATAGTTCTAGCAGAAAGGATAAAGATCAAAGTATTTCCGTATAAGACATCACCTTACATCTTAATTTTAATTCTCCTTCTCCTTTCTGTGTTATTGGTCCCACTAAATGACTACTTCATCATTTTAATGTCTAAGATTCATGATACAAATCTTATCATCTCTTCCTCTAACTCATGACCTATCTCCAGCTTTATAACTTTTGACTTAACTCTAAATAAGTCCAAGGAATTCCCACCTGCTACAGCAGATGCAAAGATCAAATATAAGCTTCTGAAGATGCCTGCAAGTTGTTGCTAGTCCTAACAACTCTGCCCACACAATGACTTGTTCCTCCACTTTTATTCCAACAGACTCCAGTGCAAGCCCACATACACTCTATTATTGTCCATTGTTATAGCCTCGAAAGAGGTCTCACTTCTCCCATGCTCCTCTCATATCCAAGGGATCCTCTACAGTGTTTCCATAGTTACCAACACTAAAAGAAATCTAATCCAGATATTTGTCTCTGTAAAAAAAAAAAAAAAAAAGAGCTCTCAGTGCCTCTCTGCAGCACCTAAAATAAAATCCATTCCCTGTCTAGAACTTAAATCTAAGCTCAGTTTATTTGCATTGCCTGACAAGATTGTTGAGTATATATGAGCCTAGGTACAGTCTAGATTCTGGGGGCACACAGCCCATGGCTGGATGAAATCTAAATTGAACATCGCAGAGCTACAGATGATTTTAAACACAACATAACCCCGCCTCCCAAAGCAGAAATCTTATGGAATAATTTTTAAGTCAAGTGGTTGACAGTAATTCAAAAGTAATTTCAGTCCTTATGCACTCTTAAGAAACATCAGAAATTCAGTTTATATCCTACAGCAACATTCCATTAAAAAGTATTTTTCTCTCTGTTCACTAAAATTCTTTCTTATTAGAGGTTAAAATGTAGCAAACCCTTTAAAAATTCCTCCGCAGTCTACCCAGGCAGCAAGGCCAAAGAACATGACTTTTGAAACTGGTGACAGGTTAGACAGGGGTGTCAAACAAAACTGAGAATATAGCACAAAGTTCTAGCTTTAGAGCTGCAGACTAGCCAGAAAAAGTGAAGCTGCAGAACTCCTGGCCTGGACAGGGATCCAGTCTTGAAAGGGAATTGAGAAATTAAGAATAGTGGACAGCAGTAGTAATAGGGACGAATGAAGTACCCCTCCTCCATATCTGTGTGTGTGCTTGTGTGTGTGTGTGTGTGTGTGTGTGTATTCACATGTGGGGCTTTGTAGGCAGAAAGAGTGATATAGGGAGTGATGATGGTTGGCAGCAGAGGAGACAGAAATGAAGAAAGGCACTTGGGGCTACATCTATTTGTAGAAGGACATCTCAGAGAGAGGAGATTTCTGATGTGTCAGCTAGTTGAGAAGGCCAGTCATTCTGACTGATCTCCTGGACCCCAGATGTTGGTAGCTCATAAGTGGAAGCCTTTATAAATAGAGAGTTGGGATGACAAGCTCATTGAGTTACCTCCTCTTTAGAAAGGATGGGCCCCAAAATTCAAAGAAAGATTCAGTCTGCTTCTTATTGCTTACGAATGAAGCTAACAAGGATAAAAAAAGACAGGGAAAATATGAGTTGATATCTCCTACCTTTCCAGCATTATTTCCCATCTTCTACTTCTTAATTTTCTTTTAAATATTTGATATGTCCTCAAGGGTACAGAATTTCCCTATATATAATCATAATTCTTTGTTCACGATATACTATTATCATTGGTATAATGAACTTCCCTTATTTGGCTTTATTTATTTGTTATTTTGTGGATTTAATCTTTTAACTTTATAATTTTTAAATATCCATAAACCAGCATTAAACTCGTAATGTAGCATCATCTATTTTCTCCTCCCACAATTTTCCCTAAATGGCAAATATTATCCTAAATATTTCTCATTCTGTTGCTTTTTACTGCCTATATGTATATTTGAACAATATATCAGTTGATGTTACCTGTTTTACAATTTTTTAAAAAGGCTATGATATTGTATAAAGTCCTCAATGGCTTACTTTTTTCATTCCATATTATACAACAAAAATTTATCCATGTTGTTGTATTTAGCTATAGATTGTTTATCTTCATGGTTATTACAAACCCACTGTGTGCACGGACTACCCAAATCTCCCGTCAAACCACTCTCTGAACACAAAGGTACACAGCCTCTTTGCTTTGACTGAAGCTATTTCCCTATGTTTTCTTCCAGATCATGAGATGACAAAAATGTTGGAGTTAGCAGACAAGGACATTTAAAAAGCTCTTCTGAATGTGTTTAAAGATTTAAAGTAAAAGATCAACATAATGAGTGAACATATGGGATATCAGAGCAGATAAATGGAAGTATAAAAGCCAGATGGAAATTTTAGAACTGAAAAATATAACATCTGAGATGAAAAATGTACTGGATGAACTTAAGAGTAGATTGAACACTGGAAAACAGGGCAATCAGTGGAGACTTGAAGACTTCAAATAGAAACTATTCCAACTCAGGTACAAAGAGGAAAAAAAAAATTTTTTTTTAAAGGAGACCAAACACTAGTGGCCCATGGACTAATAACCAACTTCATAATATATGGATAATTGGAATCCCAGAGCAGGAGGAAAGAGAAATGCAGGCAAGATAAAAATGAGGAAATAGTGGCCCAAATTTGACAAAAAAAATATAAACTCAAATCTTATAACTTAACAAACCCCGAGTAGGATAATCCCCAAATTGGTAGGGGTAAATAGTATGTATCTTTAATGGGAATAAGCAATTCACAAATGGGCATGTAACGTACTGACTCAATACGGTCCTTAGAGATAGGTTTCTCAATTTTAGCTATTTCGTTTACTAGTTACATAAATTTCAGCAAATTACTTACCTCCTCTGTGCCTGGCTTTCCTCATAGGGAAGGACAATAATAGTAACTATATGTTCAAATTGTTGTGAGGATTACATGAGTTAATATGTAAAAAGCATTTACAGCATATTCTTGGGCATATTCAGTTTAGTTCAGTCGCTCAGTCGTGTTCGACTCTTGGGACCCCATGAATCGCAGCACGCCAGGCCTCCTTGTCTATCACCAACTCCCAGAGTTCACTCAGACTCGCGTCCATCNATCTATTTCTCACTTCCACTGTATAATCATAAGGGATTTGATTTAGGTCATACCTGAATGGTCTAGTGGTTTTCCCTACTTTCTTCAATTTAAGTCTGAATTTGGTAATAAGGAGTTCATGATCTGAGCCACAGTCAGCTCCCTGTTTTGTTTTTGCTGACTGTCTCGAGCTTCTCCATCTTTGACTGCAAAGAATATAATCAATCTGATCTCAGTGTTGACCATCTGGTGATGTCCATGTGTAGAGTTTTCTCTTGTGTTGTTGGAAGAGGGTGTTTGCTATGACCAGTGGGTTCTCTTGGCAAAACTCTATTAGTCTTTGCCCTGCTTCATTCTGTATTCCAAGGCCAAATGTACCTCTTACCCGAGGTGTTTCTTGACTTCCTACTTTTGCATTCCAGTCCCCTATAATGAAAAGGACATCTTTTTTGGGTGTTAGTTCTAAAAGGTCTTGTAGGTCTTCATAGAACTGTTCAACTTCAGCTTCATATATAAAGACAATTCTAAATTTTCAGCTTTCTAATGTTATTAGTATTAAATATGCAAGTCATAACAATACATTTTTGGATAGCATATTTTTTTCAAAATGTGTAAAGCATTCATGACATGAAAATTGGATCTTAATACTATGAGTACTCTTCTTCAATCCAGATGTCATAACAATCTCTAGAGGAAGATTTCTTTATTTTACATGTAAAAGCATTCAAGTAATAGATTATTCATAATTTAACAGACACAATATATATATACATATTTATATTTATAACAGACTATATATACATTTATAACAGATACAGTATATATTTATATTTATATCATGTCACTTCTTTAAAAGAATTATTTACCAGTGAATTATTTCTTGCTACACTAGTTTAATTTTAGAATAGTTCCTAACTCAAATTATTGATACAACTGCAAATAATCTACATTAACTTTTGAAGTTAGTGTGCAAGTTGTTATTTTTAACAAGTTATTGATCTAACTAGAAGCTAGTTTAATTATTTAGTGAAGAATCCAGTTCAGTAAGTTCAGTTCAGTCTCTCAGTTGTGTCTGACTCTGCAACACCATGGTGGCAGCACTCCAGGCCTCCCTGTCCAACACCAACTCCTGGAGCTTACTCAAACTCATGTCCATTGAGTTGGTGATGCCATTCAACCATCTCATCCTCTGTTGTCCCCTTTTCTTTCTGCCTTCAATCTTTCCCAGCATCAGAGTCTTCCAATGAGTCAGTTCTTTGCATCAAGTGGCCAAAGTATTGGAGTTTCAGCTTCAACATCAGTCCTTCCAGTGAATATTCAGGACTGATCTTCTTAGGATTGACTGGTTTGATCCCCTTGCAGGCCAAGGGACTCTCAAGAGTCTTCTTCAACACTATAGTTCAAAAGCATCAGTTTTCAGTGCTCAGCTTTCTTTTTGGTCCAACTCTCACATCCATACATGACTACTGGAAAAACTACAGCTTTGACTAGACAGACTTTTGTGGCAAAGTAATGTCTCTGCTTTTTAATGTGTTGTCTATATTGGTCATACCTTTTCTTCCAAGGAGCAAGCATCTTTTAATATCATGGCTGCAGTCACCATCAGGAGTAATTTTGGAGCCCAACTCAATACATAACTTAATTATAAATGTCCTCCAAAACCCTGGGGTTGGCATTCATTTCCATGTCTCTTAATTTTCCTTTTTCCACTCCAATTCACTTTTTTCATAGACTAAGTAATCATTATTATACTGATAATATTTAGATGATATGATAAGAATATTAGAGTAATTGGTCAGAAAATTTGGGAGCCAGTTTCAGTTCTTGCACTAAATTGCTTTGTGATTTTGGGTATGTTATTTAAGCTATGGAGGTTCCAATTCATAATCTATAAAATGAGAAGTTTGTGCCAGATGCTAAGATCCCTTTAAGCAATTAAATGCCATTAATTTCTGATTCTCAAATATAAATCTTCATTACTGATCTGTCTTTCATGGTCTGTTTGTACAAATCTGATAGTTGTTAGGGAATTTTCATTTGGATGCCCTATTCCCTATAATGCAAAAAAAAAAAAAAAAATCAAGCGAGTCTATAATAATTTGTACTTTCAAATTAATAATGTCTTCTAATTATACAGCTGGAATCCATATAAGCAAATAATGGGCTGCTGCTGCTGCTAAGTTGCTTCAGTCATATCTGACTCTCTGCAACCCCATAGATAGCAGCCCACTAGGCTCTCCTGTCCCTGGGATTCTCCAGGCAAGAACACTGGAGTGGGTTGCCATTTCCTTCTCCAATGCATGAAAGTGAAAAGTGAAAGTGAAGTCTCAGTCGTGTCTGACTCCCAGCGACTCCATGGACTGCAGCCCACCGGGCTCCTCTGTCCATGGGATTTTCCAGGCAAGAGTACTGGAGTGGGGCTGCCATTGCCTTCTCGGAAATAATGGGCAATAATTGGTTATTAGAAGAACCTCAATTTAATGTCATAAGAGAAGTTCTGCCCTAAAAGAAACTGTGTGTCTCCCCTTTGGTGAAGAAAATAAAATTTGAGGAAATTTAAAGAACAGTGAATTTTACAGGAGTTCTCAGCTCAAGCTCTTTATTGTCCTTATTAAAGTCTATATAGGTTGATATAACATTTCCCACTGCATGCAACTTTTTCAGATAACATTTTCAGGTATGTGAGACCACTTAAAGAGAATTTAATAAGAAAATTGCACCTTGGGCTCCACAAAACCCCAATAAGTGATTGATTTTTTAATCAGGCAAGTTTGAGCACTCCTATATGTACTGTGCATTATTTTCTCCTTGTCACTGGTTATGCCCTATTCTGGAGTGGTGTCCTCATTTTTTTCCGCTTCACAAGAGACAGTATAAATATGCGCTTGGTTGACCAAATGTTGGGCACTCTAGTCAGAAAGAGCTGGGTTTAAGCCATCTTTTAGTCTTTGTATGATCATGTTACTTTGTTGCTTGTTACTAAGTTGCTTCAACTTTCTCAGTCTTAGTTTCCTCCAAACACAGCACTGAGGGTAGGCATGAGAGGAAAGTGAGAGTGAAGTCGCTGAGTTGTGTCCCACTCTTTGCCACCCCATGGACTGCAGCCTCCTAGACTCCTCCATCCACGGGATTTTCCAGGCAAGAGTACTGGACTGGGTTGCCATTTCCTTCTCCAGAGGATCTTCCCGACCCAGGGATCCAACCCGGGGCCTCCTGCATAGTAGGCAGACTCTTTACCGCCTGAGCCACCAGGGAAGTCAGGTAACAGGAATGAATTTTAAATGCTGTCGTCATCATCGTCATCATCATCCAATTCTTATTGATTCATTCTGTTCTTTCAGACCCATGAGAAATCGCCTCTGCTTCCTTCCCACTCTGACTTCAGCTAATCAACGGGGTAAAAAAGACTACTCACCCATCTTTCTTGTTGCTCTTCAGTCACTAAGTTGTGTCCAACTCTTTGCAGCCCCATGAATGGACACTGACCAGGCTTCCCTGTCCTTCACCATCTCCTAGAGTTTACTCAAATCCATGTCCATTGATTTGATGATGCCATCCAACCATGTCATCTTCAGTTCCCCCCTTCTCCTCCTGCCTTTCCTAGCATCAGAGACTTTTCCAGTGAGTCAGCTGTTCACCTCAGGTGGCCAAAGTATTGAAGCTTCTTTAAATCACCCATCTTTAAATCAGCCCCAAGCTTTGGTGGTATTTATAAATATTTATGAAGTTATTTCAATCAGTGTCAGACTTAAGAAGGAAGTATTACTATAAGGTCTATCCCAGGACTGAAATATTGATGGAGTTTCTAGATTTGCTTTCAGGGGTGGACAATGAGGAAACTCCATTTATGGAAAGACTCTGTATCCTTTCTCCACTCTACTACTTTCTCTCTTTTTCATTCTTGGTGTCACTGAAACTGATACCAGTGTGATAGGAACTTACACAAATCATTTTTGTTACCAGAAGCCTTTTCCTTATAATCTAGTGTCTAGAAAGCAGAGGCTAAAGCGGGAAAGAGCTGAGGGAAAGTAAACAGCAAAGCAGAGAAGAGAGAGAGACTTCCCCAGACTGGTCTCCATTCTTAGTTTGGTGCATTTATTTCTGGAGAAAACTGAATTTAACAGAGATCTTAGAAACCTGAGGGCCTTCACTTGAAATGTTTCTAGTGAAACAAAAGAGAAACTCAGGTTTGCAGCAGTCAAACATCAAATAACATAACCTATTTGTAGGTGGTGCCCCAAATCTTGGCTTCCAGCTTCAGCTAGATTAATAACAAAATGTTTGTGAGGGTATAAATAGACACCTTAAGCCACCTTAATACCAGAAATAAGTCTTTTCTGTTATCTGAGATGCAGGGGGAAGAAAGGAAATAGAGGAACAAAACAATACTGTATTGTTATTATTATACATTTCATAACACAATTTTCATCTGGAAATATTCTTTGACTGTTTGCAGGTGCCTCCTACGCAAACTTATGAAAAGAAATACTTTTCTCCAAAATTCGATATTTTTTGTAGCTCCAATTCTAGATCTGGTAAATACAGGAAGCTACAAAACAACTGAATAGTTGGATCTGACATCTGTCCCATCTTGTAACATGTGGCAGCCTCTCACCATTGTTCTGTGAGGCACTATCACTTCTAAAGGCAGATTTCAGGCAGGCATTATAATTGTCAGTTTGCATCAGACTTAAGGTAGCCAGGTAAATACAATTTTGCTGAGAGATGCTATAACAGTTTAGAAGTGTTATGCTTCTTATATCTTGAATGCTGTGACATTTTCCTTCTTGTCTGAAATAAACATTCTTATCCAGCCCAGCAGGGATGCAAGCAAAATTAACCTAATACTTCACAAATATTTGCCTCTTGGTAAATAAAAACCAACAGAACACTCATTATTGACACAGAGCTGCTTTTTTCTGCAAGGGGCAGTGGATTTCTGTCAGAATGTAAGTTCATAGTTTTGCCTTCCATCTCCAAGGTGGTTAAGATGTTGGCTAGGATGAGAGGTATGCTTTTTGCGGCATGGTCTGTGCTTTTGAAGTTCTCATTTAATCAGGCAGAACATGACCAATAAAACAGGTGAATTGGTGTCCTTATACTAATTCATACAGCATGATCCAGTAAGTAGTATAAAAAAGAATAAGAATGAGTAGCATGTACTATGTGATTACTATATAGCCAACATTGCATAGAAATTAATCACTTACTCAAAAACAGTACATCTTTGAATAGAAGTGATGAGAGTGAGCATTTTTAATTGTTCTAAATATGAGAGAAATATTAGAAATATTTTATTATTAAGTGTTATGTTGGTTATATGCTTTTTGTGGATGGTATCAGATTGAAGAAGTTCCCTTCTATTCTTAATTATTAAGAGTTTTTATCATAAATGGATATTGGAGTTTGCCAAATGCTTCATCCACATTTATTGAGATGATCACGTAGTTTTTCTTCTCTATTCTGTTCATGTGAATTAAATTGGCTGATTTTCTAAAGTTAAAAGAAGTCTTCATTCACTTATTCTTGATCAGTCTAGCTAGGAAATAATCAATTCCATTGACCTTTTCAAAATATATTCTTGGCTTTCTATTTCATTGATTATGTGTTCTATCTTTATTTCTCTCTAACTGTTTACATTTATTCTGCTTTTCTTTGCCAGCTTCTTAATATAGAACCTTCAGTCATTGCCTTTAGATCTTTCTTCTTCTCTCATATACACATTTAAATCTATAGCTTTCTCTCTTAGAACTGTTTCAGTTGCATCTGTCAAATGTTGATACACTGTATTTTCATTATCCTTCAGTTCAAACTATATTCTAGTGACTTATTTCCTTTTTTGCAATGTATTATTTAGTAGTATGTTATTTAACTTCGAAGTATGTTGCTATTTCTTAGATATTATTATTGATGTACACTTTCTGCCCCCTCTCTCACCCAAAATACCCAGAATTATTCAATCTTCTAACCTGTATTATGATTTGTTTTATGGGCCAGTGTCTGATCCATCTTGAGAGAACAAGAAATGGTCTATGTGCGCTAAAAAGTTTCTTTGTTGTTTCAGAATTGTTGAATGTGGTATTGTTTAAATATCAAGGTGTTTGATAGGGTTGTTTGGATCAGTGTTGCCGCTGCTGAGCTTTTGTTCAGTTGTTCTATCAGTTACAGAGAAAAATAATTTTAAAATCTCAAAATTCAATTCTGGAGTTATTTTCTTCTTATTTCCCCTAAAGTCAGGAACAAGACAAGGGTGCCCACTTTCACTGCTACTATTCAACATAGTTCTGGAAGTTTTGGCCACAGCCATCAGAGCGGAAAAATAAATAAAAGGAATCCAGATTGGAAAAGAAGAAGTAAAACTCTCNGATGCAGGATGCAGGATGCTTGGGACTGATGCACGGGGATAATCCAGAGAGATGGTGTGGGGCGGGAGGGGAGAGGGGGGCTTGGGATTGGGAGCTCATGTACACTTGTGGCTGATTCATGTCAATGTATAGCAAAACGAAACAGTATTGTAAAGCGAAACAAACTAAAAACTAAAAAATAATAATAAAGTCAGTAAAGAGTTTTTTAAAAGCTTAATATGGATTTCTTCCCTTTATGCTGATGTTTTCTAGTTTATATTTTCTTTTTTTTTNGGACTGATGCACGGGGATAATCCAGAGAGATGGTGTGGGGCGGGAGGGGAGAGGGGGGCTTGGGATTGGGAGCTCATGTACACTTGTGGCTGATTCATGTCAATGTATAGCAAAACGAAACAGTATTGTAAAGCGAAACAAACTAAAAACTAAAAAATAATAATAAAGTCAGTAAAGAGTTTTTTAAAAGCTTAATATGGATTTCTTCCCTTTATGCTGATGTTTTCTAGTTTATATTTTCTTTTTTTTTTTGAGAGAGAGAGCTGCAATTAATTATTTTTAAATCATGTGAGGAAAAATGACAGACACAAGATAAATCCATAGGCTCTTCAGATGAGAGGGGTGTGGGAGGGAAAATATGAAGAAGAAAGGATACTACAAATTAAGAGCAATTCATAAGTAAATAGCCATCTTATTTTTTTTTCTGTAGATCATTATGAAAAATGATATTCGGACTACTTAAAACGCAAACATACATCTCTGTTAATTCAGTAACACTTGAGTTTCAACTCAAGTGTTCAAGGATAAAATCCTTTTATCCTTTTTATTCATGATCATCAAATATAAATTTTTACATGCCAATAAAGCAATTATTTCATTTAAAAAAATCAATTACATCATGTATTTTTAAGACTTTAAATATAATTTACCTGCTCCTGTCTTCTGTATTTTTTACACATATTTTCTTTATTGTACATAGACTGTATAAAACATTTTGTTGTACATAAACTGTATAAAACATTTTGGTTAATGTTTTATATAGTCAATATTTATTTACGTTTACATATAAACATGCCCTTTCTGAAACTTCATTTTTCTGTTTGTGATTATTTTCCTTCCAATTGAAACTTTTTCATTAGAATATTGTTTTTTCTTTTAAATTTTGTCTCTGGTGACAAATTATCTCATTGGTTTATCTGAAAATATACTTATTTTACCTACATTGTTTTCTTTAAATTCAATTGCTTTGCCATTTTCCTCATTCGGAGTTTTGCTGCTTGTACCCCCCAATACATGCATCATTTTTATCCAGGGCCTTGTCACCTTTTGTCTATGCTTTATTCTATTTATTTATTTATTTGGCTGCACTGAGTCTTAGTTGTGATACGTGCAACCTTTAATTGTGACAATGGAACCTACTTCCCCGACCAGGTATCAAACCTGGCCCCCTGCATTGGGAGCACAGTCTCAGGCACTGAACTACCAAGGACATCCCTTACCTTCATTTTTGACAAATATTTCCAGTAGATATGGAATATAGATAAGCAGCTACTTTCATTTAGCATCACAGAGGCTTCTGGTATAGACACCAATCTCCCAACTGGAACCACAGATTGGAAACATTCCTCCAAGGAAATGAAATTTAAGTCACTCCCTGAATACAATCAATCCTGGAATATTTGGGGAAAGGACATTCCAGATAGAGGGAAAAGTAAATTCAGAAACTATAAGGTAAAAACACATTTTTAATGATAAACAAACTGTCGGGGGGAAAAAAAATTCCAGTATGGTGGCAGGGTAAGACATGTGAGCAAATATTGTAGAAGAAAAAGTGGAAAACTGCACTTGGTCTAAATCACACAAGACTTTACAAGCCAAGATGAAGTATCTGAATTTTAATCTAATTATATTGGAAACCTTTGGAATGCTTTGAGAAGTGATATAACTTGATGGAAATTATTTTTTAATTAGTTATCTCATTTGTCTTCATAACCCATGTTATTTACTCCTCACAAGCCCTAGAAAAATTAATGAAGCAAGTGCTACAATTATCTCCATCAAATGGATGTGGGAACTGAGGCTGAGAGTAACTAAATGACTTATCCAAAGTTACACAGTCAATAAATGACAGCGCTGGAGTATTTACCTATATCTCTCTTCCTCTGAAATTGTCTGTAATCATATTTGGATTTGAATTCTACTTGAAACTTTCTCACAAACCTGTAGTACTAACCATTGAGCATAGTGTGTAAGATTCTTTTGTTTTCAAATAGTGATTTGGGGGGAACATTTCTAAAAATGATGAGCTTGATTGAGTAAGGAGTCTTTTCTACTGGAGTTTTTGCTCCTTGCTGTTATGAATATAAAAATATTTTTTTTCAATATAAATGGAATCCAGATCTACTTTCTGTAAAATAAAACTTGAAATAGCTTTCTTTGCTTCTTTATTATATCTCAATAACTCTGCCACCTGTTCTCTCATTTAAGCAGCCCTACTACAGATTGATCCAAACAGTCAGAGAGCAACTTGGAAGTATTGAGTTAAATTTAAAATTCTCCCCAAGATTCTGATTTTCATACCACCTGATTCTTCTTATGTAGCTATTAGATTTGAAAATAGAAAAAATAAATACAAAATCTGAAAGTTTTTCACATAACATCAAAATTATAGTCCGGAGAGCTTACAGTGAACTGTGTCGGATTCGTGATCTCCAAAGAAGATTTAGCTTTGGGACCAGGAACCACGCTTGATCACTCAAGAGCTTTTGTATAGCAGAGTTTTATTAAAGTAAAAAGGGACTGAGACAGCTTGTGACATAGACATCAGAAGTGGGACGGAGAATGCCCCCTTGCTAGTGTTAGCCAAGGAGTTATACACTTTTTAATTAATTATTACAATAAATCAAAGGAATGTCTCAAGTTTGTGAAAATTTTACCGGACCCACTCCCATAATGTACATCTTAAAATAACAGGATTAGCCAGAATGTTTTCAGGAGGAGAAACTGTCCTCAAGCAGGATACATTGTTGTTATATAATCCGTAGTACAGAGTTTAAACTGAGTTGTATGTTGTGTAATTATCAGTTCCCAGCTTAAAGAAAAAAAAATTTTTTTATGTAACTAAGACTAAGGAATGTAGAGAAAAAAATGTATGTCCTTTTCTCCTCCTTGAGAATTCCAGACCTTACCTCTTCCTTGAGAGCCCCAGACTCCTTTTTCCTCCTCGGGAACCTGGACTTCTTATCAACCTGCGTAGGAATTGACTCTGAAAGTACTATTCTATATACCTGGAGTATAATATAAATAAAGAACAGAAGCTGCTTTTCCGTGGAAAGAGAAGAAAAGCCAGAACCACACGTATTTCCTTCCCATTCCATCCCAAGAAGCAGAAGTCCTCCTTCTTTGACCCAGGAATGGAGACTAAGATTTGTATATTTTAAATAATCCAATTTCAGTTTGTAGAAAAACAAGAAATGGTGACAACGCAGATAAAAATATCTCTTATTTTGAATATATGGAGTAAGAACACAAAAACATGCAGAGATTTAAATGCCAAAAAAAAAACCTCTTTATTCTCTAGATCCAGCATGAGAATTCATTTTTGTAAATGATCCCTTTTGATCTTTCATAGCATATCCAGTCTAGTTAACTTTTATCTGCTCCCCCACAAACAAATCTAATTAACTGTAATCAATATCTTTCAGAAATACCTGGCTTTCCATCAATGCCTCTGATTATTCTCTTGATTTCAAAAAATGTGTACATTGCTACCGTAGCGTTTCAAGCCACTATCAGTAGGAATGCCAGGAGGTGAGGAAGTAGAGACAATCCCATTGACTGTGTAAGAAGAATGTACCCTCCAGTCTGAGTTATCTGTAGTATCCCAGAGAATGTAAGCAAGGTTTCCATTTAGCAACTAATCTGAGTTAATTCACAGATATGCATAGCAAAATTAGGAAAAGCGCCTCCAGAAGAAATCCCTAGAGCAGGAGGGAACCATCTACATTAGATTTCACACTGCAAGTTCATGAGCTATCTAATGAGTAAAAGTCTAGGGTGAGAGCTTTTGGGTCTTTCATACAGTGAAAGAATATTGAAAGGTGGGACAGGATGCTTCCTGAGATCATGAGTACTCCATCATTGGAAGTAGTCAAGTACATACTGATCAAACACTTCTTGGTGGTATTAACCAAACACCACATGAGTGGAAAAAATAGATTTCTACCAAGTCCTTTTCCTGGGCTTCCCAGGTGGCACTAGTGATAAAGAACCCACAAGCCAATGCAGGAGATGTAAGAAATGTGGGTTCAATCCCTGGGTCGGGAAGATCCCCAGGAGAAGGGCACAGCAATCCACTCCAGTATTCTTGCCTGGAGAATCCCATAGACAGAGGGAACATGGTGGGCCATGGTCCAGAGAGTCGCAAAAAGTCGGACATGACTGGAGCAAATTCATACACATGCAAGGCCTCTTCCCATTGGGAACTACACACCAAACTATGAGATAAAATAGGAAATTAAGGACAAATTTCTCACTGCTTGATGTGGATACTTCAGAATTGTTTAGGGCCTTCCCAGCTGGTCCAATGTTTAAGACATCACTTTCCAGTGCAGGGGGACGTGGGTTCAATCCCTGGTCCAGGAGCTGAGGTCTCACTTGTCTATTGGCCAAAAAACAAAAACATTTAAAAAAAAAAAAAAAGAAGAAGAAGCAAAATTGTACCAAATTCAATAAAGACTTTAACAATCATCCACATCAAAAAAACTCAAAAAACAAGAATTGTTTAAATTATTTGTAAATTAAACAATAATTTAAATAATTGTTTAAATTATTTTAATAATTTAAAAAAATTTAATGGTAAATTTTTACCTTTACAACTTTTGTAACTTTTGGGGAACTCCATGACAATTTTAAAACCTTATTGTTTTATAGCCTGTGTTTCCAGACTAATAAACCTCAAGGATCCTGCAAATTGTCAGAATGAGGAACTTGATTCATTCTTGAAAAATATTGACTTTACCCTGGGCCAAAGAACAGTAACGTGAAGACAAAAAAAAAACTTATTACAAGAAGAAACCTTAGATAGGATGATTCATTATCTTCTATTTCTTTCTTTGTATCTTTGTCACATCATTGCATTACACTCAATAAAATGCACTTCTGAACATCACCAGGAGGAAACAGAAAAATGGGATTCAAGTCTAATCTTCATTCACAGTAATTTATGTGATCAACATGGTGTTGAGAGAGTCTGGCGAAGGAGACTCAGGAGAGAATCAGCCCCCCAAGTAGTAAACATTACTGTGGGCTTCTTGACACATTTTTATTACTTTCCTCCCCAAGAGTTACACATCAGAAGCACTGAGGTCAATCATGCCAGCCTCCTTTAGTGACTCACAAGAGATTATATAAATTGTCAGTCATAATAAAGAACTGCATAAATGCCTACTTAAAATCTATTTCAAGGAGTAGGATTTTTTTGTTTTGTTTTTCCAACTTCTTCATAATTTAAATTCACCATTGAAATACATCATAAAAGGAAAAGGAAGCCATGCATGATTTTATTAAAATTTAATAGCAGATCAGTCTTTCCTAATTATCTGTAGTTACATTTTAGTAACATCAGTTACTAATATCTTCAAACATCAAGTATAATGCAGTTTAAATGAGGTTTATTTTCCACAGCAGCATAATGGCACCATAGTGACATCATAGTTGAAATGATGTCAACTGACGTTCAATCTCATTGTTTTCTATTCTATCTGAAGGACTCTTTCACAATTGACATTTCCCTGCTTAACAGTTTTTGGCCAAGTAGAACTTCCTCATTATAAGTGTCAATAATTCAAGCCTGAGATGAGTCGTGTTAGTTCAACAAAATAAATAAAATTAGATGCTTTCATTACCAAATCTCAGAAGAAAGACGTTTTGTTGAATGGTGAGAATATGCATTATTTGATTTTATTATTTCTGACTCTCCGCTCCAGCTCTGGAATCTGACCATGCTTCTAGACCAGTTTTCTGCAGACTCTTTACACTCTTTCATCACAATATAGTTAGTAAAACCTCAACATAAAAACTCTTGACTCCAGGCCATTTCCTTGTAATGAGAACTCTAACAGCAGGGCATGTACAGACCAGACGCTCCCCACGGGTTCCCAGTGGAGAGTTAGGTCTGTTCTCCTCTGATACCACAGCCTGTTCTGATATTATCGTCTAAGGACATTGCCTTTTGAATCCTCTCTTTGGGGCTACTCTGCCCTATTCTCAATTCCATTTCCATTTCTATCCATTTCTTTCCCTTGGACAAAAAAAGAAGCATTCCTTTTCCTAGGACCCTCAGTGAGTTTTCTTCCATTTTCTTTTCCTTCTTTCTTATTTGAGAATATGATTAAATTGCTCAGTGCTTTGGCCTCATTTCCTTGGACTCATTGTTCAAATGATCTTTTCCACATTAAGACAAGTTCTTAGCATGGATATTTTCCTCGTGTTCACACCGTGGGACTCTGGACTGGAGAATTAATCTGCTTGGATGCACGTCAGCCTTGTCTTAAAATTGAAATGTCTCTTCTATTAATAACAACTTATCCCAAAGCCAGCAACAGAAATGAGGCCCATAGGGTCATTTCCCCTTATTGAAGCTGCTTATTAGACATTTATAAATATCATTTCACACTTAGTGGGCATCTACCAATGTCAGGTCCATTCACGTAGATGATCTCACTTAATCCTCCTGTGAGCTCTCTAAGTTAATTACATTCTCGGCAGCATCCAGATAATGAAATCTGAGCCCAGAGAGGTCATATAATTTAGCTAGTTCACACAGCTAGCAACAAGCAGATCTGAGATTCGAGCTCATGGCTCCTAAATCTAAGTTCAGTACTCATGTTTCTTACCATGCATACTGCATGCTAAGTCACTTCAGTTGTGTAAGACTCTTTGTGACTCTGTGGACCATAGCCCACCAGGCCACTCTGTCCATGGGATTTTCTAGGCAAGAATACTGGAGTGGGTTGCCATACCTTCCTCTAGGGGATCTCCCCAGTTCTGCTGAATATCAAAGCATCAAAACCAGACAAGGATATAGAAGTTCAGTTCCTACCTATCTCTTCAAGCTATGCAGTTTTATGCTAATCTTAACTCCTCATGGCCCAACTTTTCCATCCATAAAATTATTTGCCACTTAATGGAGGTGCTTTGTAAATTAATAAAATTATGTTTAGAGGTTAGCATGGAAACAAACTGTGAAGCATGGCATGTGCCTTTGTCCTAAAAAAAAAAAAAAAAGTGAGAATTAATTGATAAATTTTGGGAAGAATCTAATATATGACATTTCCCCTGCAAGCCTGTGTAGAGTATTGAGAATAAATTTATACCAGACAGGAAATAACATACAAGCTCTAAAAAAAGATAGTGTGATTAGTAGATGTGAGTGGGTCTGGTTGATATGTGTCCGTTTAAAATATTTCAAAACAAATTTTACATTTATGATCTAAGGACTGTTATAGGTATGCTGTCATTGGCAGAAGGAGATCTACTTTTTTAGGAAGAAAAGCATCTCCTCCTCATTTATGTAAATCTTGATGACAACAGTGGGTAGAAGTCATTTGTGAATGGTCACTACTAGGTTTTTGGGTACCCTAAGTGTTCTTGCCTGGAGAATCCCAGGGACGGGGGAGCCTGGTAGGCTGCCCTCTATGGGGTCGCACAGAGTCGGACATGACTGAAGCGACTTAGCAGCAGCAGCAGCAGCAACCCGAGCTTACAGGGTTAGGTATGGTCATTTTAAAAAAGGAGAGAAACAGTCTGAGACCAGATGTGTAACAGACGGTTTACTTGTCCAGAAGAATGACACCTTTACATACCCAGGAATTTTCTGGCGTTTGCTCTAGAGGTATGTGTCAGGTTCCCCCGTGTTTTCTGGAATGTTGGATGACCCAGCATGTGACTTTAACATGCTGCAAAATTGTTCAGCAGACTCTGTGAATAGCCTAGATGAATGGCTTCTCTATCATCTTCTATGGAAGGTACCCTTTACCTTTTTTCCAGTGCATTGAAATGGGAAAAAGAGTAGGGGGAGCAAGGGGAATAGAGAGGAAGGAATTCTAAATAATCATAATCTAAAAGATTTACCGTCGACTTAATTGAAATGCAATTGCCAGTCATATAATTGGATGCTTTACTCACAAATTTTTAGATGAAAACTCAAAGTACTAAGTGTATAATCACTGTACATATTAAATATATATATATATTGAATGCTAACGCTATTCACACGATGCAGATGATGGCATGTGGACTTTTGGATTTGGTGTTGTGAAAGGCGGATTCGTATATTGGCTCTAAGACATCAGGAATATATCTTAGATATCTCTAAGATAACATCAGTAAGATAGCTGGCTACAGCTGAATTGTTTGCATCTTCTCTTTAATCCCTGAAAGGGGATTAATTATTCATGCCTCACAGAATTTTGGGTTTTGAGACTGTTGTACCTTTGACTATGTAAAGCTCTATGAGGGCTTAATTACACTTGTCATGGACAAAAAATAAGGAGATTTTCAAAACAATCAACTCAAGATTAGATGGTAGAATAATAATAATATGAAGAATTTGATTATGAATTCTGTAAAAACTTCCCATAATTTTCATACACTTCCACATTAAGCTAGTTTATAAAGGCATGCCCTCCCTGGCCATAAAGACTGGTTAACATTAATTTACAGCTCATATCATACTTTAATCTCCCTGCTGTTATTTATCGTACTTAATACTTTACACACTTTTAGTACCTAGAGTAAACATGTCAAACATCCAATAATATTACCTTGCCTAGGGTTGTTTTTTTATGAAACCATCTTTAGTAGATTTTAGCTTATAGCTGTCAGGCCTACGATACAAACAGTGTCTAAAAACGATCCTTTCAGAGCCATGATTTTGCTTCCCTGATCACAGCAACCTATTCTATTCTAGGAAAGGAAAATTCATGCCTTCAAGGAAAGGAATCAGAGCCAGACACAGGGACAAGGATGCAAAGTTAACTCCAAGAAAGTCTGCTTTTTGTTCATCCCAAGGAATCTAATTTACGAGAACAATGCCTTCTGATTTTTCAGAGCAGCAAAGAAGGAACCAACTTGACAGAACTCAACAAGATAAAAAAGTCGTGTATAAGCTTTTCCCCTTGGGTTCNTAAATTTGTGTGTATCAGAAAAGACAAATGTTTGAATCCTTAAGGTCTCTGGCTAGGACCGTGGACTATGAATTAGAGGACCAAGAGGAGGCTGGAAGCAGGAGTGCTGGTCATCAATCTGCCACAGTTTTATCTGCTCCCACTTACTGAATATTATATTCTGCTGAGGGTAACACCTCGGCACTTTTCTGTGAACATGTTCTGTTCTAAGTGCTCCCCAAAAAGGAGAATGTTCCAACAGAGCCCAAAGTTTATGTGAAAACTTTAACCTACTTATAATTTTCATCGTTCACATTTAGTTTGTTCAGAAGCCATAACTTATGTTTTTCAGTGTTGCAGTATCCATTTGGGTCATAGCATGCATAGCCCTGGCTTGGTAAGCTAGAATTTCAGCTTCCTCTCTTCTCTGATAATCACAGACACTTCTGTGGTTCTTTGAGGATATGAACCTTGACCCTGAACCCCAAACCAATGACCAAGGTGCCAAATAGCCAGCAAAGAACTGTGTTTGCGGCCTTTAGCTTACTGTCTGCCTCCAAAGATCCTTAGTATCATGTTCTACATGCTACCAACCAAAACACTTTCAAACTTGCGTTCTATGGAACTGCCTTTTAATGCGTCAGTCACATATTCTTGACTGCTGGATTCTTAGGTGCAGACAGAATGACTTCCTCCTCCTGTACATGTGTGACTCAGTTGCTCAGTCGACCCTATGGACTGTAGCCTCCCAGGCTCCTCTGTCCATGGAATTGTCCAGGCAAGAATAGTCGGGTAGGTTGCCTTGCCCTTCTCCAGATGATCTTTCTGACCCAAGGATTGCATCTCTGGCATTGGCAGGAGGATTCTTTACCACTGCACCACCTCGGAAGTGCCCCTTCTCCTGAGGGTAGGGTTTATTTCTTCTTTGTCTTGGCTCTGTGGTTTCATAGTCTCTACGTCTGTCCATGCTTCCTTCAATCCACTGTTTTGCTAAGAAAAAACAAACAACAACCATATTAGTTAAAATAAGAAGCCTGGAAAATTCCATGGACAGAAGTGCCTGGTAGGCTACAGTCCATGAGGTCGCTCAGAGTCGGACACGACTGAGCGACTTCACTTTCACTTTTCACTTTCATGCATTGGAGAAGCAAATGGCAACCCACTCCAGTGTTCTTGCCTGGAGAATCCCAGGGACGGGAGAGCCTGGTGGGCTGCCATCTATGGGGTCGCACAGAGTCGGACACGACTGAAGCGACTTAGCAGCAGCAGCACCAAAGACAAATACATGTTTGAAGTTGAAGAAACTTCATGGACTTAGTTTAACTTCAGAAAAATAAATAAAAGATTGAAAGCACACACTCTTTATCATTTCATTCATATAACAAATATGTATTAAATATGCATACTGTGCCAGTCAATATGGCAGGCACTGGAGATGCAGTGGTAATTAGGACAGAGAGATGAGTACTCTCTGCTTTACGGTACTTACAGCCTAGGTTTAATCTACCACATGTCTCCTATCCAGTAAAGCTGAGTCATCTTGGGTAAGTCACTTAATTGTTTAAGCTCTCATTTCCCTTTTAAAATTTTTGGTAAAATAAAAAGTTTAAATTATATTATATCTGAGACTTTTTTCAGCACAATGTTTTAAGAAAATTAGCTCTTTCACAATCAGAGTAAATNTTTAATCTACCACATGTCTCCTATCCAGTAAAGCTGAGTCATCTTGGGTAAGTCACTTAATTGTTTAAGCTCTCGTTTCCCTTTTAAAATTTTTGGTAAAATAAAAAGTTTAAATTATATTATATCTGAGACTTTTTTCAGCACAATGTTTTAAGAAAATTAGCTCTTTCACAATCAGAGTAAATGATCTAAACCATACTATACATCCTTCCGCATATATCTTATGAGTTAGCCAGAGCACTTCTGGTTCGTTTTAAACAATCTGTCCTTCCTCAAACATGGATGTAAAAGATTGTTCAATAGTAACAAGTAAATCGTAGCACTGATAAACCAAAGGGAAGAATATTCTTTTCATTTCACTTGAAGATACATCTCAACAAAACCCTTAACAAGTTAAATAAGAATGTTCACAAGTTACCTTTATGCACGTCATGAAGTTAAGAGCCGAACTGTGATTGATTCCAACTGTGTGCAGTTTTCTACATTTTACCACCTGAGAATTACATTTTAAAAACAAGGCCATTCTTTCAGTTATCTGACATTGTATCATTGCATTTTCATCTCTACAGCCAGGCCTGCACAACACAGGACCCTCCAAATGTATGTTTTAAAAAACTATTTTCACAGAGACACCTATGAGTACCTGTCTCTACTTGATACATAATAGGTAAAGATTTTTTTCTGTGATCTGGCCTACAAGAAGCTACTGCCAAATACCCACACAGTGTTAGAAACAGCAATTTCACAATTTGTAATTACTAACCTTACAGAAACAGATGAACTAGAGTATGTCTCTGGATTCTGGAAAGATAAATTGAAGACAACTGCAAATGGCAGAGTTTGGAGAAACTGAAAGAGGATAAAAAGATGATAACTACAAGGAGCCTTGAGAGGAATAACCCTCTGGAAAAAAACATCCATGCTCTTTTCCCAATAAGAATCATAGATATTAGTGCTGTCCTAATTTTCAGGAGGACCTGAAAAATCAGTGGTGTTTATGTCAGCATGCAAAGAGGGAGGCTGACAAGTAATGAGCTGGTTACAATAGGATCTAAATAAAGCCTAGCATATTCCATAGACTTCAGTAGATACTCAAGGAAAATTTGATAAATATGCATATGAATCTCAGCTGCAAGTAGCGTAGAGAAGTCAGCTTCATTTTTAAAACAGTGAGTTTAAGGTACCCAAATGGAAACGTGAAAGAAGTGGCTAGATTTTTAGTAGAGTACAGGAGAGATCTGAGTTGGACATAATATTCAGAGCAATTGAAGACACTCCTAACATGTATCTCTTACTAACTGCACTGAAAGACTTGGGGTTCGACCATGAGATAGAGGAATGATTAAAAAGAAACAGATAATGCTTTGTATGTTCTCAAGAGTCTGAGTGGATTCTTTGGCAGAGAGAGTGATGTAAATGCACTTAGGTAAATTGAGGTGGGTGATGAGCACTCTAGATAATGGAAACGACAGGCAGAAGAGACGTTAGAATTTCAAACACAGCAAAGATGACACACAGTTTTTAAAAGTTGCGTCTAGACACCCTATAGAGAATAAAACCTTCACAAATACAGCATCCGCAGATTGCTGATTGTCAAACAGGATGAAAAAGGAAGGAATCATTATTTTTTTATTATTTTTAATTTTGTTCATGCACAATTTCTTTTACATTTAGATGTGACTATTTAGTTAAAATTTCAATTATAATTATTTGTGTTATTATCCATATAATGGCCTAAACTCTCCATGAAGTTAGGAAACATGTCTCTAGTATGCCCCCACCAGTGTACATCTAGGGCTGGTCTAGTGCATGGACTATGCTGCTGTTGCTGCTGCTAAGTCGCTTCAGTCGTGTCTGACTCTGTGCGACCCCATAGACGGCAGCCCATCAGGCTCTCCCGTCCCTGGGATTCTCCAGGCAAGAACACTGGAGTGGGGTGCCAATTCCTTCTCCAATGCATGAAAGTTAAAAGTGAAAGTGAAGTCGCTCAGTCGTGTCCGACTCTTAGCGACCCCACGGACTGCAGCCCACCAGGCTCCTCCATCCATAGGATTTTCCAGGCAAGAGTACTGCAGTGGGATGCCATTGTATGGACTATAGCGGCACCTAAAAAAAGACATGCTTTGATGGATGATGGGTGGCTTCTTTGCTTGCTGATAAATGTGTGTAGTAACATGCTGTACCAATGTGTTATGTGACCTCATACTCAAGCCTGGAGATTTGAAGCCCTTAAGACTCCATTGTTCTAAGTTTGAATTTGGATCTATCCTACTGAAAATATTTTCAAAGATTAAAAATGTTAGATTAAAAACATTTAGAGTTTTCCACTTAAAAAAAATTCCTATTCTATCTGACTTCTGATTTCAGGAATACTTTTAATGATGAAATGCAAAAGGTAAAAGGAGACATAATTAATGTTTAATTATTTTCACTCCTACACTCAAAACGTTCTTTTCATGGTTTAATTTCTTTTGAATAGTGTTCTTCAGTGCTTTTGTCATAGCAATGCCTTACTTTCATGCATAAAATAGTAACTCACAGTTAGAAATGAAATATATATGTAAGAATCACATCAAGCGCTCTGTTTAACTTCTCAACGAAAGTCACTTTGACAGCAAATTTTGAAATGGTTCAAAGCACAGTCCGTTTGTTGTGCTGTGTTGTGTTCTTCAGGCAAACTATTATGAAGTNATAGCAATGCCTTACTTTCATGCATAAAATAGTAACTCACAGTTAGAAATGAAATATATATGTAAGAATCACATCAAGCGCTCTGTTTAACTTCTCAACGAAAGTCACTTTGACAGCAAATTTTGAAATGGTTCAAAGCACAGTCCGTTTGTTGTGCTGTGTTGTGTTCTTCAGGCAAACTATTATGAAGTCTCATCTGTGAATCTTTGTTTTGGGGATTTCCTCCCTCTAGTGGTGGAAAAAAATGATTTTTTTTTTTCCTGATATATTTTGCTTTTGATACAAAAGTCCTTTTAGGTAGGAACCCTTTCCTTTCTTGACCAAATTTGGTTTAGGTACAACTTGCTCTTTAGCTAAGGGGGTTTTCCATGTATTTTTGGTTATCTCATACTATTCCTTTTGCCCATTGTGTATAAACAGTAAAAAAAAAAATTCACAGCATATTGCCTGTTTTCTCTAACTACCTAATTGATTTCTTATACTTGCTCTATTCAGGTTTGCTGCAAATTCTTTCTCATCGTCCTCATTGAGCAGTGAGCTTGCTTTCTCCTCTGTTTGAATCTGGTTCAACTATAGTGAGTGGTAGAAATGGCACACTGAGCTCGGTGTAAGCGGGTCTTTAGGTGGGTAGCTGATTCTGCTTCCTCCCTCTGGGAATGCTGGCTCCTAGGACAGTTCACCACCGTACTCTGAGATGCTCAAGACACGTGGAAGGGCACATGTAAATGTGTCAGTTGAGAGCCCCAAGTGAGCACTCATCTAAAAGCTAGCATTGACTTCCAGTACCATGAGTAAGAAATCTTGAACATTGCATTCAATGGACTCCTCAGATGACTGTATCCCCAGCCAGTCTCATGAAAAACTACCCAGCTAAGCCAGGCAACCTGCAGAGTCATGAGAAACAATAAAATGGCAGTTATAAACACTAAGTTTTGAAGGGTGTTACGCAGCATTAGACAGCTAGGATACTATCCCTAATGAAAGACCTCAATTTGAAATTTATCCACCATGGTTCTTTTCCAGCCCCATGTATTGATTCTGAACAACTCTAACCAAGCTAAGAGCTCCAGGGAAATAAGCACTTGTCATTTTTGTCTAAGATACCAAGTTTCTAAGTAAACATTTTCAAAACAAATGAGTTTAATCACAAAAACAACTCCCTCTGTATTTTTGAAATTGTCAAGAGTAAAACATGTGCTAATATCACAGTGTCTCCAGTCATAACTGTAGTTAGAGTTGTCTTATTAATTATTATGCTTATATACATCCCCAATGGTAGCAATTCCACTTTGATATTTACCTTTTTTCTTTGGTGACGCTGGTAGTTCAAAAGTCATTTTTCTCAACTTGTCTATCTCCTGTAACATTTGGCCACTGCTTGATTCTTTTCTGGCTCCCCTTTCACCTCGTAACATCTAAATGCAGCGATTCCTTCAAGTTCCTGTCTGAATATCTCTTTATCTAAATCTGCCCTAAACATCAGTCAAAATGGACCTGCTTTAGTCAGGTCCATTAGTTTGTTTTTTTTTTTTTTCCCCACATTGGTCAAGTCTTTCTCTAAATTTACATTCTGTTTTATGCTCTTCTTTCTGAAACGGACCTCTGACCTATCCTCTGTGAACTTCTTTAAATAAACACAGCTCAGTTATATAAACTCACATCAGGATCCATTGATAATTCTATTTAGATCTTTAATCACCTTACTCTCATACTTCATGCTCACTTCTCCAATTTTTTTTCCCTTGCACCATGACCCTCATTTATCACCTAGCCCCTAGCTTCAAAACCAGCTGGTATTTGTTGCCTCACAACTTGTATTGCATACTGTCCAGACTGCATATTTCAATTTGCTCCTGCATCTCACCTTGCACCCCAAGGACCAGCATCAGGATCTAACAGAAATGCCCATGTCTAGCCTGTACTAGTTACTCAGCTTGCTTTGATGACCCCGATCACCTGGTTCTTTTCCATGAAGACTTCCTGGTTAGCTGTTCTATACGAACTACCTTTACTTGAATTCTCATAGTTCCATTTATATTTTGAGAACTTATCAATATTTAGTTTGTACAGAAGTAGTTTGTAATTATGACTTATTTCCCTACTCATTGCTAACCTGCTTAGAGGGCAAACTCTGTTTTTTAAACTGTCATCATAAGCACTCACTTTTGTCTTAGTCTTTATTATTTAGTCACATTACACATTTTACTTTCATCTGCACTGTGATTATCACTAACCCATATCTATAAAGCCATTTCCCTGAAATCATAATTTAGGCATTATCTACAAGTCACCTTCATTAAGAAATTATACTATAGAAACTTTTTATACTCAGGAATAGCAGAGAATACTGACTTTCATATCATATCATCATGAAAATTTTTGTTAGATGAGAAAGTAGGCTGATTCCCTAAAAGCAAATTATGTGATCAAAGTCTTCTTTCTGAATTCATGTTTTGCCTATTTGAATTCTCCTCTTGTTAGGACATTTTTCTGCTTAACATGGTTGAGCCATCGCTTTCTCCATCTTGTATCTCTAATTTATGCCAATTTAAAACCTTTACGAATGTGTTCAAGGTCACTACTAATCATACCAATCATCTTGATAAAAATAACATTGCTCCATCATGGCATTTTATCTTTTAAGTAATTTACTTCATTTATTTGGCATAACCCCAATTCCTTACTTAAACCATTTCTGTTAAAATAAAAGCAGAAGTGTTATTTTTTTAAAAAAAACCTACACTAATTAAAACATATGCCCTTTTAAATATGTTGGCAAGAACACAGAATTTTAGAAAACAAGGAAGAGAGTTATTATCACTGATTTCTCTTACTTTTCTTTTTTCATCAGAAGGTGAAAATTCGGGAGTAAGATCTTAAGGGAAGTACGTCATATGCATCATTTGATTACTCAAAGCACCTAGCGTGAAGTGCGGTAGGCTAACTGAGTTAACGGATGTTTTATATTGTCCACATGAGAAGATCACATAGGGGGCAAAGACAGATCCATTTTGCCTGGAGGTGGAGACTACAAGAAGCCTATGAGATTTTCAGGTATATATGTTCACTTAGCAAATGGTTTTAGGGCTTAATAAATGGGAGAGAAATTTGGATTAAACATACCAGTGTGAAAGTCATCACTGAGGAAGTGGAGTTTAAAGACTAGGACTGGGTGAATATATCCAGGGAACGCGTGTAGCATGAAAAGAAGAGAGAGAAAGAGAGAGAGGGGAGGAAATGATCTTATTTAGTACATCTGAATACTTCAGTAAAGAAAGAAAATAGAACTGTGTCTCAGAATATGATTCACCCAGGACCAAAGAGATAATGAGTGCTATACATAGAGGATAATTAGATATAAGTATCCTCCTTGCTCCAGCAGAAATAATCCTGGGTTCATTTATTCAAACAAGACTGAACATAGGTANGGGAACGACAGAGGATGAGATGTTTGGATGACATCACCAACTCAGTGGACATGAGTTTAAGTAAGCTCCAGGAGCTGGTGATGGACAAGGAAGCCTGGCGTGCTGCAGTCCATGGGGTCACAAAGAGTGGGACATGACTGAGCAACTGAACTGAACAGGGTGGAGTCAGGAAAAAAGGTTCAAGGGCACTGATTTCCAGCTACTGTGGGTGGGTTGAGTGGATGAAAAGGACACACCATCCTGGCCTTCCTTCTGGGTATTGAACCCTAAAGAAATGAGTCAAAGGAAGGTGATTGAGACCCCACATAGTCCAGTTTCTTTCATTTTAAAAAATGATGAAAAACATCACAAAAGTCCAATGTTTCCTTTGCTTCTTTAAAAAAAAAAAAAACAAACCACCAACCCAAATGTTTCAGGGTGAGATGATTAGCATGTACCTAATTACATTAAAAAATCTTACAGTCTCTGTTTCTGTGACCTTAACCTTTTCCATAGAAATATCAGCTATCCCTCCAAATCGCTTTCTCTCCCAATTTTAACTGCCAACCTACAGCTGCTCACAGCCTCAGATTAAGCTCCTCCTAGGGCTTCTTTTCTTTCCTTTTCTGTCTTTCACTTTCATCCTTTCCTCCCTGCACCAGGGCAAGGATATTTGTCAATTTTGGAGGCCAGTTCTCCATCCTGGGTTTTCCCAAGTCCATTGCTCTCCATTAGAGCTCTGTTCTGTTGCACCAAACCCCAAGAACTTATACAGCAAAGTCAGACTTCTCTTAGGGTCAGAAGCACAAGACTGTGAACATTCACATCGCACTTATTACTATTTTTTGTCCTCCAAAATTCACGGCTCCAGACTAGGAAACTCTACAAGACAAGTGACCTCATTTCTTCGACAAATAAATTGCAAAGTAGTGGAAGCAGGAAGAGATAAAAAGGGAATTTACAGATGGGGAAAGACTAAAGAAACATATCAACCAATCATAATATATAAACCTTATCTGGATTTTTTATTCCATTCCTCCTCAAAAAACTTAATATTAATGACATGAAATTATTGGATTAGCACTCTGGATATTGGATAATACTAAGGAAACATTGTTAATTTTATTTGTTATAGTGGTATTGTGGTTATGTTTTTTTTAAAGTTATTAGCTTTTAGAGGTCTTTACTAGAATGTTTGTAAGATCCAACTATATGGTCAGATGTGTGTTAGTGTGTGTGTTAGTCACTCAGTCATGTCCAACTCTTTGCAACCCCATGAACTGCAGCCCCTCAGGCTACCCTATCCAGGGAATTTTCCATGCAAGAATACAGGAGCGGGTTGCCATTTCCTTCTCCAGGGGATGTTCCTGACCCAGGGATCAAAACCACGTCTCCCGTGTCTCCTGGATTGGCAGATGCAATTCTTTACTGCTGAGCCATGTGGGACTTTATATGGTCAGGTATTTGCTTCAAAATAATGTGCCCTGGTGGCTCAGACAGTAAAGAGTCTGCCTGCAGTGCAGGAGACCTGGGTTCGATCCTTGGGTCAGGAACATCCCCTGGAGAAGGAAATGGCAACCCACTCCCATATTCTTGCTTGGAGAATCTCATGGTCAGAGGAACCTTGTGAGCCTCATTCCATAGGGTCATGGGAAGGGTGGAAGTGGCCACAAATTCATCCTTACTGAAGCTGGAAAATGGGTATTCGAAGGTTTATTGTATTCTTTTTCTGTTTGTGGCTGAATTTCTCTGTAAAAAATGATGGATAAGTGATGATGATGATGAGAGGTAGATATAGATGGACGGATGGATGGATGCTGCTGCTGCTGCTGCTAAGTCGCTTCAGTCGTGTCCAACTCTGTGCGATCCCATAGACGGCAGCCGATCAGGCTCCCCCGTTCCTGGGATTCTCCAGGCAAGAACACTGGAGTGGGTTGCCATTGCCTTCTCCAGGATGGATGGATAGGCAGTCAGATAAAGAGAAAGACAGAGACAGAGAGTTTTATAGGAATACACGAACTTGAAAACACCTGGTAGGTAAGTCGGTGGGGTTACCTAGCCTTAAGAAGAACAATCCTAGAAGCTCTCCGGTTTCTATTAGTACCTGTCACGCCCATCAGTTATCCCCCCACATAGTTCCTGTGTTAGAACCTGGGCTTCAGGCATATCACACAGTGTTTGCAATGATCCTGAAGGTCACCATGACCTTTCCAGGTTTGCTCAACACCTGACTACCCACTTACTTCATATGTGAATACTGGAAACATTTCTTAACCACAGCCTTTATCAACACATATGCTTGAAGCAGGGGAAAGCAAGTGAGCTCTTAAGATAGACCTGTGTCTATTTTCTTTTACCATTAATGCCATCAGCCTTATGTAACAGGAATTTTAAAGATCCATCATTTCTGTCTTCCACAATGTCTGTGTTCAATATTCATCTCTTCTCCATATTTAGCACAGTTCATACGTGAGAAGGTCAGAGGCCAAATTATATTTAAACATCTCATTTGAAGTTGTCTCAGAAGATGTACAATTATTTTTCATTCATTATGACTCACTCTTTTATGAAAGACTTTAAGTTGAGAGTCTAATATCTTCAAAATATTCACTCAGTTTTGTTCATCTGAATTTTTAAACTTCATTTCTAATGGTTCTTATGCAGTTCTTTTTCATAACTCATTTTTATTCATATGAGTACCAATTTCTAATTCTGTGAAACTGATCGTATTCTTTAGTTGTTGAAACAAATAACTTGAACTCCAACATTTTTGCATTCCTATGACCTGGAGTTCCTTTTATACAAATTTTTCCACGTGAAAAAATGTAATTCCTCACCTGGTTATTCAGCTTTGTAATTCTTCAGAGCACATTCGAAGTTCAGCCTACAGGGTGGCAAGTTCAAGATTACGAAGTTTATTATCCCACATCCTAAAACATGGATAGATTCCTGAAGACTGACATATAGTATAGTGGGGGAAGTGGACCGGGGACAAATAGAGCAGAGGGATCTTAGCTAGAGGGCATTTGTGTTTTTCTTCTTTGTCCAATATCCAGCCTCCCTTTTGTGTTTCAGAAATTCTCTGAACATGGGTGTTAGTAAGAATCTACCTTCTACTGTAAAAGCCAAAAAGCCCAGTGCATCTCTTTCTAGCCTCTGAGGCTGCTGATGTTCTGATTTTTGATCCAAGCTTAGCCGATCGAATGTGCCTGACTTGGATCTGGAGTCTGGAGCTAGAAGCAGGGGTATCATCTTTGTGGCAGAAGCACCAGCACCAGTGTCCGGAGGCGGGCCTGGCAGTGTCGCCATGGTGATGGCAGCTGCGCAGTGCCAGCAGCAGTGTGGGTGCACACTGTAGTATCCACGCCTAGTGGCCTTAGAACCGGTCCTCTCGCTAGACTACTCCTCAAAACTGATCTTCTTTTGTGGTTCTGGCTGCACCACCGCTTTTTATAGATGTCCATTTTCTGCTCCTTATTTTTGCCAAAAAGTCTTCAGGTAACACAGTATCTATTTAATGAATTATATTTTAGTGTAATCCAGCCAAACTCAGCCTCTACTGGTGGTAGGAAAGAATCTTGACTTTAAAGGAAAGGGGGTACCAAGCGTGGCTGCAGCCTAGACCCTCCAAGAGATCTAGGAGTTAGAGAACATCCAGTCAGCTCGTAAGGGATAGAAAACTGTCAGCCTAGGACCTGCCAGACAAAGCAGCGAATAAAATTAGATTCTGAGTTTCTTTAGTACGACGTTCCCACCAAAAGCAAAATTTTGAAGGTCAGTGTCACTGTTGGCATTTGAAGGGCATGAGGTTTCGTGGGGTGGGGGGTGAAGAATAAGCACTTATCAGCTCAAAAATCAAATGAGACACTCAAACCTTAAATTCTTTTTTCAAGGCATGGGCCTGTGTGTCTAGTTCATACACCATCTCCCCGTCCTCCACCACACAGCTACTGTGGTTTAGAACTGAGTCTGCTCCATGTCCTGGCATCAGCTGGAAGACAGTTAGACTTACATCCCCACTAAGCATCACTTTAAAAGGCAATGGGTAAGCCTGGTCTAATCAATAGGCAAGAACTTGAGCAATAGATGTTTTTGTCCTTTTTGCCTAAGAGAGTTGTCCTAAAACAAAATCTATACCAATTTGTGAAGAACACATGGTTTGACTTGATGGTCATGGACTTGGGGGTNCAATGGGTAAGCCTGGTCTAATCAATAGGCAAGAACTTGAGCAATAGATGTTTTTGTCCTTTTTGCCTAAGAGAGTTGTCCTAAAACAAAATCTATACCAATTTGTGAAGAACACATGGTTTGACTTGATGGTCATGGACTTGGGGGTGAAAAAGAGGAATCAGTGACAAACGAGATTGGGGGAAAGTTATGGACAGACCCAGTGTGTGAAGACAGGTGTTTGTCATGTGAATTCTCACCAAAGATTCCCACTGTGGAAAAGGTGTTTCATAATTAGGAAGAAAGATGACTCCCCCTAGTGTTCATTCAGCGGGTGCATGCGTAAAGCGGCCAGTGTAGCTGTATTAGTTATCTACTGCTGTGTAACAAATCATCGCCAAACTTAACAACTTAAAACTGAGAACTGGAGAAAACCTGAGAGCATCATAACATGGACACTTGCTGTGATATTTCAGGGTCCTTTCTTCTGGTAAGCAGTCCTCTCCTTCACTAAGCAGTTTCCAGGCCCAACATTTGCCTCAGATCTAGCAAGGTATTATAACTCTGGAGGGCAATCGCCCTCAGGTTCCCAATGATTCATTCTTAATGTCTTTTAATTGCACCCTTTGAGTAGTACTACCGCCTGCTTCTAGTATTAGCTGCCCATGTATGTCAAATGCCCAGGGACACCATGCTATATAACTCTCTGAAAGGCAGGCCCTACCTGGAGGCCCTTCCAAATCTGCCACTTCTTAAAATGTGTCCACCCACCTTCCAACAGTTAAATGGTACCGCTGAACTCTGTTGCTTCCCCACTGCAAACCTTGCTATTAACTCTAGCTTACAGGAGATGGCCAGCTCTGACCTTTTAACTGATACTGGTACTACTTTTATCAGGACATTCTGTATCGTTTTGGTGAATGGTATACCCTCCAGGCTCCTCTATGGAACACAGTCCCCTGGTGAGAATTCTGGCTGTACATAATGTATTTATAGTATATCCAGTCCCTGGGTCAGGAAGATTCCCTGGAGAAGCAAATGGCAACCCACGCCAGTATTCCTGCCTGGAAGATGCAGGAGCCTGGCAGGTTACAGTCCATGGGGTCGCAGGGTCGGACATGACTGAGCAGCTTCACTTTCTTTTTTCTCCTTTTCTTTCCCTCTGCCACACCCACATCTCTGAGCCTTTTAGTCCCTTCTTACACTATATATTCTGGAAATTCTGACATCTATACCTTATATGTGGTCCGTGACTAGTCATTTGTCTTCATTATTTTTCCCACGGCCTTGTCAGGATGCTCAATTGTCTATTCCAGGAGAGCCATCCCAAATAATTAAACATTGTCTAACCCTTATGTTTTCCTGATCTGATCAAACACTCCCAAAATCCAGGGTCCTGTGTAGTCCTGCAGGTCCTCAGGGGTACATGTTGGCTGGTCCTGTGGCAAAAGGAGTTAAAGTCCCTTTCCTTTTTAGCAGGCCCAGCACATCCCTAGCTGCAGTGATGTCATAACTCAATCCTAGTAGGCAGAAGGGAATTGAGGGCAGATCATGGGGGAATGGAGAGACATATATCATCTTTGAGGGGAGAGCCTTTTGCATTATTTTCTCACGGAGGACAGTTTCTAGTCTTTAATAGGGAGAAATAAGCCTTTTNGTCATAACTCAATCCTAGTAGGCAGAAGGGAATTGAGGGCAGATCATGGGGGAATGGAGAGACATATATCATCTTTGAGGGGAGAGCCTTTTGCATTATTTTCTCACGGAAGACAGTTTCTAGTCTTTAATAGGGAGAAATAAGCCTTTTAGTTGGAGCTTCCCTGGTGGCTTAGATAGTAAAGAATCTGCCTGCAATGCAGGAGACCCAGGTTCAGTCCCTGGGTAGGAATGATCCCCTGTAGAAGGGAATGGCTACTCGCTCCAATATTCTTGCCTTGAGAATTTCCATGGACAGAGGAGCCTGGCACGCCACGGTCTACAGGGTCACAAAGAGTCAGACACAACTGAAGCAACGAACACCTTCACTTTTTTTCCAGCCTTTTTGTAGGCCCAAAGGACTGAATGAGGTCTGGGAACTCAAGATTTTCAGGACATCAGTGCCATCCCAAGAATCATGGTTCCATTTTTATTTTTTTTTTTAACCAGAGTCCTGATCTTGGTGCAGCAGACCTGCCCTGGAAGGACTGGACCTTTTTGAAGCCCAAATACTCTTTAGGCCTCAATTTCTCTGCCTTTTTGCTGCACAAGATGAGAGTCTCTTTGATGCTACCAAAGGGGCTCTCTGGATTTCATGCTTAGCTTTTAAGTGAAGATTCATTATTCTAAGCTTTCTGCTGTATTTTTCCAAAGCATCCATCAAGCTTAGCCAAAGCATCCATCAAGCTTAGCCAAAGCCATCCAATTCCATCCTCCTCGTAGTTACTATGTTCCCCTTATATCTCAAACACTTCACACCTTACACCAGCTGGTACAATCTTTTCTAACTGTGTTTATCCCTGTTTTACAAGGTAAAAGTCTTTGCAATGACATTATCATATGCCAGGGACTCTCCGTGTTCTGCCGACCACCACTAATGGGGTCCTCCCTACCTACCATGGAGCTGTGTGAACCTGTCCCAAATCCCATCCCCGTGTGGCCTCCCTCCTGCCAACTCTCACTATTGGAGTTCCTTGATTCTGAGACAGAGATGTGCATACAGCAAGTTTATTAGGAAGGCCTAGTGGTCTCAACACCTGTTGAAGGGAAAGGGAGGGAAACAAGCAGAATGGGGCAGAAGAAGAAGGCAGCCTTGGAGCCCCAGCCAAATCTTTAGTCAACCCTCTGGGAATTGCTGAAGGTGGAATGAGACAGCTAATCCTTGAAGTGAAGTGAAGTGAAAGTCGCTCAGTTGTGTCTGACTCTTTGCGACCCCATGGACTGTGGGAATTCTTCAGGCCAGAATACTGGAGAGGGTAGCCTTTCTCTTCCCCAGCGGATCTTCCCAACCCAGGGATTGAACCGAGGTCTCCCACATTACAGGCGGATTCTTTACCAGCTAAGTNAAGTGAAAGTCGCTCAGTTGTGTCTGACTCTTTGCGACCCCATGGACTGTGGGAATTCTTCAGGCCAGAATACTGGAGAGGGTAGCCTTTCTCTTCCCCAGCGGATCTTCCCAACCCAGGGATTGAACCGAGGTCTCCCACATTACAGGCGGATTCTTTACCAGCTAAGTCACAAGAGAGTCTGGGTCCCCACTGCTTTGTCTTAGTCACATTATTTTCTTTAAGCCTACAACTAATTTTTTCAATTAGCAATAATCGCGCCTCGGATAAACCTCATTGGCTATGATACTGCCACTGTGCAAAGCTTAAGCCCACAACTAATAATTACACAACGGAACAACACATCTTAAGCTCTGTACTAAGGGTTATGCAACAACAATATATGTTGCTCAAGGACAGGTTTCTCCTTTTTAACAAGAACCTTCTGACAAATCTTGTTATCTTAAGACAAGATATGTTGTGGAAGTGGGTCTAGTAAGACCTTTGCATTGTTAGTTTTAATCTTGTTAATTTAAGATGTATGTTGGGGGAGTGGGTCTGGTGCTTAGACTTGTCCGACTCTTTGTGACCCTGTGGACTGCAGCCCACCGGCTCCTCTGTCCATGGGATTCTCCAGGCAAGAATACTGGAGTGGGTTGCCATTTCCTTTTCCAGGGGATCTTCCCGACCCAGGAATCGAACCCAGGTCTCCTACATTGCAGGCAGACGCAGGCAGACGCTTTAACCTCTGAGCCACCAGGAAGCCTGGTAAAAGTACATAAGGCCTTACTAACACTAGCACATGTGTGATGTCTATGTCGAAGCTTTCTCAGTCCCTTTTTCACTTTAATAAAACTCTGCTACACAAAAGCTCTTGAGTGATCAAGCCTGGTCCCTGGTCCCGAAGCTAAGTCTTCTTCAGAGATCACGAATCAGAATCGTTCACTGTAAGCTATTAGGAACAACCCTTCAGAATTGTCCCAAGTTGGAGAAAGGATGTTAGGTCAGCACAGAAATCCAGCTTCATCAGGATGTACTCTTCAGCGAAGGCATCTCCAAAGAGGGTTGACAGGTTGCCCCCCAGCAGTATTTCCAGAAGTTGAATGAATAAATTATCTATATTTTTACATCCTGCAAAACATATCAAAGCATCTCAAGAAGGTATCTGTTTCATAGTGGAAACCAGGAAAAATATAAATGGAACCAGGTGCCCTCTGGAGGGTGCTACTGTGACTATTGGGGAAAAAGTAATGAAAGGCTAGAGGAACCCCATATGACTAAACTATTTCAAAATAATTTTAACGACCTATATGCGATTTTGCCTGATGATGCTGTTTAGTACGTTACTGCCAAAATCTACTACGCAAAGATACTTTCATTGTGGAAGCACATGGGATTGTTAGTTATCTGGCATTAGTGTAACTTTCGGAGAAGGCAGTGGNGGCTAGAGGAACCCCATATGACTAAACTATTTCAAAATAATTTTAACGACCTATATGCGATTTTGCCTGATGATGCTGTTTAGTACGTTACTGCCAAAATCTACTACGCAAAGATACTTTCATTGTGGAAGCACATGGGATTGTTAGTTATCTGGCATTAGTGTAACTTTCGGAGAAGGCAGTGGCACCCCACCCCAGTACTCTTGCCTGGAAAATCCCATGGACGGAGGAGCCTGGTAGACTGGGTTCCATGGGGTTGCTAAGAGTCAGACACAACTGAGCGACTTCCCTTTCACTTTTCACTTTCATGCATTGGAGAAGGAAATGACACCCCACTCCAATGTTCTTGCCTGGAGAATCCCAGGGACGGGGGAGCCTGGTGGGCTGCCGTCTATGGGGTCGCACAGAGTCGGACACGACTGAAGCGACTCAGCAGCAGCAGCAGCAGTGCAACTTTGGAAGCCTACATATGCAGGGCTGAGAGAGATACAAGAGAGGAGAGCATTTTAGGCAGGGGTACAGCATGGCAAAAGCCTGAAGTAATGGGGTATGCCATGTTCAAGGCACTGCAGGACCTTTGATACTAAAGTTTTCTGGCATCAAAGATAAGGTTTGGAGAGTAAAGACTGCCAGTAATGTTCCCTTTGCACTGTGACCTGTCAATCAGGAAATATTAAGTACTTACACTGACCTGCTTCTTAAGAAACCTGTATGCAGGTCAGCAAGCAACAGTTAGTACTGGACATGAAACAACAGACTGGTTCCAAATAGGAAACGGAGTATGTCAAGGCTGTATATTGTCACCCTGCTTATTTAACTTCTATGCAGTGTGCATCATGAGAAACGCTGGGCTGGAAGAAGCACAAGCTGGAATCA
>SJYA01002005.1:150557-179823 GCA_006410615.1 Neotragus moschatus
GAAATCTCAATAACCTCACATATGCAGATGACACCACCGTTATGGCAGAAAGTGAAGAGGAACTAAAAAGCCTCTTGATGAAAGTGAAAGAGGAGAGTGAAAACATTGGCTTAAAGCTCAACATTCAGAAAACGAAGATCATGGCATCTGGTCCCATCACTTTATGGAAAATAGATGGGGAAACAATGGAAACAGTGTCAGACTTTATTTGGGGGAGCTCCAAAATCACTGCAGATGGTGATTGCAGCCATGAAATTAAAAGACACTTACTCCTTGGAAGGAAAGCTATGACCAACCTAGAGAACATATTCAAAAGCAGAGACATTACTTTGCCAACAAATGTCCATCTAGTCAAAGCTATGGTTTTTCCAGTAGTCATGTATGGATGTGAGAGTTGGACCATAAAGAAAGCTGAGTATTAAAGAACTGATTCTATTGTACTGTGGTGGTATTGGAGAAGACTCTTGAGAGTCCCTTGGACTGCAAGGAGATCCAACCAGTCCATCCTAAAGGAGATCAGTCCTGGGTTTTCATTGGAAGGACTGATGCTAAAGCTGAAACTCTGATACTTTGGCCACCACATGTGAAGAGTTAACTCATTGGAAAAGACCCTGATGCTGGGAGGGATGGGGGCAGAAAGAGAAGGGGACAACAGAGGATGAGATGGCTGGATGGCATGACTGACTCGTTGGACGTGAGTCTGAGTGAACTCTGGGAGTTGGCGGTGGACAGGGAGGCCTGGCATTCTGCGATTCATGGGGTTGCAAAGAGTCAGACATGACTGCGTGACTGAACTGAGCTGAACTGACACTGTGTGCATGATTGTATATCTTTTGAATGATGACAGCAGTCAGTATAAAACAATGTGATATAAACGAAGGAATTCTCAGTAGACCTCAGATTTGTTTTCTGATGTTTTCAACCATGACCTCAAGTTGTTCAGAAGCACCTTTTTAGTTTATTCATTACTTTAACATGCTTAATATATAACTCCAAAAGATCTCAGTTAGGAAGAGAGAAACCCTACATCATTTTTTGTGCACTTGAGTCTGATTTTGGTTCAACTTGGGATGTAGCTCTCATTGACCCATGCTGCTGTCCTCAGGCCATTATTTCTCCTACTTTTCTGCGCTGTCTTTTCAAAGTTGGCAGGATGCCGAACTCTCCCCTACTAATATCCCATCACTAATGTGTCTGCTCAGATTCACAGGAGCACTCAGTCTGGTCACAGTGGTGATGCAATGGCTTTCTGTGAATATCTTCAGGCTCCCTGGGAAGGCATTACATGACCTTACATGCCATCTGCCAAGCCATCTGTGTTTTACTCCAGAACCTAAATAAAAGCAATAGTCTCTGCTAACTCCTAGGCACCATTCACTCAACAAGTATTTATTGAGTGCCTACTATGGTAAGGGTAACTCTGTAAAGTACGTAAAAAGGTCTCACAGAGAAGAACAATAAGCAAGCAACTGACTACAAGACAGTTTCACAAGTGATACATAGAAGTATACGCAGATTCTAAGGGAAGAATATGCACCTTGGAAAGAAAGTAACAGATTTTCTTTCTTTAAGGTGTGTACGTGTGTGTGTGTGTTAGTTGCTCCGTCCTACTCTTTGCAACTCCATGGACTGCAGCCCACCAGGCTCCTCTGTCCATGAGACTTTCCAGGCAAGGGTACTGGAGTGGGTTGCCATTTCCTTCTCCATGGGATCTTTCCAACCCAGGGATCGAATCCGGGTCTCCTGCACTGCAGGCAGATCCTTTATCAACTGAGCTACAAGGGAAGGTGTACATGTTAATAAGAATTTAATTTGACCATACAGAAAAACAGACTCAATGGTAGTGATACAGTGTGTTGAATTGTCTTTAGTCAGATAATTATACTGGTCAGAAAATGAATGGAGGTGCTCCGCTTTCAGCTTGTGAAGTGTTACCTATTACTCATCCTTGAATGAACAGACCTCCCAGGAAGAGAAAGATCGATGACTTTGGTAGGGGAGAGCGAGGATCTTGAGAAAAGCTCTGCTCCTTGTGACATTTGCAGCCATTGATGTAACTGCATATTCTTTCCACTCCTATGTGTTAGGCTATATTTATATCAGGAAAAGGGTCCTGCCAGTATGTAAAACCGGGATTGCTCTTGGTTCCCTCCCCCCGTGCAAAGTATGCTAATCATATCTTTACCTGTAATATTTATAGTCTTACATTTATGGCACATTTACTATGGGCCAGACGCTGAACTGTAGTACAGAAGTAATGACATTTAATCCCTCCCATGAACTCTTGGAGGTGTCTATTAGTAGCCCCATGCCAGTGAGTAAGTGGAGACTCAGACTGATTTGATCATGTAGCAGCTGGCACAAGAAACAGATGACCGATTCAGAAGGGACCATTTTCAAAGATAGATAAGGAAAGCTATGAAGGTCAGGACAAGGACACACATAATGGCAACAGGAAAGTGCCACAATAGGTTGCCTCTAACACACCCAGACCCAAAGGAAAAAGGGGAGAGATGGATGCCACTAGAGCCACATGAAGGCTTGAGGGAAGAAAGTCCATCCTCTAGGGGCTGAACCATAGTGCAGCGCCGCCACTGGCAGAACCGTGGGGAACAGAGGAAGTTTACTGAGGGAGCAGAGACCCTGACCTCTTCTGTCTCTCCTCCCATCCTCTAGTCTCCCACACCCACCCAGTAACAGAAGAAAGGGAGCCTAGGCGATATGCTCTGAGTTCAGCATGGAGGGAATAAGCGGGATGAGGGGAGATAGGAGTGAATAGAATCTCTAGCACAAATAACTTGCCCAGAGCCCCACAGCTAGTAAGAGGCAGTGCCCACAGATTCTACCAACCATTATCTAATTCAAAGATCACGTGCTTTCCACTGTGACAAGTCATTTTCCAATAAATTATATTAATAGCTATTTCAGAGATCACATACTTCATACATCTAAGGCTTTTTTTTTTAAAAAGGATATCCTTTATAAAATCAAAATACTTTGGTTCATAAACAGAAGAATTTCTATCAGCCAGAGCCATTCACAGGTTACTTTGATAATTACTGAGATTCCTTAATGAAGGCATTTAAATCTAGTAGGCACTCAATTAATATTGCATAAATCCTTGACTATTTACCAGGGATCTTAGAAAAGAAAATTGCTATATACGTGCACTTTTCTGTTTCTTTCTAAGATTCTATGGTTCCAGAAACATCCGCTACGGTCCTCAGGCCACTCAGTTACAGTTGAGGGTTGCTCTAAAGAATAAGTTGTATAAGATGCTTAAGCAATCACATGACTGGAAATACTGCATTCCCAAGGGGGAAAATCAGGAAGGATCATGTCTCAGTCAGGAATGCTTTCAGCTGTTGGCATCAAAAAATTCTGAGCAAAAGTGTTTAAACAAACAGGAAGAAAGGGTTTGTAAGGCACTTGTCAGAGCTGCTGTCTTTACGATCCTCCAGGGTGCTTTCCTCATGACTGTCCACTAGCTCCTGTGATTCCATCCTCAGGGTTCACGATTAAACTCTAAAGAAGGAGGAAGTGGCAAGGCCTGGATCAGGAAAACAAAAGTTTTTCCAAGAATCTTACTATAGGACCCTACTTCTATTTCATGACAGCCCAGAAGGAGGTCCGGAAAAGAGGGTTGAAAATAAAACGTGAGTGGGCTGAGAAAAAGTGTCTGTGGCAGCACCCTAGTGGTGGCAGTTGTAAAAATGGCCATCTACAAGTAGATTTTCTCATCTGCTGTTAAAGAAAGGGGACAGCCCATAGCCCCGCAGAGGTTCAAGTCCAGGCCCCGGTGTGTTTCTTAACATTTCTTCTAGAAATTAGAGTCCAGGGAATGTTAGCCCACAACCACCTGGGTAACTAGAATTGCTGTGACTGTTAAGCATGGGCTATTCCTCCAAATTGGTTTTAAAGGTAAATGCAATACTTAAAATCAGCCTTTCTTCTCTAGTTGTAGAAAATGAAATTAACCAAACTGGAAGCGTCTTTGGTTTGGAGCTGAAAATTATTAGCTTATCTTAACCCCCAATCTGATGGGATTTCTAACAGAGTTCTACTCATCATCTGTTTTAACACAGCTCTGGCAAGAAGGAACTCCCTCACAAGGCAACATCACTACTTTGTTGAAACAACCTTTAAAAACTTTTTATATTGAACTGAAGCTGGAAACCTCTTAAGTCCCAAACATGGATCCTAGGTATTTCTTTTTTCTAGTTAAAGTGGGTTAAATCCCTATTGCCCGTGTCATTCCCCCAGCATTTGACGTCATCTTCCACGTTTGAATTTGGCCATTTTGTCTTCTTTCCATCATTGTTTTGAGCTAGATGCCATTTAGTAATGTTTGTTCTATTATACTACAGTTTTACAGTGTCCTTTTTAATTAATAAAAAGTAAAACCCCTGATACTCAGGGAGAACACACTATAGATGTGATAAGAATAAAGGCTGATTCCTTTTTAAATACTATTTTTGTAGCAAGATTACATCAGTTCTTCATGTGAACCATTGTTCAGTCAGCATAAGGTCAATTCGGAGCCCTGTGGCTGACTCTAGAGACCTTTCTTAAGGTTGCCTCAATCTCTTAATCATTTCGTGCCTGTTATATTTAAAGGCATTTAAGGACATTCTTTTTCCCCATCCTCAGAGTCTTCAACTTCTAAGATTTAAATAGTCATAATCCCAGTACTTTTTTGGCCCATTTATACCATCAAACATTTTGTCTTATGTCTTGTTAAAATTCATTACACTTAAATATTTATTTCCCCTTAAGTAGGTATTTTTGATAAATGAGGGAACAAAATATAGAAATTTTCAATGAAACTACATAAAAATTCATTAATCTGTAAGAATTCTAGAGGTTCTTCAAGACTGCTGATTAAAATCTTGAGATTAAATATGCTAACAAAATTACTATATACTTAAACACAAACACACACACACACACAAAAACTCTTGCCATCTGTAGCTGGAAAGTTTGAAGGAATTATCCTAGGAATATTCCCTTAAAAAAATAAATCAGGCAAGAGCTCCCTCGGTGGCTCAGCGGTCATGAATCTGTTCGCCTGCTCCAAGAAGATCCTACTTGCTTCACGGCAACTAGTCCCGTGCACCACAACTACTGAGCCTGTGCTCCAGAAACCTGGGAGCTAAAANCCATATACTCATTTATTTATTTATTCATTCACATATGTATTATTCATTCGCTCAGCAAGTATTCATTAAACACTTTCATACACCAGATATTGAGCTAGGTGAGTTCTGATTCCTATGAATATACAGAAAATGTGACTTCATTTTCATGATTTTTTACCATAAAAGATCAGTGTATCTCACTGATTTTGAAATTTTAAGTCCTAATTTTGGGGAAGTGGCTTGAAGCATAGTCTAACAAACCACTTATTTTTGTGAAATAGTCATTTGAAGCAATTTTTTAATAATTTGGAAAAAATATCAATAATCATAAAATGTTTGTATCATTTGACCTAGTGGTTTGTATTTAAGGATTTTTCTAAGGGAAAAATGCTCAGGAGATGTTTATTGTACCATTATATTTATTATAAAAACTAGAAACCACCTGACAATATAAAAATAGGGAATGATTAAGAAAATTGTGGCATTTCAATTAAATGAAGTATTATGCACTCATTAAAATAATATATATGAATATGAGTAATGTTTCTGTTAGGTGGCAAAGCCAGAATACAAAAGGTTCAACTCACTGTGATGCATATTATTTAAAATTTGATATGTAGCCCAAACCAAAAGGCAAAAATAAAAGTGCAAATATAGTTGTTTATCATTAATATGTTCAATAATTGTATGTTTAATCCTACTGTCCCCTTACATGATATTTTGTAAAACCTCAAGTTAAATAATATGTAAGTTTCAGGTATATTTATTTATTTGTTTTTGGTTTTGCACCATTTTTACGAAATTGCAACCAATTTTTTCCAGTGGTGATAATGCAATCAGCCACAATATTAGAGTGATACAAGCTGCTGTAACAAATTTGTCCCCCAGATTTATACTAGCTCAAGTATAATAGAAGTCTATTTCTTGTTCACAGAACAGCCCAGTTCAAATGGTCTGCTTGGTGTGATGATATCTGCACATGGAGTCTAGGGCTCAGGCTGTTGGCTACTCTGCTATCTTCAAGAGTTTTGAGATTGCTTTGGTGATTGCCATCTCTGTTATAGGGGTTAGGGACATATGGAAGCGATTTTTATGGGGCAAACCTTACTCACTCATCAATTCTGCTCACATTCTGCTGGCTAAAATGCAGGCACTTGTCCACACTCAATTACAAAGAAGGCTGGGAAACATAGATTTGTTTTGTGCCTAGGAAAAGAGAGAATTAATTTTGCAGAAGATCTAGGCAACCTCTGCCTGAACCCAAAGTTCATTTGGGTCCATATCTATATATATATATATAGCTCAGATGGTAAAAAATTTGCCTACAATGCAGGAGACTCAGGTTCAATCCTTGGGTCAAGAAGAACCCCTGGAGAAGGGAATGGCTACCCACTCCAGTATTCTTGCCTGGAGAATATACATATCTGTGTGTGTGTATATATATAATTTATGTCCACACATAAACCTGAACACACATTTTTTTATAGCAGTTTTATTGCCAATTGCTAAAACTTGGAAACAATTAACATGTCCTTTCAGTAGGTAAATGGACGAATAAACTGTGGTACATTCATAAAATGAAATATTAGTGATACAAAGAACTGAGCTATCTAATCATGAAAAAACATGGAGGAAATTAAATGCCTCTTGCTGAGTGAAAGAAATCAATCTGAAAAGGCTACATATTGTTCAATGCCAACTGCATGACATTCTGGAAAAGTCAAGTAGACAAAAGGTTAGTGGCTGCCAGGGTTTGAGGGAAGGAAGGAAGCATGAATATGTGGAACACAGTGGGTGATGTACATGGCAGAGAAACTATTCTGTACCATCCCATAATAGTGGATACATGTCATTATACATTTGCCAAAATCCACAGACTACACAGTACAAACTATGGACTTTAGTTAATAATAATGTAACAATATTGGCTCATCAATTGTAGCGAATGTACCACTAATGCAAAAACTTAATAGGGGAAACTGTGAGTGGGGACAAAGAAAGGATGTGATGGTAAATGGGAATTTTCTGTATTTTCTGCTCAATTTTATGTAAACCTAAACAGCTTTTAAAAATTAAGTTTATCAGTTTTAAAATATGGAATGAAAATTGCTGTTTAGTGTCTAAATCGTATCTGACACTTTCTGCGACCCCGTGGGCTATAGCCCACCATGCTCCTCTGTCCATGGGAGTTTCCAGGCGTGAATACTGGAGAGGGTTGCCATTTCCTTCTCCAGGGGATTTTCCCCACCCAGGGAAAAACCTGTGTCTCCTGCATTGGCAGGTGGATTCTTTACCACTGAGTCACCTGGCTTGACTCTTATAATCTCTAAGTCTGTTTCTTAAAAGGTCAGTTCAATGTTTCCCCCATATCAATTTTATTATTTCTTTCAGTTCAGTTCAGTCGCTCAGTCTTGTTCGACTCTTTGCAGTGCCATGGACTGCAGCACACCAGGTCTTCCTGTCCATCATCAACTCCCAGAGTTTACTCAAACTCATGTCCATTGAATCAGTGATGCCACCCAACCATCTCATCCTCTGTCGTCCCCTTCTCCTCCCATCTTCAATCCTTCCCAGCATCAGGGTCTTTTCCAGTGAGTTGATTCCACACGTCAGGTGGCCAAAGTATTGGAGTTTCAGCTTCAACATCAGTCCTTCCAGTAAATATTCAGGGTTGATTTCCTTTAGGTTGGACTGGTTGGATCTCCTTGCAGTCCAAGGGACTCTCAAGAGTCTTCTCCTGCCGGGAGCCAGCGTGAGGAATCCCACCCGTGACAAGGTCACACAGCAGGAGATTTTGATGGACAAGGACGAGTCAAATCTCAGGGTTTTCCCCCTGGCATTTCCTGAGCATGTACCCCCCCCTCCAAATAAGAATCTGCCTGCTTTTCCACTCTTCTGGCATTCTCTGGAAAAAGTCAACTCAGGGAGTGTTTCAATCCAAAAACCCCTCTGATGGCTTTCTAGCTGCCAAATTTCCATATCTTTTATTTGTAAGATATAGTTGGTATATAGAAAAACAGGTAGTAGACCTGGTTATTAGCAATATTAGATCTTTGAGTTAAGTACTTTCTTTGTTACAACCCACTGCACCTTTGTTCTATAGGAATGTAGCTTCATTTAGTATTTTGAGGGTAATGCAGAGTAAAGAAAAAACTCTTCTAGGGAAAAGGAGTTCTCTGATTAACGGACAGTTATCCGGAAAGAGAGCCATAAAAATGTTAACAGGCCTCTTGGCCAGAAGATAATGTAAACTACCTGAGACCTTTTGTATATGGGAGGGTATGCAAAAAGAAAACCTTGTCTCAAGGAAGGTCAGGACTGTTACCCCTGCATAACTCTGCATATTCCATTATGCACAACTTGGGGTATATGAGCTGATTTTGAAAAATAGTTTTTGGGAGTCTTGCATCTGGAGTCTTGCACCGATGCTGGGCTTCCCCCGTGTCTCTTCTTTACTCTAATTTCTGGCTGAATTCCCATCTAGGGCATGGAGGCTTGTCATGTCTACTTACTTGTCCCAGCTGCTAAGATCCGTAAGAGAGAGAGCCCAAGGTGGGGCACTCTCCGATATTCAAACGGACACCAGTGGCCCAACATAGATGGTACAAGCTCCTTGTCTGAAACTTTATTAGCTTTCCACGTAAACCAAGTTATTCAGCCTCTTTTCTCCACTTAATTTTCCTACTATACTATTATTTCCTAATCTAAATCTTATATTTCTGAATAAATGAGTTTTTCCTCGCCGACGCCGTCCCCACTTCGAATTCCCTGGACCTGCCGGGGCTGGACCCTGGCATTCTCCAACACCACAGTACAATAGAATCAATTCTTCAATTCTCAGGTTTCTTTATGGTCCAACTCTCACATCCATACATGACAACTGGAAAAACCATAGCTTTGACTAGATAGACCATTGTCAGCAAAGCAGTGTCTCTGCTTTTTCATGTACTATCTAGGTTGGTCATAGCTTTTCTCCCAAGGAGAAAGTTCCTTTTAATTTCATGGCTGCAGTCACAATCTGCAGGGATTTTGGAGCGCCCCCCCTACCTCCCGCAAATAAAGTCTGTCTTTCTTGCCATTGTTTCCCCATCTATTTCCCATGAAATGATGGGACCGGTTGCCATGATCTTCGTTTTCTGAATGTTGAGCTTTAGGCCAACTTTTTCACTCTCCTCTTTCACTTTCATCAAGAGGCTCTTTAGTTCTTCACTTTCTGCCATAAGGGTGGTGTCATCTGCATATCTGAGGTTATTGTCTCCTGGCAATCTTGATTCCAGTTTGTGCTTCATCCAGCTCCACATTTCACAATTGTACTTTGCATATAAGCCAAATAAACAGAGTGACAATATACAGCCTTGATGTACTCCTTTCCCAGTTTTGAACCAGTCTGTTGTTCCATGTCCAGTTTTAACTGTCACTTCTTGACCTGCATACAGATTTCTCAGGTGGCAGGTCAGGTGATCTGGCACTCCCATTTCTTGAAGAATTTTCCACAGTTTGTTTTGACCTACACAATCAAAGGCTTTAGTGTAGCCAATGAAGCAGAAGTAGATCTTTTTCTGGGATTCTATTGCTTTTTCTATGATCCAATGGATGTGGCAATTTTATCTCAGGTTCCTCTGCCTTTCTAAATCCAGCTTGAACACCTGTAAGTTCTCAGTTCATGTACTGTTGAAGCCTAGCTTAGAGAATGAACAAAGATTGTGGAGGTGATGGAATTCCAGCTGAGCTTTTAAAACCTAAAATATGATACTGTGAAAGTGCTGCACTCAATAGGCCAGCAAATTTGGAAAACCCAGCAGTGGCCACAGGACTGGAAAAGGTCAGTTTTCATTCCAATCCCAAAGAAAGGCAATGCCAAAGACCGCTCAAAATACTGCACAATGGCACTCATCTCACACGCTAGCAAAGTAATGCTCAAAATTCTCTAAGCTAGGCTTCAACAGTACATGAACCAAATGTGTGTGTGTGTGTGTGTGTGTGTGTATAGTGTTTTATATGATGAAGTTTGATGGATAAATTAGGTGCAATAATAGGTTAATAATAATTGATAATAACATAGAACAATTATACCAATATACAATTATATAATTGTTATATAACAATATTATATAATAATAAAAGTAATATGAATGTGGTCTCTCTTTTTCTCTCAAATTATCTTACTGTACAAACTTAATGCCTTCTCTATCTTAACTGAGCACTACCATGCACTGTGGCTTTAACTTTTGCAGCTTGAGGTGCAACTGCAAAACTAGCGTAAATTTCTGTTGCCTTCTTTGCAGTTTCACGGACTGAAGATTCATTCTTCCCATTGATCTTATCCACCTCAGCATTCTTCTCTTTCCTTATTAAGTGGAGAACTTTCACCTTTTCACTTAAGGAAGCACTTCACGGTTTCTCTCTGGCATATCCAAATAACCGCCATCACGACTGTTGCTTTGTAGAGCCAATGTTTAGTAAAATGAGCCTGACTTGAACACAAGCACAGTGACGTCACAATTGTAGATCGGATACCTGGGGAGGCTTTTGTTTGTTGTTTAGTCTCAGTCACGTCTGACTCTCCGCCACCCAGTGGACTGTAGCCTGCCAGGCTCCTCTGTCCATGGAATTTTGCAGTCAAGAATGCTGGAATGGGTTGCCATTTCCTGCTCTGGGGTATCTTTCAGACCCAGGGATCAAACCTGCGCCTCTTGCATTTCCTGCATTGGCAGGTGGACGCCTTACCACTAGCGCCCCCTGGGAAATCCAACTGAGAAAACTGCTAAGTGACTAACCGGGGATACCCTGAATAAAGGGGTGATTGACCTCCCAGGCAGGATGGAGCAGGATGGCGGGAGATTACATCAGGCTACTCAGAAAGCTGTGAGTTTAAAACTTCTGAGTTGCTTATTTCTAGAATTTTCCATTTAATATTTTTAGGCCACAGTTTACCATGGGTAACTAAAACCATGGTACATGAACCTGCAGACTAGGAAGGACTACCATACTTTTCCGCTAGACTTGTTTGGAGCAAATGCTGTGGGGAATGACTAAAGGAGATGCCACTTTGGACACCAGAGCCTAGATAAGGACACTTCCCTTGAAAAAAATCTTGAAAAAAATTAAGAGGAAAGTTTTCTTTTTTATATAAAGTAATATCAAAGTAGAAGTTACAATTATTAAAATTACCATCTAGGAAATTCAAATAAAATCTTTTTTTGAATTTAACATTAGTTGCAGAGCTAAGCAAAATTAAACTTGTAAAATGATTCTGTGGCTATAAACTAAACACTGTGATTTAATGAAGCGATCTCATCACTGTTCCCTTTTAAAAAGAAAAAAGTCTTATTTTGAAAGAGTCTGTCTTTATTAATGGTAAAATTGGGTTCAAAAATAAATATTCTCATGTTTGCTGCTGCTTCTAATTAAAGTGTGGAATATCTGTTAATTAATCAGATTTGAGTGAATTTTCCCAACTGTAGATTTTCTCACTAACAAGAAATGTAGGAAGAAGAGTTTCATTTCTCTGAATAATGTATTTGGCACCAATATTTTAATATCTGACATTGAAATAATGTCATGTGTATCTAAAGGGACATTCTACATGTATTGTTTGAAAAGGTTGCCTTCAGTTCTAATCTGAATTTCAACTGCTGCAGTAGAAAGGAAAGTTCAGACTGCTTCCATTCTTGGTGATAACTCCCTGAGTTCCTGCAATGTGTCTGACTGCAGGAAAAAAATATCCTGATATTTTTATGGCATTGAGTCTTCAGGACACTAGAATCTCATAAGAAATGTGCTGTTGTGCTGTGCTAATTCATTTCACTTGTGTCTGACTCTTTGCAACCCTATGGACTGTAGCTAACCAGGCTCCTCTGTCCAGCAGTCTCCAGGCAGGAATACTGGTTGTTGTGCCCTCTTCCAGGGGATCTTCTCAACCCAGAGTTAAGTCTTCTGCATTGGCAAGGCAGAGTCTTTATCACCTAGCGCCACCTGGGAAGCCCTAAGAACTAGTTTCTAAAACTTAAATACTAACTAGGTCATAATCTATTATATTAACATGTAGAATCAAGAGGCTCAGGAACAGCAATAAAAATTTTAAGAAATTCATCTTAGAATTGAATTTATTTTCATGTTGCTAATGGTAATGTCGCCATTTATTTGCACTTGCTAAGAATCAGACAATGTGCTGCAATTTTGTTAATGCTATTGTACAACAATCACTATAAAAGCTACCTTTAGATTTTAATGGATTCTTCTTTTAGAATAAAACCCATGATCTCCTAGACCCTCCTCAATCTCAGCTCATGCCACCCTTCTCCCGATCTTTATTTGTTAACTGTGTGCATGTGTGCCCAATTGCTTTAGTCATGTCTGACTCTTTGCAACCCTATGGACAGTAGCCCACCAAGCTCTTCAGTCTGTGGGATTCTCCAGCCAAGAATGCTGGATTGGGTTGCCATGCCCTCCTCCAGAGGGTCTTCCCTGCACAGGGATTGAACCTATGTCCCCAGTATCTCCTGCATTCCAGGTGGATTCTTTACCTCTGAGCCACTGGGGAAGCCCCATCTGTTAACTAAGTGGTCTTTTTAAGGCTCTTTCTAACTCCAGGGCCTTTGTCTACATGGTCCCCTGTGCCTGGAATTCTCCTGCCATGTTCTTCACTAGCAAACTCTTGCTCATTCTTTACTTTTCAGTGTACCAGTCAGTTCTCTTGAGAGGCAGTCCCTGATACCTTTCCAAATCTAAATTTGGTCCCTCTTTATATTCTTTTTCATACTGCATCCATTCTTGCCCTCTATTATCATTCATTAAAAGTTGTGATTATCTATTTAGTTACTTTTTAAAAAAAAATAACTTCATTCATTTATTTTTGGCTGTGCTGGGTCTTCCTTGCTTCACAAGTTTTCCTCTATTTGTGGCGAGCAGGGGCTACTCTCTAGTTGTGGTGTGCAGGCTTCTCGTTGTGGTGGCCCCTCTTGTTGTGAAGCCCTGGCTCCAGGGCACACAGGCTTCAGGAGTTGTGGTTCCCAGGCTCTAGAGCACAGGCTCAGTAGTTGTGGCTCATGGGCTTAATTGTTCCATGGCATGCAGGATGCTCCCAGACCAGGGATCGAACTTGCTTCTTCTACACTGACAGCTGGATTTCCCACAACTGAGCCACCGGGGAAGCCCCACATATTTGTATTTAATACCTATCTCCTTCACTAACTCAGAGGCTCCCGGAGGGCAGGGACCACCTCTACTTTGTGAAAGATACTTACTATATTTGTTGAGTGAATAAATTAATACACCAAAAAAAGGAGTTACATTTATAGTGTTGAAGCATCACTGCTGTTGCTCAGTCACTAAGTTGTGTGTTGAAGCATAGTAACTTCTAAACTATCAATGTGATATTAAATAACTCTTTCATCTGATTTGGTGGCTTTTCTCCAGACTGGTACTGTTGGACTGTTTTTTCATTATTGAGATATGATTGGCTTAAAGGATTCAGTCATAAAACATATAGATTCGATACATTCCCATTGCAATATGACTGCCATTGTAGCAACAATTAGCACCTCTCATGTCACATAATTATCGTTTCTTCCAATGATGGGAACAATTTAAGATCTAGTCGTGCAGAAAGTTTAATGTTTACAGTGCAGTTTTATTGTCTGTGATCACGCTATTTTGCATTAGATCTCTAGGATGTATACTATGCGAGTATGTACCCTTAAACATCTCTTCCATTCCCCTACCAGCCAGCTTCCAGTAATTATCATCTATTCTGTCCTTTCAAGTTTGGTTTTTTGTTTTTTAAAATCCACATATAAGGGATATGCAATATTAGTTTTTCTCTGTCTGACGTATCCCACTTAACATCACGTCCTTTCAGTTCAGTTCAGTTCAGTCACTCAGTCGTGTCCGATTCTGCGACTCCATGAATCACAGCATGGGTCCATCCATTTTTTCACAAATGGCAGGATATCTTCGTCATACTTTCATCAACTGATGGACACTTAGGGTGTTTTCGTTAACACAGGAGTGATATATCTCCTTGACAAATTTTCTTTCCTCTGGATATATACCTAGAAGTGGGATGGTCAGAGTTTATGATAGAAATAATCTCATTTTTTAAGTTATCCCAAAAGTGCTACTGAAAAACTTATTTGCATCTAAATATAATAGCCGCTTGCTTTTTTTTTTTGTAATTTGGATATATATTTGTAAAAATTATCTCTTTATTGTTAAAGTGGTGATCATTTTCCCACAGAACTAAAAGCCACCTTAACTCTGAAACAATCCTTTGACTTTTTTTCACAAAGGAAATTGAATATTCAGAATATCAAACATGCAGTACTTCAAAACATCAAGCTTAAAAGAGAAATAGCCTTATGAGATCATTTTACCAAAAGCATTCTTATGTAGAAGGTTAGATTTTAGTTAGTTTCAAAAAGGCTTCTCCAAATATCCCTATACTAAGATCTTCAGTTTTAAAAAATATTCTCCAACACTTACTGTAGCATTCATTTTTTTCAATTAATAATATACAAGGTAACTTGAATTGATATTTTGCTGTTTCATTTCTTACCTACCCAAATAGATGTATGCTTCCACTAGAAAGTAGAGGCTGTTTCTTCAATCTCTTTATAATATCTTTATCTCTGTGCAATGTGCATGGATTGCATGATAAACACTTGCTAAATAAATGAATTCCAATTATTTTATTGCACTGAAGAGTCCAATGCAATGACCAGTAAATAGTTTTGACTCTGCTGCTTTCACTGGGAATAGGAGACATTGCAGAAAAGTCTGTGGAGATGGCACAGGAAGACAGTATTTTCCATCTGGGCTCGATATTTACGGAATGTCTGTTTTATCCCAAGGTTCTAATAGATACTTATCTCACCTGATTCTTTCATCAACTTAAAAGATTGCCATTATTCTGCCACTGCAGACACAAAGTCTAAGTTAATTTTTAAGACTAGCTAGCTAAAAAGAATTCAAATCCAGATCCATTTGATTCCAAGACAGCTCTTTCCACTAACCCATCATACCTTTGAAGAACAGAGGTGACTACACATTGGTCGTTGCAGATTGTCAGAGAGGAAGGTAACACAATAGGAGGGAATAAAGATGCTGAAATTTAGAGGCTGACATGGTGATTTGGAGAGAAAGAAGCTATGACTTTTCTTCTCATTTCTGCTGAAACTAAAATTATATGTTCAGCAGATTTTAGCGTAATCCAGGGGACCCAATGATTGCTAAGACCATGTCTCAACTGATAGGACTACCTGTGGGTATCTGCTAGAGACCAGGAGGAAATCCCAGAGATGACAAGGCAGAGTAATGTATCAGTGATGCATAAAGATGCTGGCTGGCAGATTGGACAGGACACAGGATGGGCAATGCTCTCTTCCTCTTGGGCTGTTGTGAACCAAGGGAGGAACTCCCTGAACTGGGATGTTAAGGACAGGAACAATTTGGAGTTTTCTTTTGTCTTTTGTTGTCACTCAGTCGTGTTCGACTCTTTGCAACACCAGAGGCTGTAGCCTGCCAGACTCCTCTGTCCATGGAATTTCCAGGCAAGAATACTGGAGTAGGTTGCCATTTCCTTCCCCAGGTCTTTTGTCTTTTGTATATCATCAATTGACTTAAAACTTTTAAAATATTATTTTATGTCTTAAAAAAATTGTAAACATAGGAATAAGGCTGCAAGAAGATTTTAAGTGCCTTTACTAGAGTTCAGATATTTTCAGCTCAAGGGAGGAAGAGGAAATTATGCTAGAACTAATATATAGAAGTGATTATTTTTGAATCCTCAAAAAGGTATGCTAATAAAAATTTATCTCGTACATGTCATTCCATATGAATAATGAACATATAAATAAGTGTGAAGTAAAATTCCCAGAAAGTACAACTATCTGGCACCAGGTCTGAATCGGCAAGATGCTAAAATAATCCTAACTTAGAAAAAAAATCTAACTCTTAAAAATTATCTGGTAAATATTCTTTCAGAATATTTATCTATTTCAAAGATCATTAGAAGTTTAAAGTGTCAGTTCACTCTCTCTTCACACATTGTTAAGTAGAAATAGAAATATAGATGCCATCACTTCTGCTCTTTGCAGAAATTATTGTCCAATTATTCAGAACATATTTGAGAGACCATGATGTTACCATAGATATCATCTTCATGATTTCAAATGTTTGCAAGTAATTAAAGTACTTTGTTTCTAGAATTAATAAGTCTTTTTTGAAATTTTTATTTCTTTCTCTTTAAAAAATTCCTTCAAACTTCTAAAAGTATGTATTGTTTTACAAGACTTTTTCTAAATTGCTCTGCATTATTAGAATGTGGCATTTTGATAATGCCTTTTAATATGGGACTTCGAGCTGGAGGGAAACAAACGAAGAAAAGGAGTAGATGAATTTGGAGCTGCAGAATTTACCTACTTACTAGAGACTCTAAAGGTCCGAGCCAAAAGGAAAGCAGCATGTGGCCATCCATAGTTCTTCTCACTCCCTGAAGGCCTTATAGTCTGCTGCCACAGTGTGTTCTAAGGAACAATACTCCTGTAAGAGGTCCATCTAAAACTTTAGTGATAAAATAACCTGGGGAAATGCTTCTTATTAAATCCACCCTGATAGAGACCCTTGTGGGTTTTCATTCATGCTAGTTTAGCACAGGCTCCAAAGAGTGCTGAAATAAAGAAGCTTCTTTGTCTCGTAATGCCTGGTGTTTCCTAAACATATTAGACATTGGAAACCTTTCCTCTTCCAGAAAGAGTTTAGTAGTTTCCTTCAGACTTCAGAGTCCAAGGAACAGACTTTGAAAAATTGTTGTTATTGGGGTTGCCAGAGAATGTGAAAGTGAAAGTCACTCAGTTGTGTACAACTCTTTGTGACCCCATGGACTATAGTCCATGGAATTCTCCAGGCCAGAATACTGGAGTGGGTAGCCGTTCCCTTCTCCAGGGGATCTTCCCAACCCAGGGATCGAACCCATGTCTCCCACATTGCAGACAGATTNAGGAACAGACTTTGAAAAATTGTTGTTATTGGGGTTGCCAGAGAATGTGAAAGTGAAAGTCACTCAGTTGTGTACAACTCTTTGTGACCCCATGGACTATAGTCCATGGAATTCTCCAGGCCAGAATACTGGAGTGGGTAGCCGTTCCCTTCTCCAGGGGATCTTCCCAACCCAGGGATTGAACCCATGTCTCCCACATTGCAGACAGATTCTTTAACAGCTGAGCCACCAGGGAAGCTCAAGAATACTGGAGTGGGTAGCCTATCGCTTCTCTAGTAAATCATCCCAACCCAGGAATTGAACCAGGCTCTCCTATATTGCAGGCAAGTTCTACCAGCTGAGCCACCAGGGAAGCCCTCTCCAGAGAATATATATATAAAATGTGTACATATTATATATATAATATATATATAATTATATATTTATAAATTTACATGTATAATGTGTATATATTATGTACCTATACATATATATGGGGCTTCCCATGTGATGGTAGTGGTGAAGAACCTGCCTGCCAATGCAGGAGATCTGAGATGTGGATTCGACCCCTGGGTGAGGAAAATGCCCTGGAGGAGGGCATGGCAAACCACTTGCCTGGAGAATCCCATGGACAGAGGAACCTGGTGGGCTACAGTCAGGTTGGCACAGAGCTGGACACTACTGAAGTGACTTAGCACACATGCCCACATATCTATACATACACAGAAAGAGACAGAAATTGAGGTTTATCAGGAAGAAGTGGCCTATGTAGTTATGAGGGCTGAGAAGTCCTGTGACCTGCCATATGCAAGCAGGAGATCCAAGAAAGTCAGTGGTGTAATTCAGTCCAAGTCCAAAGGCCTCAGAAACAAAGGACCCCACGATGTAAATCCCAGTCTAAGAACAGGAGAATCTGAGATGTTCTGGTTCAGTTGGGGTGAGACAGGAAATGCAAAGAAAAGAGACAGGTAAGATGGGGAAAATGGCTGAATTCCTCCCTCCACCTTTTGTTCTGTTCAGGCCTTACTGGACTGGATGATGCTCAACCACTTTGGGAAGGGCAGCCTACTTTACTGAATCCTAGGATTCAGATTCTAACCTCATCCAGAAACACCTCACAGATACGCCTAGAACAACGTTTATCTGGCCATTCTTGTGGCTCCCTCCAGTTGACACAAGATTATCCATTACTGGGTTTAATTTGAAGATCGCAACTTGGGGAACCACAACAAACAAACAAAAATCTTAATAAGGTCAATAAAGGGTCAAAACCACAACAAAACAAACTTCATTTAAGAGCCACAAACGGTTCAAATATTTGCATGACATCGTGTACAAAAGTATTTATACTTTTTGGAAAGAAAAAGTCCAAAATATGAAAAAAATATACAACAGCTATTCTAAATGGGCTTATCTTGATTCATTATTAAAAATGACACTGTCAGCGTAAAGCTATGCTATGGGCTTAATATGTAACTCACATACATTTTCATATAAGCATATTTCATATATACATTTTCATATAAATGAGTTTCATACTATGTGACTTTCATAGGTACAAAGAATGGCTCTAGTGTAGAGGAATGTTTTCTTTCTAGGTATCAAGTTTGCTCGATCCTATTTATTCTCATCAAGCCTTTGACAAATTTTCATACTAGTGGAAAAATACATAACACAGCCTGTATTATCTGAAAGAAGTGAGCAATCCATCACTCCAGTGGTCTTGACCCTTCATCATTACAGAGCAAGATGAACTTTGACCTGACCTTTCATACTCCGTTCCCTTCTCCTCTACCTTGATATCAGTCAGGCTCTGAACATCCCAACAGATACAGAAATTGACCTGTGGCTGTCTGCAGTGACTTAACAAAAGAGAAAGCCAAAGGAAGTAAGGTATGCTTCAGACCACGGTCCTAAAGAATATCAGTTATTAAACTACATATATAAAATGTAGATAATTGTTTTAATTTGGGTAATTGGGTAATTAATCTAATTGAAGGGAGGAATACATGCAGAAATGGATGTGTCCATGATAACTTTTCTGAATTAATTCTTATTGGAGTAAAGTTGCTTTACCATACTGTGTTAGCTTCTACTATACAGCAAAGTGAATTAGCTATGCATGTATATGTATCCCCTCTTTTCTGGGTAAAGATGTGGTCTGTATACACAAGGGAATATTACTTAGCTATAGAAGTAAAGAAACTGTATCAATTGTAGAGACGTGGATGGACTTAAAGACTGTCATACCAAGTGAAGTTAAGTCATGATAAATATTTTAACCAAAGGAATTTGGAGATCCGTGTGAACGAATAGCCCAAATCTAATCAGTCATGAAACAATCAGTTCTCATGGATTGAGAGCTAGATATAAAATCACCTGACTTGGTAGCTTCGGGAATAAGCACCTAGGTTTCTGTTTTGCTGCATGCTTTGATGCTGCTCCTTTTTCAGGTCGCACTCAAAACTAGAGGAGCCTATCTCTTTGCACCAAAAGTTGGTACATTTTTAGACAGTAAGTCTCCATGGATTTTGTTGTTGTTGTTCNCAAGCAGGAGATCCAAGAAAGTCAGTGGTGTAATTCAGTCCAAGTCCAAAGGCCTCAGAAACAAAGGACCCCACGATGTAAATCCCAGTCTAAGAACAGGAGAATCTGAGATGTTCTGGTTCAGTTGGGGTGAGACAGGAAATGCAAAGAAAAGAGACAGGTAAGATGGGGAAAATGGCTGAATTCCTCCCTCCACCTTTTGTTCTGTTCAGGCCTTACTGGACTGGATGATGCTCAACCACTTTGGGAAGGGCAGCCTACTTTACTGAATCCTAGGATTCAGATTCTAACCTCATCCAGAAACACCTCACAGATACGCCTAGAACAACGTTTATCTGGCCATTCTTGTGGCTCCCTCCAGTTGACACAAGATTATCCATTACTGGGTTTAATTTGAAGATCGCAACTTGGGGAACCACAACAAACAAACAAAAATCTTAATAAGGTCAATAAAGGGTCAAAACCACAACAAAACAAACTTCATTTAAGAGCCACAAACGGTTCAAATATTTGCATGACATCGTGTACAAAAGTATTTATACTTTTTGGAAAGAAAAAGTCCAAAATATGAAAAAAATATACAACAGCTATTCTAAATGGGCTTATCTTGATTCATTATTAAAAATGACACTGTCAGCGTAAAGCTATGCTATGGGCTTAATATGTAACTCACATACATTTTCATATAAGCATATTTCATATATACATTTTCATATAAATGAGTTTCATACTATGTGACTTTCATAAATACAAAGAATGGCTCTAGTGTAGAGGAATGTTTTCTTTCTAGATATCAAGTTTGCTCGATCCTATTTATTCTCATCAAGCCTTTGACAAATTTTCATACTAGTGGAAAAATACATAACACAGCCTGTATTATCTGAAAGAAGTGAGCAATCCATCACTCCAGTGGTCTTGATCCTTCATCATTACAGAGCAAGATGAACTTTGACCTGACCTTTCATACTCTGTTCCCTTCTCCTCTACCTTGATATCAGTCAGGCTCTGAACATCCCAACAGATACAGAAATTGACCTGTGGCTGTCTGCAGTGACTTAACAAAAGAGAAAGCCAAAGGAAGTAAGGTATGCTTCAGACCACGGTCCTAAAGAATATCAGTTATTAAACTACATATATAAAATGTAGATAATTGTTTTAATTTGGGTAATTGGGTAATTAATCTAATTGAAGGGAGGAATACATGCAGAAATGGATGTGTCCATGATAACTTTTCTGAATTAATTCTTATTGGAGTAAAGTTACTTTACCATACTGTGTTAGCTTCTACTATACAGCAAAGTGAATTAGCTATGCATGTATATGTATCCCCTCTTTTCTGGGTAAAGATGTGGTCTGTATACACAAGGGAATATTACTTAGCTATAGAAGTAAAGAAACTGTATCAATTGTAGAGACGTGGATGGACTTAAAGACTGTCATACCAAGTGAAGTTAAGTCATGATAAATATTTTAACCAAAGGAATTTGGAGATCCGTGTGAACGAATAGCCCAAATCTAATCAGTCATGAAACAATCAGTTCTCATGGATTGAGAGCTAGATATAAAATCACCTGACTTGGTAGCTTCGGGAATAAGCACCTAGGTTTCTGTTTTGCTGCATGCTTTGATGCTGCTCCTTTTTCAGGTCGCACTCAAAACTAGAGGAGCCTATCTCTTTGCACCAAAAGTTGGTACATTTTTAGACAGTAAGTCTCCATGGATTTTGTTGTTGTTGTTCGTTGTGAGAAGAAGCAAAAAGAGAAGGGAGAGAGGAGGGGAGGAGGAGGAGGAGGACAGAGGAGGAGGAAGAGAGGCAGAGAGAGCAGGAGAGAGAGATGTGGGGAAAGGGAGGCGAAGGGCAAGGAAGCAGAGGACAAGGAGGAGGGATGGAGAGAGGGGAGGTTCCCCTTCCAGTAGAAAACTAATAGTGGCAAAACCAAGTTTCATTGCCTACACGTGTGTGTGTGTGCTCGCGCACACACTCAATCAGATCTGACTCTTTGCAACCCCATGGATTGTAGGCCATCAGGTTCCTCTGTCCATGAGATTTTCCAGGCAAGAATATTGGAGCAGGCTGCCATTTCCTCCTCCAGGAGATCTTCCCAACACAGGGATCAAATCCGTGTCTCTTGTGTCTTCTGCGTTGGCAGGTGGATTCCTTACTACTGAGCCACCTGGGAAGCCCCTAATGTCTATCTACCATGTTCTAAAAAGCAAGTGTTTCTTCTGGAGGATTATTCTTAAACTGGGGAAAACCCAGGAAACCCTTCCTCACATCGCGGTAAGGTCTCATGCCTTCCGGTGAATACATTTATGTCAGTTCCTTTGTTGCAAAGGAAGCAGTCAGCTTCCATGGAGGTTCCAGGACACTCTTGAGGAGATGAGCCTATGAAAACAAAATTCAGGACATTATCAGGAAAGAAGGAAGCAGAAAAGTGATTTCCCCTTTTCCCTACTCTATGATTTTCTCAAAAGCTGTTGCTGCTGCTGCTAAGTTGCTTCAGTCGTGTCCGACTCTGTGTGATCCCATAGACGGCAGCCCACCAGGCTCCCCCGTCCCTGAGATTCTCTAGGCAAAAACACTGGAGTGGGAGAAATTGTTATTTGGTAATACAGTACTTTGGAGAAGGCAGTGGCAACCCACTCCAGTACTCTTGCCTGGAAAATCCCATGGACGGAGAAGCCTGGTAGGCTGCAGGCCATGGGGTCGGGAACAGTCGGACACGACTGAGCGACTTCACTGTCACTTTTCACGTTCATGCATTGGAGGAGGAAATGACAACCACTCCAGTGTTCTTGCCTGGAGAATCCCAGGGATGGGGGAGCCTGGTGGGCTGCCCTCTATGGGGTCGCACAGAATCCAGAATCGGACACAACTGAAGCGACTTAGCAGCAGCAGCAGCAATATAGTACTTATAGTCCTTTGTATTGTTAAATCAGTTTAAAAAGGAGACTTGTTAGACTGAGGTGGCTCTCATGCTGTGGTGGTTCACAAAAATAAACCAAAATCTAAGCTTGTAAATGCTTCAAGGTTAGAAACTGAAATCCAAGGACAACCAATTTGAGCTTTGCTCAAATAAACAAACATTTTAATATGTCTCAGTTTATCTTTTCACAGTAGTTATTTTTTTTTTAACACTCAGTTGGCTATAGCTGCGCTAACGAGACCCTATGGAGATTTGCTTGCTTTTAAAAACTATACTTCAAGCAGAGCGTTATAGATGGATCCATGCACAGCCGGAAGGATGACAGCAGTGATCAGGAGATCGCTTAGTCAGCCGCTCCTCCTCCTCCCAGACCTGGAGTTTTCCTTCCTTATAGAACGCCGTTTGCTCCTACAGCCCCTCCATTCAGTCATCCTTCTGCTAATCACATCATCCTGGCTTTTCCTGGTGAACTACCTCTCTTGATTCTCAGACTGTGGGGTTATCTCGAGGCTGATTCCATTCTCAGGCTCTAAGGGCTCACACACAATGCAGACTTGGCCAACCAAAGAACCCCCTCCCCTGGCTATAGCAGTTGCTTTAGGGATAGGCATGAAACCTCCCTTTTCCCAAATAGAACCTAAACTATCAGCCCCAACACTTTTTCCACTGAAGTTGACCTGGCAGCATATAGCCTAGAATAACCAGCAGTCATTACATGCAAAGAACTTCTGAGAATTTACAAAAGAAAGCACAGCCAATGGGCTGAGCGAGATGACCTCAGGTGAGCCTGATGACATTGTTTGAGCACCTGGATCTAGTTATGCATGAAATTAACATTCCTCTGGGTTTTACAGTTATCTGGCCTAATGTGTTGCCTTTATTAAGCTACAGCTGAGTTTCTGATGCTCACCACAAACTTAGCCAATTCACCTATCCATTGCTAGACTTTGGAGGTAAAAATTCTATTTCATTACATATGTTTCCTTGCCCTTATCCTTCGGCACGCCTTCATTTCTTAGCCTTCCTTCCCTGCATTTTTTCCAAGACAAAATACCAATTTACAATGAAAAAAGAAATAAACTACCTCCTACATGAAGTCCTGTCCTGGAGTTTTTGTAGCTAGGAATAATCTTCCCTTCCTTTAAATTCCCATGACACTTTATTCCTCTAATATTTCACTTCTATTCTAAACTTTTTGCTCTTTATTCAACACGTAAACCTTCTTAAGACATAGGCTACATCTGGTTTGATTTTGTACCCACCCAGCATCCGATGCCTTTCTTTTATTAAATTCTAACCTAAAATTGGAAGAATAAACAATCAAATGTAGTCAGTTACAAACACTATCTTAGATATCACTCTAAGACTATTTTGTCTATTGAAATTCAAATAAGGTTTATTTTTCATTTTAGGAGGGAACAAGTTTCAGAAACTTGCTTTCTTTTATGGAAAAGAGCTAAATGAACCCGATAAGTAAACAAATACAAAAAGCTAGTTATAAAGTACTAGCCAGCAANGTTACAAACACTATCTTAGATATCACTCTAAGACTATTTTGTCTATTGAAATTCAAATAAGGTTTATTTTTCATTTTAGGAGGGAACAAGTTTCAGAAACTTGCTTTCTTTTATGGAAAAGAGCTAAATGAACCCGATAAGTAAACAAATACAAAAAGCTAGTTATAAAGTACTAGCCAGCAACTTTCACTTTTCACTTTCATGCATTAGAGAAGGAAATGGCAACCCACTCCAGTGTTCTTGCCTGGAGAAACCCAGGGACGGGGGAGCCTGGTGGGCTGCCGTCTATGGGGTCACAGAGAGTCAGACACGACTGAAGTGACTTAGCAGCAGCAGCCCTTAATATTACTGTCTTACTAACGCTTTTTCCCTGAGCTCTGACTCCAAAATAGCTTTTAAATTACTTCCCAAGCTCCTTTGGAGAGCACAATCCTGAACTCTGCCAGATGTCACTGTCAGGGGAATTTCTAAAGGCAAGACGAGCAACGCCTTTTGTCCTGGACAAGCATGGGCAAAGTCAGGAGGAGAAAATAGAGGGTAGCAAAGGACAGCTGACCCTTCGGAACTGAATGGAAAACATCAACAGATATCACAGTTAGGTTATGAGCAGAAGTGAAAGTCAAGAAACAATAGATGCACCTCATACGTTTGGCAGAGAGCACTTCCTAGAACTTTGCTGGTTTTAAAAGGCTCTCCCCAAAACTCTGTGGGTCCTGCCTAGTGGCATCTGGTATATACCCAAAGAGAGGGAAATATTTTGACCAATCCCAAACTTCTAAGTATAACTCATAAACTAGGTTTTCTTGTACTTTATATTCAATAAAGCATTTTAAAATTCCAAATATAAGGCTTCACTGGTGGTTCAGTGGTTAGGAATCACCTGCCAATGCAGAAGACACAGGTTCAGTTCCTCTTCTGGGAAAATCCACTGTGCCCCAGGGCAACTAAGCCCATGTGCCACAGCTATTGTAGCCCATGTCCTGTAGAGCCCGTGCTCCACAACAAGAGAAGCCACTGCGATGAGAAACACACACACCACAACTAGAGGGTAGCCCCTGCTCACCACAACCAGAGAAAGCCTGCATGTGGCATTGAAGACCCACTGCAGCCAAAAACAAATATAAATAAATATTTTTAAAAATTCCAAATATGTGCTTTCTGTGTTACAGGCTCTTCAACCGTTGGAGTACCTGTTATATCTCTCCCAACTATCCTAGGAACTTGATTCTTTTTCTCTTCTTATTAATGAGGCAACTGAAATACAGGGTAGCTGTCTCTTCTATAACATCACTTACCTAGGAAGAGAAGCAAGGATTAGAACACAAGTCTTTTGATATTAAAATTGTGATATCCAAGGAGAAAACTTCTTTCAAATCAGAACAACAGCCTATTTTAATATGCATTTAGTGTATACTACTCATGTGTTCTTAAGATCTTAAAAATGGGGAATGTTAGGAATCAATCTCTGTTTCAAAAATTATAGCACAGAGTCACAAGAAAGATGAGCTTAAAGGAATATTTGGGGGAGAGTAAAGATTTAAATGGTTCTTTCTGTGTTTTATTTCAATCTTCTAATATTATACACACATACGATATTATACATATTTCCTTATTATTTTTCTTCCTCCTTCCTTTTATTTCTTTTCTCTGATAGATTAAATAGACCGACACTGAGATGATCAAGAAAGCTTGATGAGATTATACTGTACTGGACAGACTAGCTCATTTAGGAAAACCTTTCACAGTGCAAGAGACCTGGGTTCGACCCTTGGGTTGGGAAGATGCCCTGGAAAAGGAAATGGCAACGCACTCTAGTACTCTTGCCTAGAAAATTCCATGGATGGAGGAGCGTGGTGGGCTACAGTCCATGGGGTCGCAAAGAGTCAGACACAGCTGAGCGACTTCACTTCACTTCTGGTTCCTTTTAGTAAAGAAGGCACATTTAGAGAAGAAAGAAGTGCTCATGAAATTGACAACTCAGAGGATGAAATGAGAGAGGCAGCCAACTGTGTTGTAGTATCACTTTACTTTTTTAACAAGGAGGTGTTCTTGAGAAACCTTTGAAAGGGCAGAATTTTGTTGAAATAATTCAGACCCTGCAATTTTTGAGATTTATATGCACTAGAACATAATATAACTAAATTCTGTTATGTTTCCTATATGCAAAGATGTTGAATCATCTCTCTTCCTCTACCTGGAAGAACTTTTAACACATCTATCTACCTGACATTTCAAAATTCTCATTTACTTTAGGAGAAAAACAAAATCACTCTGACATACCCACTGAGTAAACTGTGTAGGAAGGAAGAAATCTGTCTGCTTCCATTTAGGGGGAAAGATTGAGGATCCTAATTAAGGACATGATGGGGGAAAAAAAAAAAACAGATAAAAGAAGTAAAAAAGATGAAGGAAAGATTTAAAGACATTGGAAAGAGATGGCACTAAAGCCATGACCACCAGTTTGTACTTACTCTTTATGCACTGGTGCTCTCTGGCTGATCATTTATCCATATGGATAGCCCATCTTCCCAAGTGGGTTGTGAGTTCCTTTCAACTACAGCACCTAGCTAAAAGCTTTTCTCTGCGCTAACTGCCAAAAATCTTTGGCTGTCTACTCATCACAAAGAACAAAATGGAGATATATTTTTTAATGCCCAAAGAAAAGGTCTCTTCCAATCTTTTGCGAAAGCCGTAACTGAAAAGAGAATTATTACCCAAAGGAAACGGAAGAGAGGTAAGTGCTGTGAAGGAGTTGAGAGAAGGAGCAGAGAGAGTTTGAGTTGCTCTAACCCAGGAAGCACAAGAGGACCATACATGCTATGAAGACCAGGATCTCAAGAGAATGGAAAAGTTTCTTTGATTCCAGGTGGCAAGATAAAGATCCCGGCCTTCAAGGACCCAGGTCTTCCTGGACACTGATTTGCTAAATAGTAACCAGTATAGATCAGTGAAAAGTAACAATTTTCAAATGCTGTATTGTACTGTGTTAGCCAAAAAGTTCATTTGGGCTTTTCTGTATGAAGTTTTTGGCCAACCCAAAACATACAACATTCAGGACTGTTGCAGAATTCTCCTGTAGGCAGAGTTCAAGGAGTATCTATGGCTCCATTTCTTGTTAGCCTACAGAGTGGGAGCTTTGGTTGGATTAAGTTGACTCAAAGGAAAATTTTCCTGCACAGATGTATTTTGGGAATAAATATCAGCTATTACATATTTCAAGTGTTTTGAGTCTTCCACGACATCAAAAAGGAAATTTAGTAATGTTTTAAGAAATGTTAGGAAATGTTTTTTAGTAAAGTTTTTCTTATTATTTCAAAAAATACAGAAAAGTATAATGAAATAAATTAGACATAATTTCACAATCCAGAGATGACCATGTCAGAATTCTGGTTTATTTTTCTGTCATTCTTTCTATTATCTATCTACTAGACTAAAATTTTCTAAATGCTCTTTCATGGAAAATGGAACATTTATATAATTGTAATCACTGTCATCTATTTCTACTACATGTTGTATCTTCCTGGTTAAAAAAAAATTTTAAATTAGCTTCACAACCATATATAGAACAGCTACCTAGAGTCAGCTTTATATATCTAAATAGTTTTAATGCCATCACTTTTTGACTCAAATTTCATCATTCTTGAGGGATTTTTTTTCCCTTAGTGATCATTCTTTTGTTCTATAGCACATCTTCAAGAAGATTATGTAAGCAATGTTGGCAACCAGTTAATTTTATAGGAAGCAGCACAGCATGGTGGTTTTTAAAAATATGCATAGTTTTTGAGATCATATAGCTTAGGCTTTGAATTTCTACAATAAATGATCTTGTGACTGACTAGGAAGTTTATTTCACATGTCTGAGACATAAAAATAACTATCTCCTAAGGTAATTATAGTTGCTCCATCGTGTCCATGAGGCTCCTCTGACTATGAAATTCTCCAGGCAAGAATACTGGAGTGGGTAGCCATTCCCTTCTCCATGGGATCTTCCCCATTCAGGGATCGAATCTGGGTCTCTTGCATTACAGGCAGATTCTTTACTGCCTGAACCACCAGGGAAACCAAGGTAACTATGGTGTGCTGTGCTTAGTCACTCAGTTGTGTCTGATTCTTTGTGACCCCATGGACTGTAGCCTGCCAGGCTCCTCTGTCCATGGGGATTCTCCAGGCAAGAATGCTAGAGTGGGTTGCCATGCCCTCCTCCAGGGGATCTTCCCAACTCAGGGATCAAATCCAGGTCTCCTGCATTGCAGGTGGATTCTTTACTGTTTGAGCCACCAGGGAAGCCAAAGTAATGATAAGGATTGGATAAAACAATCTCTTATCTGTTAACCAATAAACTGTACTGGAAACATAAACTTTTAGTGAATAGCCATTGTTCACTCACTAAGTGGTGTTCCTCTCTTCGCAACCCCACAAACTGCAGCACGCCAGGCTTTTCTGTCATTCACTATCTCCCAGAGTTTGCTCAAACTCATTTTCATTGATTCAGTGATGCCACCCAACCATCTCATCCTCTGTCGTCCCCCTCTTTGGCCCTCAGTCCTTCCCAGCATCAAGGTCTTTTCCAGTGAGTCAGCTCTTCTCATCAGGTGGCCCAAGTGTTGGAACTTCAGCTTCAGCATCATTCCTTCCAATGAATATTCAGGGTTGATTTCCCTTAGAATTGACTGGTTTGATCTCCTTGCTCTTGAAGGAAATCAAGAGTATTCTCCAGCACCACAGTTCAAAAGGATCAATCTTCAGCACTCAGCCTTATTTATGGTCCAGCTCTCACATCCATACATGACTACTGGAAAAAACATAACTTTGATGTCTCTCCTTTTTAATATGTGTCTAGGTTTGTCATAGCTTTTCTTCCAAGGAGCAAGCATCTTTTAATTTCGTGGCTGCAGTCACTGTTTGCAGTGATTTTAGAGCCCAGGAAAATAAAATTTGCCACTGTTTCAAAATTTCTCCCCATCTATTTGCCATGAAGTGACAGGACCAGATGTCATGATCTTAGTTTTTTGAATGTTGAATTTTAGGCCAGCCTTTTCATTCTCCTCTTTCAATTTCATCAAGGGGCTCTTTAGTTCCTATTCGCTTTCTGCCATTAAAGTGGTCTCATCTGCATATCTGAGGTTGCTGATATTTCTCCCAGCAATCTTGATTCCAACT
>SJYA01002005.1:180579-192946 GCA_006410615.1 Neotragus moschatus
AAAAAAAAAACAGATAAAAGAAGTAAAAAAGATGAAGGAAAGATTTAAAGACATTGGAAAGAGATGGCACTAAAGCCATGACCACCAGTTTGTACTTACTCTTTATGCACTGGTGCTCTCTGGCTGATCATTTATCCATATGGATAGCCCATCTTCCCAAGTGGGTTGTGAGTTCCTTTCAACTACAGCACCTAGCTAAAAGCTTTTCTCTGCGCTAACTGCCAAAAATCTTTGGCTGTCTACTCATCACAAAGAACAAAATGGAGATATATTTTTTAATGCCCAAAGAAAAGGTCTCTTCCAATCTTTTGCGAAAGCCGTAACTGAAAAGAGAATTATTACCCAAAGGAAACGGAAGAGAGGTAAGTGCTGTGAAGGAGTTGAGAGAAGGAGCAGAGAGAGTTTGAGTTGCTCTAACCCAGGAAGCACAAGAGGACCATACATGCTATGAAGACCAGGATCTCAAGAGAATGGAAAAGTTTCTTTGATTCCAGGTGGCAAGATAAAGATCCCGGCCTTCAAGGACCCAGGTCTTCCTGGACACTGATTTGCTAAATAGTAACCAGTATAGATCAGTGAAAAGTAACAATTTTCAAATGCTGTATTGTACTGTGTTAGCCAAAAAGTTCATTTGGGCTTTTCTGTATGAAGTTTTTGGCCAACCCAAAACATACAACATTCAGGACTGTTGCAGAATTCTCCTGTAGGCAGAGTTCAAGGAGTATCTATGGCTCCATTTCTTGTTAGCCTACAGAGTGGGAGCTTTGGTTGGATTAAGTTGACTCAAAGGAAAATTTTCCTGCACAGATGTATTTTGGGAATAAATATCAGCTATTACATATTTCAAGTGTTTTGAGTCTTCCACGACATCAAAAAGGAAATTTAGTAATGTTTTAAGAAATGTTAGGAAATGTTTTTTAGTAAAGTTTTTCTTATTATTTCAAAAAATACAGAAAAGTATAATGAAATAAATTAGACATAATTTCACAATCCAGAGATGACCATGTCAGAATTCTGGTTTATTTTTCTGTCATTCTTTCTATTATCTATCTACTAGACTAAAATTTTCTAAATGCTCTTTCATGGAAAATGGAACATTTATATAATTGTAATCACTGTCATCTATTTCTACTACATGTTGTATCTTCCTGGTTAAAAAAAAATTTTAAATTAGCTTCACAACCATATATAGAACAGCTACCTAGAGTCAGCTTTATATATCTAAATAGTTTTAATGCCATCACTTTTTGACTCAAATTTCATCATTCTTGAGGGATTTTTTTTCCCTTAGTGATCATTCTTTTGTTCTATAGCACATCTTCAAGAAGATTATGTAAGCAATGTTGGCAACCAGTTAATTTTATAGGAAGCAGCACAGCATGGTGGTTTTTAAAAATATGCATAGTTTTTGAGATCATATAGCTTAGGCTTTGAATTTCTACAATAAATGATCTTGTGACTGACTAGGAAGTTTATTTCACATGTCTGAGACATAAAAATAACTATCTCCTAAGGTAATTATAGTTGCTCCATCGTGTCCATGAGGCTCCTCTGACTATGAAATTCTCCAGGCAAGAATACTGGAGTGGGTAGCCATTCCCTTCTCCATGGGATCTTCCCCATTCAGGGATCGAATCTGGGTCTCTTGCATTACAGGCAGATTCTTTACTGCCTGAACCACCAGGGAAACCAAGGTAACTATGGTGTGCTGTGCTTAGTCACTCAGTTGTGTCTGATTCTTTGTGACCCCATGGACTGTAGCCTGCCAGGCTCCTCTGTCCATGGGGATTCTCCAGGCAAGAATGCTAGAGTGGGTTGCCATGCCCTCCTCCAGGGGATCTTCCCAACTCAGGGATCAAATCCAGGTCTCCTGCATTGCAGGTGGATTCTTTACTGTTTGAGCCACCAGGGAAGCCAAAGTAATGATAAGGATTGGATAAAACAATCTCTTATCTGTTAACCAATAAACTGTACTGGAAACATAAACTTTTAGTGAATAGCCATTGTTCACTCACTAAGTGGTGTTCCTCTCTTCGCAACCCCACAAACTGCAGCACGCCAGGCTTTTCTGTCATTCACTATCTCCCAGAGTTTGCTCAAACTCATTTTCATTGATTCAGTGATGCCACCCAACCATCTCATCCTCTGTCGTCCCCCTCTTTGGCCCTCAGTCCTTCCCAGCATCAAGGTCTTTTCCAGTGAGTCAGCTCTTCTCATCAGGTGGCCCAAGTGTTGGAACTTCAGCTTCAGCATCATTCCTTCCAATGAATATTCAGGGTTGATTTCCCTTAGAATTGACTGGTTTGATCTCCTTGCTCTTGAAGGAAATCAAGAGTATTCTCCAGCACCACAGTTCAAAAGGATCAATCTTCAGCACTCAGCCTTATTTATGGTCCAGCTCTCACATCCATACATGACTACTGGAAAAAACATAACTTTGATGTCTCTCCTTTTTAATATGTGTCTAGGTTTGTCATAGCTTTTCTTCCAAGGAGCAAGCATCTTTTAATTTCGTGGCTGCAGTCACTGTTTGCAGTGATTTTAGAGCCCAGGAAAATAAAATTTGCCACTGTTTCAAAATTTCTCCCCATCTATTTGCCATGAAGTGACAGGACCAGATGTCATGATCTTAGTTTTTTGAATGTTGAATTTTAGGCCAGCCTTTTCATTCTCCTCTTTCAATTTCATCAAGGGGCTCTTTAGTTCCTATTCGCTTTCTGCCATTAAAGTGGTCTCATCTGCATATCTGAGGTTGCTGATATTTCTCCCAGCAATCTTGATTCCAACTGTGAGTCATCCAGTCCAGCCTTTCACATGATGTACCCTGCATATAAGTTAAATAAGCAGGGTGACAATATACAGCCTTGATATACTCCTTTCCAAATTTTGAACCAATCCATTGTTCCACGTCTGTTCCATTGTTCCAGGTTACTTCTTAACCTGCATATGGGTTTCTCAGGAGACAGGTAAGATGGTCTGGTATTTCCATCTCTTTAAGAATTTTCCATAGTTTATTGAATCGTAGTTGGTACTATTCCAGGAGAAAGTATTCCATTATAGGCTATGTTGAAGAGTTAGTCCTAGTCAGCACAATTTGGCCCTATGTTACCCTCAAACTTCATCTACAGCTCGTTAAGTCAAGTGTGGATTCTGTACATAACGGCAGTTAATCCATATGCTGATATGAAATAATAAAAACAATGGCTCCAACAACAGCTAGTTGGACCAAGCATATTGTCTTTCTTGGGTATTTGACATAGATGATCTTGTAGACAGACATGCACTTTTAGGCTGTGGATGGAATGGATGCCTTTTAGGCTAAACACAGATGATGTCAGATGGAAAACTGAACCCACATGAAATGAATGGGAAGTTGGTAACTGTTTTGCTACATTTTTTCTTAAAAAAAAAAAACAAAAGACTGCTTTGTTTAAAACAAAACAATAATAGCCTATGTATTATTAATATTTTCAGTCTCACAAGCAATGTATGAGACATCCCGTTGCTCCGTATCCCTGCCAGCTTTTGCTGTTGATAGTGTTCCAAATTTTGGCCACTCCTGTAGATGTGTAATGATATCTTGCCACTGTTTTAATTTTCATTTCTCTGATGAAGTATGATATGGGGCTTATTTTCATATGCTTATTGCCATCTGTATGTCTTTGAAGAGGTGTTTGTTAAGATCTTTGGCTTATTTTTTAATTTTTGTTAATTTGTTTGTTTTTGTTGTTACATTTTAAGACATCTTGTGTAATTTGGATAATAATTCTTTATTCAATGTGTATTTTGCAAATATATTCTTCCACCCTGTGATTTGTCTTTTCATTCTCTTGGCATTATCTTTCACAGAGCAGAAGTTTTTAATTTTAGTGAAGTCCAGCTTATTAATTATTTCTTTTATAGGTCATGCATTTGATGTTGTATCTAAAAAGACAACCCCATACCCAAGGTCATCTAGGTTTTTTCTTACGTTATCTTTCAGTAGTTTGACAGCTTTGCATTTTACAATTAGTTATATGATCCATTTAAGTTACTTATTTTGCAAAGAGGAGATGTTGTTTAAAAAGATTAATAAAATGGGCAAAAAAAAACACACCTAGCAATGTTAATCAAGTAAAAGAATATATAGAGTAAGAACATTGGAATGAAAGAGTGAATATTATAAAAAATTTTTATAGGTATTAAATCTATAATAAGGAATTATGAACACCTTTAAGCTAGCATTCAATATTTGGAACAAGGAACAAATTCTTTGATAAATGTAACTTTCCAAAACTCAGGAATAGATACAATATCTGTATAGCTTTATATCTGTTAACTGACTTTGATAATAAGAAATGTTTCCACAAGGAAAATTCTAGACCCAGATCGTTTCAAATGATATGACTCTTACACACATTCTTTTGGTAAATAGATAAGGAGAGAAAAATTCCCAACTCATTTTTTTGAGGCTATCCTACTGATGATACCCTGACGAAGACATTGCAATATAGGTATATTACAGACAAATATATCTGGATCCACAAAACCTCCAACAAAATACAAGAAATTGATTCTAATAACATAAAAAGGAATAACATCTTTAGCAAGTGAAAGTCATCCAATATAAAGTCATCCAAGAATAAAGATTTGATCCAAATTTCAAAAGATCAATCCATGTACTTCACAATTCAGAATAAAATTTTTAAAATCAACAAAATTCAGTAAGTGTTTATTATACACATTATCGAAATTGAAGAAGAGAAGGAACTATTTTAATGTGATAAAGGGCACCATGAAGAACTTACAGCTCCTATCGTACCTCATGGTATGTTTAACGATATACCATTGGAAAAGACGCTGATGCTGGGAATGATTGAGGACAGGAGGAGAAGCTGGTGACAGAGGATGAGATAGTTGGATGGCATCACTGATTCAATAGATGTGAGTCTGAGCAAACTCTGGGAGGTAGTGAAGGACAGGGAAGCCTGGTGTGCTACAGTCCATGGAGCTGCAAAATGTCAGACATGACTGAGCAACTGAACAACAACAAATGATATACCCAAGGGTGTACTTTATCTAAGATTGAGAAAAAACAAAGCTGTCTTCTATTTATCACTGTAATTCAATTTCTAGCCACAGCAATATGGAAAGAAAAAATAAGGCCTGTCTATTGGAAAGAAAAAATTAAATCTGCCTTTCTTTGCAGATGGTAGGGTGTTTTACATATAAAATCCCAAGTAATCTATTAAAAAGCTACTATGAACCAATATGCGTTTGGGCTTCCCTAGTAGCTCAGATGATAAAGCATCTCCCTGCAATGCAGGAGACCCAAGTTCGATCCCTGGGTCAGGAAGATTTCCTGGAGAAGGAAATGGCAACTCATTCCCGTATTCTTGCCTGGAGAATTCCATGGACAGTGGAGCCTGGTGGGCTACAGTCCATGGGGTTGCAAAGAGTCGCACATGACTTGGCGACTAACACATACATACATAAGAACTAATAAGTTAATTTATAAGATACAGGATCAATATACAAAAGAAACTGTATCTCTATATATCGATACTATCAACAAACAATTGAAAATGAAATTAAAATAGCAAAATTCCTGGTGGCTCTGACAGTAAAAAATCAGCTTGCAATGCAGGAGACTTGGGTTTGACCCCTGGGTTGGGAAGATCCCCTGGAGAAGGGAATGGCTACCCACTCCAGTATTCTTGCCTGGAAAATTCTGTAAATGGGAGAGCCTGGCAGGCTATAGTCCATGGGGTCACAAAGAGTTGGACATGACTCAGAGACTAACACTTTCACTATTTACATTAAAAAATCATACAGCCTTAGAGTTTGGGGGCAGTCAGGATATAAAAAGTACTAACCCTAAAAGGAAACCAATTCATTTTTAATAGCTTCTGGAATGGGAAGAAAGAACTTGATTACTTCTATAGCTACAACAGGGAATGCGTTGAAAAATCCTCTTACCACACTGGTTCCTCTATTGCAGAAGAGTTTGCACTACAGTCAGAATACAAGGCTTTCTCTTAGTGCTGAATGGGTCAAAATGACGCTGATCTTCAGAAGAAAGTGCAAGTCCAGGATACGGGCCTTTTAACCTCATGATCAATCCTCCTCTCCACATTTGTTTCTCTGAATTAAAAAATGTCAAGATCAGTTCCTTTTCCCTCAAATCTGGGATGATGCTCTGTAGAGAGTCACATCATCTTTCACGTCCTTGTTCACTAACCCATATTTATTGGTAGCTACTTAGTGCCTAGCCACTGTGCAAGTGTGGGAGATACTATCTGAAACAAGATATACCTGTTTCCTCAACTGAAGTATCAGATGAGAAAGTAGTCAGTGGCAACCAGTAAGTATTAGAGAGAAATGAGTACCACGTGCTAACACTTTCTTTAGGAAGAGCATCCAGAGGAAAGAGTACAACATGATATCACTCGCTTTAGGAAGAACATCCAGTCCAGCTTTGGGAGGTGGGAATGGGGTGTCAGGGATTCTAGAAAGATAATAGGAGGTGGGTAAATGAAATCCATCTGCCCTATGTAGATTTTTCTCTGTTGGCATAGTGTGCTGGTTATTTAGGAAGCAGTATCTTCTCATTGGAGAGGCATAACGCAGCCTCTTTAAATAAATATGGGCTAATGAACAAGTTTCTTATCCTAGAAGCTTTAAATCAGCACAATTTTAATAGCAAACAACCAAAATTTTCACCAAATATTTCCCTTCTCACTGAATTCTTTGTTAAAAATTTGAAATAAAATAATGTCTTACTGATGTTTCATTTTTGCTTACTTGCTTACTCCTCTCTTTTGCTCCCTTGACCTCCTGTCCTATTAAATATGCATCATTTTGGTGCTTCATGAACTGTTTGCTCAACGGTAAGTGGTAAAAGCAAAAAGTACACAAAACAATGTCATAATTGCCCTTTGTGACTGATATCTTCCTAGCCTCTCTTAAAGTAAGTACTTATGCTGTCCTTTTTCATAAATGGAAGTTCTTTCAAGCACAAGTCATTGAGATCTGAGAAAATTTATAATGTTTATTACTTATTCCAAACCATGCTTCTTCCTCCAAATGATTACACATCAAATCTTGTTTTAGCAGAATTCAAAACCTTTCCTGAATTATAATGCTGAGCAGTAAAAACTTCATCTCTGCCTGAAGAAGATGGCTGTTATAAAAATTTCACCATTCTTTAGGAGAGGATGAGCATTAAATAACACATCTATCCACTGAACATTCATTTATTCTAGGTGCTTAGATTGTGCTGGTAACATGGTGGTCAACAAAGTAGACACAACCCTTGCTCTTTTGGAACATACATTTTAGCCAAAAGGGGCAACATTAAATAAATAACTGGGTAATAGTTATATATATCCATAGATATATTCTTACATATATGAAATTTTTATCTGAATCTATCTCCCCATCTCCTGGATGTCTTACCGAAGCAACTTAGTGCACGTATGATTTTCTGATCACCATATCTTCCTATGAGAGTGTCATCAGTTGTTCAGCATAAAACCTGGGGAAGGATGACATAATCAAGGGACTTCTGGATTATATGTTATGGTGCAGAACCAGAGAGTTGATCTCACCCTGAAAAAAAGACAGTAAATTGTTCTGCTTTTCTATTAAATAAAGGTGAAACTGAATACCTTCTACAGTTTTGAGCTTATAGAGACAATGAAAAACATATCTGGCCAATAAATAGATGTATACCAGATGTCAGGGGCTGTCTTGAGTTGCTCCAGTAATAAGGTCACCTTTGAAAAATCAACTGCAGTTGGTGCAATCACCTAATTAAGCTTCTGAGAACCCTTTGTATTTTTCTAGTATCCATATAGCTTGTGCATAAATGAAAGAGGTAAGTTAAATGGGGGGCGGCGGGGGTGTGTGTGTGTGTGTGTGATTGCATCACTACCCCTGCAACTTACATTTGTAAGTTGCAAACTCGGTGGTAACACTTTTGTCTATGATTCCTGAGTCGCTGTGATATTGCTTTGGCTCACTACTTATTACTTTGCTAGGGAGGCTGAGGCTTAGGTCTTCTTTGGGGAGTATTTTGCTTTGCTTGTGTGTTCTGGGGGGGGTGATTTTCTGCCTTGAAAACCTTCATGATAATGTCAGAGTTCATAAAGCTGCTGTGTATATGTATTCTCTTCACTCAGGAAGGAAAATTAAGTACAGAATGTGTCTGTAGAATCACAGAGCCCCTGGTGACACCAAGAACAGAATTTCTACTTATCCTCTGCCAGTGGACCACAGTGGTGCTCTCAGTTAGAATTAGAATGCAGTTTGGCCACTTCATGCGAAGAGTTGACTCATTGGAAAAGACTCTGATGCTGGGAGGGATTGGGGCCCGAGGAGAAGGGGACTCAGAGGATGAGATAGCTGGATGGCATCACAGACTCAATGGATGTGAGTCTGAGTGAACTCCAAGAGATGGTGATCGACAGGGAGGCCTGGCGTGCCGTGATTCATGGGGTCGCAAAGAGTCAGACACAACTGAGCGACTGAACTGAACTGAACTGAAGCCCCAGAAAGATCTGGGTATTTCCCTTTTCCTAAGATAGTCACTCTGGGAAATAATTGCAAGTCCTTTGGAGGGAAATGAGGGGAAAGAATTAAATATCTACTTGTGGAAGGGAACAAGATGGTGGAGGAATAGGCGGGCATGGAGTACGTCTCTCTCCGTGGATTCATCAGGAATGCACACTCAGACACAGACACAGTGCATGCAGAGCACCAGCTGAGAGCAGACAGGAGGACCTGACCAGCGGAAAAGAATTTACAGACCCACGCAAAACTCGGTAGGAGGAAGGATCTGGAGGGAAAAACAGGAGTGTTAGTAAGACCAAACCTGCCTTCAGCGGGTGGGGGAACTGAAGCAGGGGTCCGATCCCCACAGTGTGGCAATTGTCTGAGTCAGAAGAGAAACATTTAAGGCTGGAAGAGAAACAGCTGATCTGTGGCAGCCTAAATGGAATGAGAATCAGGCAGTTCTTGCTGCAGCCATACATGCCCTGGTAAGGGACACAGGTACCCTGGAAGGTGCAGCAGCTGGGAGCTGGAGTTTAGGGATCGTGGATCAACCCCAGGGTGAGGGCTGCTGTTGACTGCAGAGAGATGGGATAGATAGAGGGGATGCGAGGGAGGAAACTGTGGTGGCAAATGCCTGTGGAGGAAAGCTGGGCAGCCATGGAAGCAAGGCGATACTGCTGAGTCACGCATAGGGGGGCAGAGCCACCACCCTAGCCTCTTCTCCCCACATGCAAGCATAGACCCCTGAACAGTAGAGAGGCTGCCAGTCAAATGCCTGACACACTGAACTACAGAGTAGAACTGCAGCCGGGGGAGGAAGTGGGGGTGGCTCTCTATGTACCTGACATGCCGAACAACAGAGAAGGACCCCAGGCAAGGGAACCGTCTAAGTGCCTGAACGAGCAGAGCTACACAGAAACACGGACAAAGAGGCCTTCTGATCACCAGCTACAAGAGGCTTAAAAAGAGACTCTGATAGGGCCAGAACTCCTGGGGTGGAGGCAGTCCATGTCCCTGCACACTTGGCGCTGCCAGGGACCCCACAAGCCAAGCAGCTGCACCACCTTCACGCTCAACTGTCATTGGGGCAGGGCTGCCACAGGCAAAAAATGTCTTGAACCTATGCACGTGGGGTTGCTTTGGTCAAGTCCAATTCTTTGCAACCCTGGAGACTGTGGTCTGCCAGGCTTCTTAGTCAGGGAGCAGGGTTCTCCAGGCAAGAATACTGGAGTGTATTGGCCAATACTGGTTGCCATACCTTTCTAAAGCACTGTATTTCCTGCTGCCCTAGCTGCCAACTCCCCTGAATACCTGGTGCTGCCAGAACCCCTGTGACCCAAGCAGCTGCACCACTTCCACACCCAGCCCTCACAGGGGCAAACCCAAGCTCTCCAGGGCAGCCTCAGGAGCAAACCCCAGTGGATCACCCACATAAAGAGGTGGCAATAAAACCACAATTGAAACCCAGGGGTAGTGTGGCTAAGGAAGAAGAACCAAAACCCTCCTACCAGCTGTACAAGCTGCAGATTAAATCCACACAATCAACTAGGCAGACTCTGTGTCTATGGAATATATGGAAGCAACCTAGATGTCCATTGATAGATGAATGGATAAAGAAACTGNATAAAACCACAATTGAAACCCAGGGGTAGTGTGGCTAAGGAAGAAGAACCAAAACCCTCCTACCAGCTGTACAAGCTGCAGATTAAATCCACACAATCAACTAGGCAGACTCTGTGTCTATGGAATATATGGAAGCAACCTAGATGTCCATTGATAGATGAATGGATAAAGAAACTGTGATACATATACACAATGGAATATTACTCAGCCATAAAGGGAATGCATTTGAGTCAGTCCTAACGAGGTGGATGAACCTAGAACCTATTATACAGAGTGAAGTAAGTCAGAAACAGAAAGATAAATATCGTATTCTAATTAATATCCATGGAATCTAGAAAACTGAAAAATTTATTTTCAGGGCAGCAGTGGAGAAACAGACATAGAGAATAGACTTATGGATGTGGGGAGAGGTGAGGAGAAGGTGAGACGTATGGAAAGGTGAGATGTAATGTAACATGGAAACTTACATTAAACCATTTGTAAAATATATACCCAATAGGAATTTGCTGTATGGCTCAGGGAACTCAAACAGGGGCTCTGTATCCACCTAGAGGGGTGCGATGGGGAGGGAGACGGGATGGAGGTTCATAAGGGAGGGGACAAATGTATCCCTATGGCTGATTCATGTTGAGGTTTGACAGAAAAAAAATGAAATTCTGTAAAGCAATTATCCTTCAANCGCGTGCACATACACAAATGTCAGTAGTACTGAAGATGAGGAGCCCTAGCCTGTCTCTTATACACATCTGCCTCCATCAGGTGTGGGGGTGTGCAGGAGCCGGGAAGAGAAGAACATCACTGGATGAGCAAAGAATGTGACCCTAGGGAAAGGAGGCAGAAGAGACGCAGGAGAGCACGTTTCCTTTAATCCCCTCCCTGTGCCGCCTGTGGAGCCCTGGATCTCCTCGTCATGGAGACAGACTGCAGCAACACAGGCGACCCCCGGGCAACACGCACACTGGCGCGCGCGCACACGAATACTCACACGCCCCGCCGCGACTTGCACACTGCAGACTTCTGCCTGACTTCCCGGCCCCGAACACCGCACCTTCGGGGCGAGACCGCGGGCTCCCGTGGCCTAGAGGAGAGCCCCCCACTTCCACACACACACATCCCCCGAAACATACACATTCAGATCCTGCTTTGTACCCCATGGGTGCTGGGAACCACTTAAAGGAAGCACGGACAGCTCCCCTGCAAACGACTACCTTCCCGGTTGCCTGCAAATCTACAAACTCGCCTTAAGCAAGCCGCCCGGTAACCAAGCCAGGTAGGAGATGAAGGAGGAACTGGCTTGCAAGTGAACCTCAGAGAACCGCTACTAAGTCACTATTCAGAGGACCACACGTAGCAGCCTCCAAGCCTCTCCTGAGCCTTTTGGTCCCAACCCTGGCTCCATTCCTCAGCTCGATCGCTGCACTGTTCCCCTCCTCCCCTTCACTCAAATCCCCCAGCGATTTTCCAGCTGGCCCTTCCGGGCCACTTTCTGCATCCATCCTCTCTGCCCAGCCAGTTCCCAACATTTGGCCCCGCATGTTCGCTTCAAAGACCTTGATCCAAGGCTACCTCTCTCCATCATTATACCGCCCTGATCTGGTACAGATTCCCCAAATTTATTAGAGTCCACTCGCTTCCCGAAGCAGACGGCCTCTTCCACCGGCGTCCTTTGCTCTGGTTCAAATCCGCTTTCCACGCGCCCCACTTTCCATCCACCGTCCCTCCCGCCGCTCCAGCCAGGACGCGCTCACCCTCTCTTATGCCTTCCACACTGGGTTCTCACGTCGCTCCCACCTTATCCCCCGGGGACACCCCTCTTTCCTTCTGCTGCTGTTCTCAGCCAGGAGTCCGCATCCCAAACCCAGCCTCCCCAGCCCGCACCAGCCCGCTTCCTGGCAGTGCGGTCCTCCCCTCTCCCCAAGTTGACCCCCTTAGCCTCCAACCGGAGTCAGTCCGGCCCTCCTGCTTTGCCGGTCCCCCGACTCAACATCCCAGGGGTTATCACTTTCAGACTGGTCAAAAGGCTGGCCGAGGCGCGGGGCACCGGGGGCGGCCAGCCGGCTCTCCAGAGCACCAGCCGCGCCTCCCGCCAGGGCTTCCCCGGGGGCGCCGGTCCCTCGCCCCACCGCCCAGCCACCTCACAAACTTACTTGCGGGTCGCTGGGAGGGGGCTGCGGTGAGCGGCGGCGGGCCTGGCGGCGGCGGCGGCGGC
>SJYA01002005.1:196422-222415 GCA_006410615.1 Neotragus moschatus
TTCCGCAGCTCGCTCTGCTGCCCCTGCAGGTGACTCTGTGATGTTGCCCCGCGGACCCCAAGTGATGGCTCCAAATAGCTGGAGTCCAGAAAATTGGACCGAGTGAATGGCACTTACTGGTTCTATGGAGGTGGGTCTCCCCTGAGTTCCCCACAGGTAATTAAATTGTAACTTAAAATGGAACAATGACTTGATTAGTAGACTAAACCAACTCTGAGGGCAAAAAAGCTGTATGTAAAAGCGCCTCTTTGATGAGTAGATATTTTACCCACCAACCTCAAGAAAGGAAGAAGCTTCTGTAATGTACAGATCTGAAATTAGAGGGGAAGGGGACGGCAGAGCGGGAGTGGGCACCGTGTCCACTGCTTTTCAGACTCCATCCAACTTGCTGTATTCTGTCATCGGGGCCATATTTTAAGCGAGGCTTCACCAAATATGAAAAATGAGGATGAAGTCAACTCTGGAAACTGGTGCCATCTGTGGAGGGACTCAAAGAAGGGGGAGCAAGAACTGTACCTACTGTCTGCCGATGGATCTGGGGACTGGGCTCTAAGATGGTGTATCCAGTCATCAGAAATAATTCTGAACATCCAGATTGCAGGGGGGAAACTCAGAGGAAGGGAAGTGAGGAACTCTAAAAAAGTGATGAGGACCATAGGATGGGTGGTCTTGCGGGGTGATCACTGACCCTTGGAGGGACACAGCAGAAAGAGCAACAAGCTTCTAATGGCAGGGATGTATCATCTTAGTCCATGTGACAGTGGCTAGTCCAGTTTCTAGTAACTACTGGAATATACCTTTTGAAATATGACCATGATTCTGGATATCTATAAGGTGAAAAGTTTGAATAAAAAGACATATACTGTCCTTTTCTGTTTCTACCACTGTTTTTTCTTCATTGATTATTGTTAATACATGTGGTGAAGGTAAAATAAACTATTATTTTGCCTGTTAATTCTCCCCAGAGTGCTGTTCAAATAGATGTAATGAAATATGTTTGTCTGGTTTTTGCAGGAGAGTCATGGAGGAAGGAGAGTTAGGCAAATTGATTAGGATATCAAGTAAAGTTAGAGTTTAGGCACCTGAAGATATTATATGAGTGTGGAGGTAAAACTTCATTTATATAATGCTAAATTCAATATGATATGAGAAAACCCTTGTCTCCTTAACTCCAAACTTCCTGCATTTGAAATACAAAGGGTTGTACCCTTGGACTGATCCCTAGTCTTCAGAAGTCTAGCTTGACAATAATTTTCCTGGAGAACTGTTACCTAAATTCAGGTTTGCTTTAGGNTCATTTATATAATGCTAAATTCAATATGATATGAGAAAACCCTTGTCTCCTTAACTCCAAACTTCCTGCATTTGAAATACAAAGGGTTGTACCCTTGGACTGATCCCTAGTCTTCAGAAGTCTAGCTTGACAATAATTTTCCTGGAGAACTGTTACCTAAATTCAGGTTTGCTTTAGGAAATAATCAGTAATCAACAGATTCTTTGCAGCCCTAAGGTAAAGACATTACAAAAAAAAAAAAAAAAAGTGGTGAAATGGCTTGATGAAGCAGAATAATGAGTGAGAGAAATGTTAACCAACCTGGGAAAAGAGAAATCACTTTCTCTTACTCCAGGGAATAGATATTATTGATAGGTTTAGAACTTTGGTTCTCAATAGGGGCAATTATACCCCCCAAAGAATACAGGCAGTACTTGGAGATGTTTTGATTGTCACACTTTGGTGGGGAGGGATGCTACTGGCATTGTTTGTGCAGAGGCCTGGGAAGTTGCTAATACTCTACAATATACTGAGTTGTCCCCGCAACAAAGAATTATCCAACTGGGGCTTCCCAGGAAAGAATTTGCCTGCCATGCAGGAGATGCTGGTTCAATCCCTGGGTCAGGAAAATCCGCTGGAGAAGGAGATGGCAACCCACCGCAGTATTCTTGCCTGGGAAATTCCATAGACAGAGGAGCCTGGTGGGAAACCCACTCCAGTATCCCTGCTTGGGAAATTCCATGGACACAGGACCCTGGTGGGCTACAGCCCATGTGGTCACAAAAGTTGTACTGAGCGCGCGCACATACACAAATGTCAGTAGTACTGAAGATGAGGAACCCTAGCTTAGAACAGATGTAATTAGAATGAAAAGCTACTCCTGTCAGGATGCTTTCACATATTTTCATTGGCAGTCTACCTTGAAAAATCAAGAGTAGTTAATATTAAGAGATTGTCTTTGCAAACTGTTCCCCATTTACAAAAACACTTGCTAAAGTAAATTAAAGAGATTTCCTTTTAGCAAAACTTCTTTTTAGCCTTCAAAAAAGAGGTCCTAAGATAGATTGGGAATGTCTGAAAAGACACATATAGTATGCATAGGAGCTGAGTAAGCTTTTTTTTTTTTTTTTGATGATAAGTTAAAACTGTTCTTCTGCAGTATTTTTCACTGAACTTGTTAATTGCTTTTAAAAATACATAGCTTTTCTTTTAAATTAATATTAATTTATTTTAAATTTAACAAATTCTTCATGTAGTGAGGAATTGAACTGAATCAGAGGAAANGAGTAATCTTTTTTTTTTTTTTGATGATAAGTTAAAACTGTTCTTCTGCAGTATTTTTCACTGAACTTGTTAATTGCTTTTAAAAATACATAGCTTTTCTTTTAAATTAATATTAATTTATTTTAAATTTAACAAATTCTTCATGTAGTGAGGAATTGAACTGAATCAGAGGAAAATGTTAGCTGAACATTTATTAGAAGCCTCATGAAATGTTCCCAGATGAAACCTTAGAGTTTGTAGGTGTCCACACAGAAAGGTAAGAATCCCATATAATTTTCATGGATTTAGTTTCAGTTTTAAATCGACAGCAAGGCATGTATTGAGAAACAAACCTTTCTGGCCTGTAGTACAATACACCTCCTGGAGAGGAGGAACAATAGCTTACACTCATGGATGTAATAAGATCAGGGCGCTGTTCGAAGATGGCCCCCGTGCAGGAACTCAGAACACCTGCTGGATAAAACCTTGGTCAAGGTTTCATGACACTGAAGAGGTCTGGCCAGCATTTCCACCCTCTCCCCTCTGTCTACTTCCACCTGCACAGTGCTTCTGTTGGTTGGCTGATTGGTCTCAGAATTCATTCTAAAGGGATTCTCATTAGGGCGGCTTACTTCCTTTCTTGTTATAATAACCATTCCCTCCATCGTTGGCTGTCACCAGCCCTCAGTCCCTCAGGAATTCACACAGCAGAAGGGCCTCCTGCTTACTCTCTGGGGCAGTCAGTATCCCCTCCTTCACTCCTGTGTGTACAAACACAACTGTTTCCTGCTTCTAAGAGGAACAGAGCTTTGTCTCTTGGAAAAATATTGGGGGAGGGGGAGAGCCCTTGTTTTCCACAAAGGCAACCTCAGATTCTCTGCTTGCAGCCCTGAATTGCCTTATTCAGTTGTTTGTTCAGTTGCATATTCTTGATCTTAGGAAGGCTTCCTCTTCCCAAAGACAATAGGGAAAGAACTGAGGAAAACAGAACTTCACTGTGAGCCACACTGGTGTTGATCAAGGGCATTTCTCATGGGCTCTGTGAAGCCTCAAGAAGATAATCTGAACAAAATGATAATGCTCTTTGTAAATTCAGCGAGCCTGTGTAATTTCAACACTAGCAGGCTCTCTTCTGGCCACTTGAACTCAATGCTGAACTGCATTGTGCATTGCAACTGGTTTGCAAAACCACCTTTATTTAGTATAACATGTATTTCATGTATGTCTCTCAAAGTCTGTCTCTACAAAGAAACACAAGATGGGTATTTATTTTCATTAAATTTGAAGAGGCTATATATATATATATATATATATATATAGCCTTTTCTTTAAAATATTGATACTTCAGACCTTGGTGAAATGCAGAAGGAGAAAAAAAAATAGGAGGGAAACAGTTACATGGGTTTCTCTATAGATCAGACAAGGAGGGATCGAGCAATTTGAGGTGAGAGGGGTCAGTTCTTGTCTACTTCTTTCTTTCTTTGGGAAATAGTTATTGATTTTGTTTGACATCTGAGCAAGGAGAGATGGTTTCTTTTCCTGCAGACACTTGTTGAGCTGATGTGTGTCCTTTTATACATTTAATAGCCGTAGTAGGAGGCAGTGGGCTGGCTGGTACAGATGGTTAGAGTGAAGCAAAATTTCAAAGCATTTTCATCAATAAAACTGCAACAAAGGCTCACTTTCAAAAACTGAGTGTATCCTGTCACTATTTTGATGCAACTAATAGCAAAGATTACAGAGCCGAGCATCTCTGCTGCACTGGGTACTACCCATGCTTTAAACTCTCAGAGTATACATATTGGGAATGGGGAATGAACTAACATGGTGGCTTCTCTTACCTGTAAACAAACTTGGTGGTCACTGTGGCAGGTCAGTTACTGTCTGGTTCGAAGAAGGGCAGTGTAATGACTGGAAATTTTATTGAACAGTGTATGTTGCCCTTACTGAATTCAAGAGTGAGAACAACAACAAAAGCAAGAATTTAAAATTTATGCTATAGCAAAGGCAAAGAGAGTTTTTGTTTTTAATTTCATTTTACCTTATTAGCAAGGTAACCTTACCTGTGGAAGGTTTTACCTTCGTTCATAAATGCTTATTCATCTGAAGAAGCAAATGGCCTAGAAGATTTCCCGAGGCTTTCAGCCTTATAAAGAGTATGTCTCTTCTATCTCTGGAATATTCATTATGTGATATCATTTGTAATCTGAATACTGGGCTAAATTGGTTGACACAATCCATTCTAATTTTGTAGTTTAGAGCTGTTTCTGTCCTTTTAAAGAGGTGAAAGAGATATATTGTTTGTCATTGGGAGCACAGTTACGGATGCTGGAAGCAGCTTCTTTTACACATAAACATGCCTGGTACTTGACATTGGTCTGGGACTACTCCACTGAGCAAACATAGATCTTAGTCTTCTGGATTATGAAACATGATTTCAGCAGTTTTGATTTGAACTAGCATTGCAGCCTGGCTTGTGAATCAATTTGATGTATTTAGAAAAGACCAATGGATGAGCCAGAACACTCACTACCCATTAGCTGAAAACAGGTGTAGCAGTCCAGGGAGTTGATCTGGCACTCTTAGTAGTTTTGTGGACTTTAGATGAAGGTTGTTTTTTTTTTTTTAATTACCTCATGGTGCTCCAATTTCCTCATCTTTGAAACAGAATTTTTTTTCTGCTATAGAATTCACCGTAGGGTTAGAGGAAATATTTTCAAAACAGAGTGCCTCTCAATAGTGATGGTGATGGGCTTATATGTCCTTCTAGTGCTGAAATGTAAATGGTTACTGTCCAGAGTGGGGAAGCAGTGGGGCCATTGGTGAGCAAACTGAGGTGGAAAAGGACATGGGAGTAGATCATAGTTATGAAGGGGTTTTGAAGGGGAAGTGGTCTTGTCCTCTTTTGACTGATGAGGCCTTGGGGTCTCAGGATTATGGTGTGGTTTGCCCGAAGGTTCAGATCAGATCAGTCGCTCAGTCGTGTCCAACTCTTTGCAACCCCATGAGTCGCAGCACGCCAGGCCTCAATGCTACATCATTTTAGCTGAGTCTATTTTCGGAGTCTCCATCCCAACATTCTCCACTTAAGAGCACACTTATTTTCTTGGGTAAAGCCATGTTTATTCTGTTTATTTAAAAATCATTATTCAACTCAAGAACCTCTCATTTCAGTTGTTATAAAGGTCTTTTATAGACAAATTTAAAAAAGCATCAGTGGATCTCTAATTGAATTTGTACAAGAGGTCAACTCAACTTTTCACTTAAATGTTCAAAATGATATCTTTATTTTTTCCTAATTGGAGTGAACAAAATTGAATATTGGCCCTTGTTGATGGTTCTGTTGCTAAGTTAATAGTTTTGTTTTGTTTTAAATCAGTGCTGTTGCTGTTGTGGTTCCTTGAAGAGTTGCAGATTCGGTGAAAATGTAAAAATCTGCATGTGTTGGAAATACTTTGTGAGTTGTATTTTATGTATGTTGTCTTATTTGTAACTTATGGTAAAGATATATTATCAGTTGCAATAATGAAAGACTTAAAATTGAAAGCCAGGACAGATGGCAACTTTGAACAAACATTCCCTTTTGAATCATTCAAACTTGAATTCAAATCTCCATGTTTTAGTCACTAGCTGTGAAAACTTGGACCAATAACTTGCCTTTCCAGCTTCTCCTATCTTTTGCAAATCATGTTGACCAGACGTGGGTATGATTCTTGTGATGATGCAGTAAGATAAGCAAGTAAGGATCTTAGCATGGTGCCTGCACCCTTCTTTGTCCTTGTACGCTGCTAATTCACCATATTTCAGTTATGCCCTTGGAAGGAACTGTTTAAACTTGAATTTGTTCATATATTTTCACCATAAAGAATCAGAAAACTTGATTTTAAGTGACTTGAGAGGGGAATGAAAAGAGAGGCTTCACGAATGTGTAACTGAGTAAAACATGGGAATATATGTATCTGACTTCTGGTTGGACCTGATTTAGGGCTCCAACCATGTGACTAGTTCAGTTTAATTGGGAGTGAGAGTGAAAAGGTTGTTAGTAGTCCAGGTGGAAACTATGCATTCATTTCTTGTAAGTTTTCCATCAGCTTCCTCTTCTTGGGCAGAGGCGTAGAGGCTTGCAGAACACAGTAATAAATCCATTACAGACAATTATACATGGGAAAGTATTGAGCGAATTAGATTATTTTGTGGAAGGGAATGAAATGAAGCTGAAATTTCAATGGAACCTACTAGTAGTGGTAAGTCAAGATCAGATAAGCAATAAAACACAATAGAACAAAATTCAAAGCTTCAGTCTTTGAATTTAAAATTTCAGTCTTGTAATTTATCAACATGCCTTAACTGAATTAAACAGAAACTGATTCTGGATTACATAAACAGAAACAGATTCAGTGCACGGTCCTGGAGGAGTTTATGGAATCAAGGACATGATGAAGAACGAGACCTTGGAAATGATAGCCTGGTGCTGGAATAAGTCAGCTCTAGCTGTTTTCCATGAGTGGAGCTCCGTGCTCAAGACTTAGAATTCTGAGAGAGCCAGAAAGAAAGAGAGTCAGTTTGTGGCAGAGCACTGCCTTCCCTGTGCGCCATTACTCCTCTGTTACCTGGCAATGAGTCTTGCTCAGCCATTGGTCAGCACCAAAGCGGGCCCCGCCCACAAGCAGCCAGCTGTCAAGGAGCAACCTTTGGTGGGGGGATTCATTCAGCTGTTGGTGGAGTGTCGATCCTGAGATAGAGAGTGAGATAAGAGGTGGATCCCAGCCTCTCCCCAAGACGCTCTAGCTCGCCAGGCCTTGGGCCGGTGGGTGAGCTGGAGGACCCAGGGAATAGGCTGAAGACTGTGTTCTGTAGGGCTCCAGAGTCTTCACCAAGGCCACCCACTGGCCTTGGCTCAGGCCTTGATGGCAGCCATGAATGTCTCCCCATCCTCGCTTCTGTGACCTAATAGCAGCGAGTCTGCAGGTCACAATCTGTGGGACCTGCCCCCGCCCAGTTTGTGCGGCCTGAAGAGCCTGAGAGCCAGTTGGGTTGGGCACCTGGCTCCCTCAGTGATGACCGCTGGGTAGGGTCTGGGAACTTGGCCCTGAGGGACCTGCTGCCAGCTGAGCTGTATCTCCTCTTAGCTAGGACCCAGACCTTGGAGGATGAAAGTTGTACCTTGGGACCCGGACCCTTCCTAATCAGAACAGAGAATAACATTCATTCGGTAGAGATTTACAGGAGCATCATTACCTGACTTCAAGAACAAAGGAACCTGACAAAAGATGTCTGCAGCAACTAACCACACCCCTCCCTCCTTTCCTAGAAAAGGGCTTTGCTAAAAACTTCTGGGGAGTTGGGGGTTGTTAGAGCATGAGCCTCCTATCTCCTTGCAGGGCCCTATAATAAATCTTTCTCTACTCCGAACTCTGATGTTTTGCGTTGTTTGTCCTCGTTGTGCATCAGGCACGTGGACTTGCATTTTGGGAACAAGTTCAGAGGAAGAACAGGGCATCATGACTGGCAGTCCACCACCCCTGTGCTTGTGGACCCAAGGGGCTACCAAGGCATAATCTGTAACCCACCCCTAGTGGAAAGAGGGGACTAGATAATACTGGACAGACATACTCATATTTATGACATGGATTCCTGATGGAAAAACTTGCTTCAGTGATGATCCATCACTGGAAGGAGAACAAAACAAGTGTGTTATTTGTGTGTGAGACAGAACTACTGTGTCAGTTTTCCAAGGCTGTTCTAACAAATTACCACCCACTGGATGACTTAAAACAACAGAAGTTTATTTTCTCACGGTTTGAGAAGACAGAAGCCTGTAGTCAAGGTGCTGGCAGGGCCATTCTCTCTTTAAAGCCTTTTGGGGAGAATCTGTTCCATGTCTTTCCCTGAGCTCCTGGTGCTGCCGGTAATCGTTGGTGTTCCTCCTTTTACAGAGACATCACCTTAATCTCTGCTCCCACTGTCACATGGTGTTCTTTCCCACTTCCTCCGCCGTGGTGAGTCTGTGTCTCTTCTCTTCTCATAAGGCTACTAGTGGTATTGGATTAAGGACCTGCACTGTTCCCCTATGGCCTCATCTTAATGTAAACAGTTACATCTGTAATGACCCAATTTCAAATGAGGTCACATTCTGAGATTCCAGGAAGAACATGAGATTTGAGGGGATACTATCCAACTTAGTGCCAATGTAACGTGGATAGGATAAACAGCCATGCACACAGTGATGTCTAAATAGTGGGAAGGGGTACTATCCTATTATACTCTGTTATAAACTCTGAAGTATCATGCCTGGCTTCAGGCACCCGTTTTCAGATCTGGAGAACTAATGGAAAAACAGTTTGCTTTGTAAGAGTAGTATTTTGAACTACGGGCCATAAACTTGGCAAAGAGGAGTCCAAGATAAACGTAAAATGAGCTTCCAAATGTCAACAGGAAGAAAGATTTCATCTTTATTGCTTGCTTGAGAACTAGGACCTAAGGCTGAGAATTCCAGAGAAGCTGCTTTTTCTCTACGAGAGAACAGTCTTGTGTAAGTGTGGTTCAGGAGTCTCTATCTCTGGAAACATTCAACAGAAGCTCCTCATATTTGTTATGGATGAGATAGAAGAGATTTCTGAGTATGCAGGGAGCTTAGATTGATAACTGCCCCTACATTTCATGTTTAAGATTGCCTTCTTCTAGGAGTATATAGGACATTCGTGATCCCCAAAGCATTATTATACGTTGTGGCAATAGAAGGGAACATGGCACACATACTCTTGTTATTACATAGATAAATATTTTGTTAATCTACTACAGTGGCGATAAAGAACAAGCCAGGAACCTGTACAGTATCTGGCACAGCACAAGGTCAGTAATTACTTGTTGAGTGAATTCGTTGTTTCTTCAGCGTCTACTTTACAAATATATGTTCCAGTTGTTTACCTGGGGTACTTCCCTGATCATTATCAGCCCTGTCATACTCTGTGACCCACTCCAGTGTTCTTGCCTGAAGAATCTCAGGGACGGGGTAGCCTGGTGGGCTGCCATCTATAGGGTCACACAGGGTCGGACATGACTGAAGCGACTTAGCAGCAGCAGCATATTCTGTCGAACGGTTTCTCTGTGGCCTTCTGACATCCAGGATTACCTACCTTGTTCATATGTGATTCTCCTCTTGTTTTCATTTTTACCATCTTAAAAATATGGTTGGAGGCAGGGAATGATTTTTCTCCTTAATCTCTGTCCTCCTCTGGGCTGTCTTTGCCAAGAGAGGTAGCCCTGATCCTCTGAAATTCATCTGTTAATGTGAAGCCTGGAGGGGACTTTGGCTAAAGAAGTGTTTCTCAGAGTGTGGAACAGTGTGACTGATTCTATATGAGATGATTTGGGAGATGTATGGATATATATTGAACTGAAAAGATTCTGAGTTTGTTGTCTTTCAGTGTTCCTTATTAAGGCAAGGAGGAAGTTTCAATGTGGTGCCAGTGTTGAAACTAGCATCTCAAATACATGTTTATCTTCCTTTTGCAAACAGAGTAGGCTTCAGTTGCCAGGCTTTCAAAAGCTTAATGAAAGTATCTTGTTTTCAGTTTTGTTGTATCTTCTTTCATGCTGCTGCTGCTGCTCCTAAGTCGCTTCAGTCGTGTCGGACTCTGTGCGACCCCATAGACGGCAGCCCGTCAGGCTCCCCCATCCCTGGGATTCTCCAGGCAAAAATACTGGAGTGGGTTGCCATTTCCTTCTCCAATGCATGAGAGTGAAAAGTGAAAGTGAAGTCACTCAGTCGTGTCCGACTCTTAGCGACCCGGTGGACTGTAGCCCACCAGGCTCCTCGTCCATGGGATTTTCCAGGCAAGAGTGCTGGAGTGGGGTGCCATTGCCTTCTCCGTCTTTCATGCTAGTTTCCAAATAAAATAATGATACAAAGCTTCCTTTAAAAATTCATACAGTGAAATTGCTAATGGTTTGATATTTTAAAAAAGCAAGAAGGTAATATAGATGGAAGATTGAGACTTGGAGATTTCTTTGTCAAAGTTCTCCTGTGATTCAACTGTCTGGATTTTCTTCCTTGCTTTTCTGGCACATTTTTGCACTCTGGACACTGGGATGAGCTGTTCTGTGTAAGAGTCCTCCCTTCCTGAATTGTTTCACAAGATACCTGTTGGCTCAAACAAAGGGGAAATTGTGCATATAAACGTGACTTTGCATTGCTTACAGTGCCTAGATACTGTGAATTCCTAAACTGTTTAAAAGCAGTTCAGGATGGGGGATACATGGTTCATGTCAGTGTATGGCAAAACCCACTACAATATTGTAAAGTAATTAGCCTCCAATTAAAATAAATAAATTAATTTTTTAAAAAGCAATTCAAAATTGCTTTTCTGGCTTTCAAGGTAGGTTCTTACATTGATAGAATGAATGTCATATTAATTTATATAATTATTTTTCCATTGTTTTCTCCATTTCATGGAGCCCAGACTTAAAAAGAAAAAGATTTTTTTTTTTCATTTTGCCACCTCGGGGAATCAGTTATAATATTGAAAAAAGTTTTAAGCTTTTCAACAAATTTTATACATGTGCATGTTTAGAAAGTCAAAATTTTCTACAAGGCGTATGATATAACTAACAGTTTCCTCCTCCAGTGCTCACCATCTTCAGTTCCTTTTCATAGGAAACAACCAGTCCCCCTCCCCCCCCGGTATTTACTTCCATATTCCTAAATACATACTTAAGAGTTCTAGGTCTTGATACTTGCTTTTGTCCAATGATTTCCTAAATTAGAAAATATGGAAGATGTGCATTAATATCTCTTTTAGTAACATCCCTCCATCTTTTTCTATCTTCCCACGGCTCCCAACACTATTTCATTATTTTTTAAAATGAAATAAAGTTCAGAAGTTTGGTTTCCACTTAAGATGGAGAAAGCCCCAAGAAATTATTCCCACCATCACAATGAGAAAAAGCTGAATAATATACAAAATCTTAACTTGTCTGGGGCCCATCAAGAACTGAACTCACATGATAAGCAAGTGAACTGAAATCAGAGAAGGACGAATCCCTCTAAGGAGATATGGGACATGAACCCTTTCACCTGTGCCAGAACATGGGAAGAACAATGTAAAAGTAGGTAAGAAGAGTATGCCTGTGTTCATAGCGTTAGTCACAGTAGACAAGGGGTAGAAGGAACTCAAGTGTATCCTGACAGATGAATGGATAAACAAAATGTGGCATATATATATATATGTATATTATATATATATGTATATTATATATATATATACAATAGAATATTATTTGGCCTTAAAAAGGAAGGGAAATCTGATACATGCTGTAACATGGATGAACCTCGAAGACATTATGTAAGTGAAAGAAACCAGTCACAAAAAGACAAATTCTTATATGATTCCACTTTTCTTCCTTGACTGTTTAAGGTACTGCAAATAGTTTTCTTCCTTGACTGTTGAAGGTACTTCAGACAGTGATGAAGATAAAAAGTGGAATGGTAGTTGTCAGGGACTGGAGGGAGGAGGAATTGGGAAGCTCTTGGTTAATGGATACAGAGTTTCAGCCTTGCAAGATGATGAAACGCCTTCTAGAGATGCCTTCTGGAGATGGACAGCGGTGATGGTTGCTGAAGACGGTAAGTGGATTTAATGCTGCTCAACTGTACACTTAAAGTGGTGAAGATCATAAATTTTATGTTATGTGTGTTTTACGGCAACTAAAGATAATAAAAAATGATTTTAGAAAGCAAATAAGAAGGATGTAAAATATTTTGAAAAGTTTTTGAAAGTTAAGTGAGGGCTGACAAGATAGCTGAGAATGCATGAGAGCATAGATACAAGGGGAGTTTGTGCTTTCTCACAGGTTCTTTTTTTTGCTGGAGTATCATTGATTTGCCATGTGTGTTAGTTTCTGGTGATCCAGTTATATATACATATATTCTTTTTCATTATACATGCATATGTTTCTTCTTTTATACATATACATGTATTTCTTTCCATTATGATTTTTTACAGGAAGACTGAATATAGTTCTGTATGCTATATAGTAGGACCTTGTTTGTCTATTTTATTCATAGTGGTTTGTGTCTGCTAATCCCAAGCTCCTAATTTATCTTTCCTCTTCTTTCCCCTGTGGTAATCATACATTTGTTTTCCATGTCTGTGAGTCTGTTTTGTTTTGTAAATAAGTTCACTTGTATCATATATTTTTTAAAATTAAAATTAAAAAAAAAATCTTTTGGGGGACTCTTCTGCATGGCATGTAGGATCTTAGTTCCCCGACCGGGAGTTGAACCCTGCTTTGGAAGTGTGAAGTCTTAACCACTGGACCCAAGGAAGTCTCATTTGTATCATGTTTTAGATTCCATGTGTACGTGCAAAGTTCTTTCCCATGGGCTTCTGCTCAGTGCATTCCAAAGAGTTTGAGGGCAAGGAAGTTAACCAAAGAGAGACTGTGTTGGTTTTACAAGTGTGTGCATAGTGTGAGGCTGCCCCTGGAAACATGTAGAATCCCACCTGCACCTCCACATTCTTCTCTTACCAACAAAAGCTTCACACTGCTGGGGAAGGGGCAGAAACCCCACTGGGCTCAGGATGGTGCTCTGGCACAAAGCTGAGGTCTGCCCCAGATCCGCTGCGTAGTCTGGCTGCCATGGGAGGAGTGTGGGGCAGAAAGGGTGAGGAAAAGCCAGCCCAAGGTCCAGGTTTACAAGGTGTAAAAGTGAGGGTAGACCCAGAGAACTCAAATATGGCAGCCACATTCATAATTGCTAAATATTGGTAGCTGTGCAGAGGTCCATCATTTGGGGAATGGATAAACCAACTGTGGTGGTATTCCGAAGACTAGGATTCTACAATGAAAAGGAATAGAAGGGATGTGCTGGCCTCATTGCTGTGCCAGTGATCGGGGAGAGTAACCATCAGGGAGGGGGCCGTGAATATTTCATTGAAAATATGGTACTTTAGAAAATGCAGAGGCTCTAAAGTAGATCAAGACAGTTATGTAGAAAGCAGGATAATTAGAGGGGCTGATTGTGAGGCTAGGAGAGACTTAGAGGTCATAATTTGCTCAGCAAGAAGACAGTCCTATATATGATCTGAGGTTTTTTCATTTTCCCACATAAAATACTATTGATGTATAAACTACTCTATTTTTGAAACTCAGAGCCATCTATAAATGTATCTAATTTTTTTTCCCTACCCTAAACTTGTATCAAGTTGGTCATAGACTCATCAATGTTAAAGGATCTTTAGAATTCATCTGATAATCTTCTGAACTGGCAGGTCCTACGCTATAGCTCATAGGCATGGATAGAATTTGGTTAGTGCACAAACTTGGGTGCAGAAAATGACGTGTTTATGGTTGTTAACCTCTAACTGGAATTTAGCACTGTCCTTCGTTATGGTTGTAGGTCACAAACCACAGTAGCATGGCAGTACCTGTGGCCTTGTCAGCAAATAATCACAGATAATATCGTATTTCATTACAATTGTTGGTAGAGATCCTTTAAAAAATAATCTGTGCTCATTCCTGCTTTGAAAGTATGTTTATTATTAGATCTGCTGTTAGACCTTTTTATTTAGAGTATTAGAAAGAGAAACATGTCACAAATTCACTCTTTTATAATTTGATAACTGTTTCATTGTGTTTCCTTTATAATCCTATGTATCTCATTCTTTGAAGAGGTCATAGCCTCAGACAAAATCCTAAAGGGATTTGTAATATCACAGAAGAACCTGGAACCTTTCTTGGACTCACAGCAGGTAGCTGGGACTGGGAAGCTGGAGCTGTTGAGTGTCTTTTTGCACTCTGCACATGGGCTTGATCTGCCAGATGCTGGCTGTGCCATTCCAGAGGAAGCAGTGGTTCTAGCAGGTTTCATGTTTGTTGGGGAGGGCAGTGGACATGTTTTTCAGGATCTGTAAATCCTCTGTGGCCTCTTTGAGAGACCTCTCCTAGAGTGGGGACCAGTGCAGCCTTAGAAGTAAGGAGATGCTGTGATGCCTTTTGATCTGGCCTGTTAGAGGGCCTTGGTCTTAGAACTCCACCCCATGTCTGTGACTCTGGGCTTCTGGGACCTTTGCTGGGGAGACTGGCAGCTGTAACAGGAGTCAGCCTGGTGACTTCCACTCTCGTGTTTGTGAATTCTAGGAGGACTGGTATCTAACTTCAAAGCTGCAGGTCAGAGCTCTTTTTCTATTTGTGATTCAGTTCCCTGGCAGGTCAGGTAAGATTTTAGTGAACATGTCTCCCTTGCCAAGATTTTTATTATCTTTCAAACTTTCTTATAAATACTGTCACCCCAGAGTGAACCACTTGGGTGACTTAAATGCCAACAGTGTTAGTGGACAAGTGGCGATTCCCTTAGACCCCTGAGGGATGGGAGGATTGCTTCCCTGTGGGTTATAGTTTACATAAATATTTACATATTATCTCAGGATAGCTTATTTCATTTTTGACAACCCTGACAGGAGGTTTTGCCTCTTTTGGAATAAAATCTGCCTTCGTTCAACTTCTTTCACTCATCTAGGTCTGGTCCACAAAACCTCACAGTTATCTGGGAATTTTCCCTGAAGTTACTATAGGGTTCTTACTATGACCTTCCTGACGTATGGAAAGACTGCAGATCACTGTGAAATCTACCCAAAGTATATTTTGACTGAAATATACTTTCTGGGAGACATTATCGTAAGCTGCAATGGAACATTTTTCTAACAAATGTTTGGGATCTGAATATGTGCTAGGCACTCAGCTGAACACTGACCATATACATAAAATGAGGGGCAGAGCTGACTTGCCCCTGCCCCTGTGGGTGCTGGGGAGAGGTTGCCAGCTGTGGTGTAGGAAGGAGCTTGAAACCACAACTAGGTGGGGTGGGAGGCTGTACAGAAGTGCGGTCTGACCTGGAGAAGAGAGGAGCACTCTAACTGAAGGCTGGAAGGTGGAGCTGGGGGCAGGGATAGCGCGGTGTCCCAAGCGGAAGAAACAGCTTGGCACTTACGAGGAAGTGAAAGATGATCAGTGTGGCTGGGTCAGGGGTCAAGGTGGTACCAAATGGAGTTGGAAACAGAAGCCAGCATCAGACAGTATTGGATTTTCTTGGCCAGGCTGAGGATTTTGATCTTTGAAACAGAGACTGACATAATCAACTATTCCTTATTGACACAGAAGTAACACTATTTCTTTTCCAAGAGAACAGATGACATTAAGCAAAAGTAGAATGCCTTTCACCTTGAAAAGTTTGCTGTTTAAATACAAGGAACATGACACGTATACTGTAATACATATACATTATTACAAGTATTCCTTCACTTCTGGGTAGCAGGCTTTTGGTCTCAGTGCCAAGATTAAATTACTTGTTTCTTTGAGGCTCTGAACTGAGGGAATTCTAAACCACTTGCCTTTGTCATTTGCCTTTGAAGACTTCTTCTTAAAGTTTCCATTATAAAAGCTCTTATAACATCTTCAGCCTTTGAAAGAAAGGGTTATTAAAATCACTCAAGTATCTGCCTGTTATTTTACCTGCCATTGTTTACCTGTTTGTTCGAACTTCATTATAAAAGACTGGAGGTATCAATGCCATAATTGAATGGAACTGACTTGTAATTTTGAACACTGTTGTCTCTGTGGCCTTCTTAACCACTACTCTGAATTAAAAATTCTTGCAATATTTTGATCATGTGAGTAAGAATGTAAAATACAGTTTTTATTGCATGTAAATACTTTTTGAAATGGCAACATTTTGTCCAGAAGTTAATTGGAGCAGCTCTTGCCTTATTTTAATATTAGTTACTTGTGGGGATGAGTCAATTACCACATGATTGTATTATTCTCATGGAGGAATTGGATGTGAACAGCAAGAACATTCTTCCTTCTCAAGCTGCCAAACCAGAATCTGTGTGTCCCCTTCTGTGCGATTTCTGCAAGGTTTCACATGAAGCTGAGGCAGCCTGTGCTGAAATGGCCAGCATCCACCTGTACTTAAGTGGCTCATTATTAATGCCCCAGTTCTTTTTACCTAGTACACAGAATATCTAGAAGGATTCTTAAGGATTCTACGTTGTCAAGGAGGACTTTGAAAGGACCTGGAGACAAGGATATTCAGAGGAGGTGACTAAAGCAGTTACAGAGAATCATTTTTCTGTGTGTTTGGCATCTTTATGTATGATGTCAACAAGAACCTCAGCCTAACTATAACATCAGAGGGCTTTGTTCTCTATTTTAGGTCCTTTATTTGAGAATGTACTCCCATGAAAAGGTCCTTTTTTTTTTTTTCGTCTGTGCAGAATTCCTTTGTGGACTGCCCCACCCCTTAGAATCAATTTTTCAGTCCTGCAGTTGATGTAGAGTGAGCCTGCCTCCTTTGCTCCTGTTCCCCCAGGGTGAACATGTGACCCAGCCAGCCACAGGCCCCCACCTGCAGTGACTGTGGTTTGTTCAAGGACGGGTGTGTGATCCCAGCTGGCAGGATGATGAGCGCACTCCCTTGGATTTTGACAGAGTACAGAAACAATGTCGTCTTTCTCGTGGGGGAACAGAGTTGTTAGGATTGTGTCTACAGCTGCTGGTGGCCATCTTTGTTATCGAATGGAGAAAGCCTGCCTAAAAATGAAGCTTTTCCAGAGAAAATACAACTGAGATGAAAAGTCACATGTCAGCCTATTGATCTGACTACACCTGAAGTCAGTAAGACTCCTGAATATTTCAATGTCATGAACCCATTTTCTCACTTCTATTTAAGCTAATGTAAGCTAGGTTTTGTTACTTTTATTTATTTTTAATATTTATTATTTAGGGGTACTGGGTCTAAGTTGTGGCATGTGGTATCCTTAGTTGTGGCATGTGGGATCTAGTTCCCTGACCAGGGATCAAACCCAGGTCTCCTGTGTTGAGAGCATGGAGTCTTATCCACTGGACCGCCAGGAAAGTCCCCATTACTTTTAAATTAAATAATTAAAACATGAATGCTTCCCATAAACTCTCCTTAAATGGCAGCAGGAAGGGAGAGGTCTGAGTGTGTCATTTGGTGTAGAGTGAGGGCTTTGAAAAGTTCTATTGCCTGAGCCAGAAAGTTTATAAGGGAGACCAAAGGATAGGCTCATCTTTCCTCCTGTTGCCATTTCCTTCAAATTGCCTTGGGTCTTTGAAACCAGGTTCTGAGATAGTAGCATCCTAGTCTTTCCTATATACAGAAATGGGAGACAGTGCTGCTCTGTATTAAGAAACACACCTAAATGGTAGCTGGCTGATTCCTAGTTACAGCCTTGCCATCTGAAATCCATGGGTACATTTATCTGTGATGCATTTGCTTTTACCATGAGGCATTCTAAGGTCCATTGTTCAACAAATAAGATATTATAGCCCCATTAATGATCTCTAACATGAATAACAAGATTAGAGGGACAAGCAGTAACAATAATAAAAGACAAATTATCCTCTATTTCTAGTAACTCAGCAATGAAAGACATTTAATTTCTCGTTTGGATGTTAAATAGCTAGAAAATATGAGTCAGGCATTCTGGATGCACAATTCTGCAACAGCTTTACTCCATTTGGTATCCTAGGTATTGGCTTCTTACAGGCATTTCCTTTTAAAGACAGGGAAGAGCAAATGAACAGTATGGTCATGAAAAAGAGCACTTCAGGTGTCCTGAAAACCTAAAGTGGAAAGCAGAGGGTCTATAATAACATTTCTGACACAAGTTTCTGCTAGTGGCTTATTTTTTTTTCAAGGTTTCTTTCTGAAAAGATTCATGAAACATCTGTAAATTAGGATTGTTCATGGCTTAAAGGAGGCTAGGGGAATCAGAGACATTATTAAGACTCGTTACATTGATGCTTGTCTCATGTATAATAATTTCTGCTAAGAAGGGTTAGAAGATAAGCCCTTTAGCTAATAATAGAACCTGGTTCCTAAGCTGGAAGGAGAGGTACTCTGTAAATCATTATTCAGTGACCAGAACCTAAAGTGGAAATTTTCTGCCAGGATATGGCCAGAATGGTCTCCAAATATGTAAAGAAACATCTTGGTTAGCTTACTGTCTTCCATTTAGAAGAGAAAATACAACAAACACCAGTTTTCTATTAGATATCATAGAATGTGCAGAGGTTTTTATTATCCCTTGTGTTCCCGTAATAGAAAAAAATAGATTTCTCCTTCCCAGGTAATTTAATGGGGAAAAACATCACATTTTCAAAAGAGAAATGCTGCACAAGAGAAAGCATGAAGGTAATGAAACTCTGTTGTGCTGTGCTTAGTGAACTGATGGCTTACTAAGCTATTGCCTTGGTGACAAAAAACAACAACAAAAACCAAGAACCAAAACAGTCCTCACCTTTGTATCCAGAGGAGGTTGATTAATAAACATGAATTAGTAGATAAATCTAAATTTGGGGTTTGCCTCCAAGTATTTGGTTTTTTTTATCAGTTATCATTTCTGTAAGAAAATGGAGCTGAGAGAACAGAGCCCCCTGGGGTTGGTCCCAGCTGGATGGAGGCTTGGCAGTCTTATGCTGGGAAGTGACTGGAATGCACACTTCAGTGCAGGGAGTTTCCGGTGCATTTGCACCTCAGTCTGCATGTTCTTCTACCGAGAGGAGTGAGGTGCAGAGCACCGCCTGCTGCTGTGACTGTGCCCGTGTCGGCTGCGGAGGTTGCTGGCCGGGACCTAAGGCTGCAGCCCAGGGACAGGTGGGCCATGCAGACCCAGGGTTCCTGGCCAGTGAGGACTCATTTGTGGAAGGAATAGTCTGTTGGAAGACAAGGAGCCTCATTCGGTTTTGTGAAATTAAGACGAGAAAGAACTAGGTCTGCAGAAGTTCAAGTGGCGACTCTGAATGTATGAACCTTGTACTTGGTACAGTTGCTGACAGCAAACCTGAGCGTTATCTGCTGTTTGCAGTACAGATGCTGACCCAGGAAAGGGATCGCTCCAGTACAGAAAAGCATGAGTCATGGAGGAGCCACGTCTTGGGGACGGAAGTCCAGGGAAAGTTCAGATGTTCCCTATAGTCTGGAATGAATGAGCACCTGATGGGAGCTGATATATAGAACCCCCTCCCTTGAAATACATATTTTTGTGTAATACACTTCTGCTAAGTGTATAATAAAGTGATTGTAGTTTATATTTTACACTAATTTTGAGGATTCTCAACTCATTTATTCACTCTTTCATTTAGTATGTAAATTGATTGCTTACTCTTTACCAAACGTAGAAAAAAAAAATATGGTGAATAAATCCAGAGAAATCCCTGCTATCACAGACATCACATCTAGTTTGTGGAAACGGTCAGCCATTAAGCACATGCAGAGGTAAAGGCTTTGAAGAAAAGATACTCCAATAAAATGTGGGAAATGTGAAAGAGCGTGACAAGCCTGGAGGTCGAGGAACAACAACAGTACTGAGATTAAATAGAGGAGGAATCTGAGGACTGCTCAGGGTAGAGGAACGTTTAGAGAATGGGACGCAAAGGAGGGAAAGGCAAGGTGCCTGAGGAGCAGCAGCCAGTGAGGCAGCAGGAGAACCAGGAAAGCAGTCCTGAGAGCTTGTTAATGTCATTTGTGAAGCCCAAGAGTGACCTGACCTAGCTGAAGATTTTGGAAGTTCCACCCTGGCTGCCAAGGAGGCAGGATAATCACAGGACAGAGACAGAGGAAGAGGAACCACTGAGTGGGCTGGGGCTCTGGTGAATGTGAGAAATAAGTCTTATTTGGACTCTGACTCTAGTGGCAGAAGTGATCGAAGAAGCTGCACTGGGGACGTGCAGAAAACACGGCACCCAGAGGACTCACTGCGGGATTCGGTATTGGTGTGAGGGAGCAGGAGCCATCCTGTTCGAGGGTTTTCATTTAGATCAGTGTCACTCAAAGTACTGGGGTACAGGCTTTGTTGTCACTGGTTTGTGACAACGTAAGAAGCTTGTGCCAAATGTAAATCAGCCGACTTTCTTTTGCATAGCGAGGTTTTCTCAAGGAAGTGTAATGATTCAGATTCTAGCACAAACTCCTTTTTTTGCCATAGACCAGAAAGTTTCCAGACCAGACTCATCTCTGGCCTTTACTTGAAACCAGCTGGACCAAGTTCTCGGAGTTATCCACATTCTTGAAGAATTGCTGATTTTTTAGTTTCATGTGTGTGCTGTGGTTGCCAAAGTTAATAGGACTGCACACAAATAAGTAAATAAAGTACTTTATGGAGCAATACCTTCTTAAAGATATGATTTCTAGATTTTCATTAGATTTTTTGTTTGTTTTTTGACTAGTAGGCAAGTGTAAGAGGATAGGCTTAGGAGAACATTCTTCTTTTAAATGTTTTCTAAATTTTTTATTATTTTTATTTATTTATTTATTTTGGCTTTGCCACAAGGCATGCGAGATCTTAGTTCCCCAACCAGGGTTTAAACCCATACCCTCTGCATTGGAAGCACGAATCTTAACCACCGAACTGCCAGGAAAGTCCTGCATTCCTTTAAAATAACAAACTAAGCCATGTTGATGAAGTAGGGTCACAGAGCAAGTCAAACTATACCATACTTGTTCTTCAAAACTTAGCACCGTCTTTTAGGAAGCCTTCCAGGTTATCTAACCATTCTGATGGGTCTCATGTCTTTTCACAACCCTGTGTGTGTTTTTTAGCTTTTTTGTAGCATTATTATAAATCAAGAATAGTTGACTGAAATTCCTTTGCCTCCCCCAAAACTATAAGCAAGTGGAAGGAAGACTGTCTTGTAACGCCAGTAGCAAGTAGAATGTTAGGAATGTTGTAGATACCCAATTAAACTTGACACACTGTATCGCCGATCCTCTTTGTGATGCCAGTTGTCTTGCTGTTCACGCTGTTCACACTGTTTGCTGAAACCAGGGTAGGCAAGGCGCAAGCGGGAAGCTGGAAGAAAACTCAGGGAGCCGTAGGAACTGCAGACACGTTTATTCTCTCTTGGCCGTTGCAGCAGCTTTAACAGTAGACACACTATATTCTCTCCTCTCGTGGCTGACCCATTGGACATAGCCATGATGCAATAGTAAATGCCACTGCTTTCTAGGTGGAGCTTATGCATACAGCACAAAGTAGCCTGTGACCAAGGGAGCACCTCCTGATGCACATGCGCAGTGCTACAAATGGGCTCAGCCGTTACATAGTCATTATTTATAAAACGCGGGACGAGGGAGTCTGAACACGCCATCTTGGCCAATTTGCTCTTTCCGCACACGTGCTAGGCAGCATGATCATAATTTCAAAGAACCAAAGGATACTGTGTACGTTGCTGGGCATGATGTTTAGCATTCAAGTTTGGAGTAACCACCAAAGCAAAGACTTATCTAGGCTAACTAAACTCTGAGATGAATGATACTATTTATAGCCTCAAATACGTAAAAGTGTTTTTAATAGTTAATGAATTGTGCACATTGGACTTGTCCACCATGTCTAGTAAAAGAGAGCAATTGGCCTGGGTTATATCATTTCAGATATAAAGGAGACTTCTGTACATATATTATATATTATAATAATCTCATTGTACCACAAATGAGGGCTTCTCTCATAGCTCAGTGGGTAAAGAATCTGCCTNGTAAAAGTGTTTTTAATAGTTAATGAGTTGTGCACATTGGACTTGTCCACCATGTCTAGTAAAAGAGAGCAATTGGCCTGGGTTATATCATTTCAGATATAAAGGAGACTTCTGTACATATATTATATATTATAATAATCTCATTGTACCACAAATGAGGGCTTCTCTCATAGCTCAGTGGGTAAAGAATCTGCCTGCATTACAGGAGACCTGGGTTTGATTCCTGGGTCAGGAAGATCCCCTGGAGAAGGAAATGACAATCCACTCCAGTATTCTTGCCTGGAAAATCTCATGGACAGAGGAGCCTGGTGGCTACAGTCCATGGGGTCGCAAGAGTCAGACACAACTTAGAGACTAAACCACCACCACCACAAACAATGTCACAGTCAGATTTCAGCCCGTGGCATCTAGCAATTTCTCTTTCTTTGTTAGCAGGTACTGGAGTTCAGATATGATGTTTGGCAAAATTCCTTGAAAATCTTAAGGTCTGATTATAGTTACAGGTGAACCAGTTACCATCTGGAGACTCTAGGTTTTATAACCAATCAGAAAACTTGGAGCTCAGGTTTTAATTTTTTTTTTTTCATTCAACAGATTTTTGGAGCATCTACTGTGTACAGAAAGTACCAGGTACCATTAAAGTGCTGGGTGATGTGGGGAAATAGAAAGATGAATCAGACATGGATTTTTGTCTTTAAGGAGGAGTAAAATGGAATGTCACCAATCTTTTTGCTGCACATACTTCCAGGTGTTATAAAACAACGCATACTGAACCTCTATCCCTGGAGAGAGCGAGTCCTGCTTCCTCGGTGGAGATCACAAAGCCTGAAGGTCTTCTAAAGTGACCCCATCTGCTCTTCCCAGTGATTGCTCCCTGAGGCAGTTCTTCCACTGGTTCTCACAGTCACTGTTCCCGTGGGTGTACCACTCATCAGGAAGACCTCAGCCATGGCAGCAATTTTCAAAGCCAGCTTTGTTCTCAGTCTCCTGCTGGTTGCTCCTGTCTTCAGTTCTTCTAGGGTCTAATGGGTTTTGCATCAATTTGCATTGTGCCCCATCCCTTTCTTTCTTTCTCTTTTTGTAGCAAAGTCAAGGTTTATTGCAGGGCCAAGCAAGGGACGGAGAGACAAGCCTCTCTTTTACTTTTTTTTTTTTTTTACTTTACAATACTGTATTGGTTTTACCATATATCAACATGAATCCGCCACAGGTGTACATAGTTCCAGTTAGGAGTTTTTAAAGAAGAACAAAGAAATTGGAATTAATCAATATCTTGTGAAGCTTCTTAACAGTAGTTTCAGGAGTCAGAATGCCTGTGGATTACAGGTCTCTGGTCTGGTGGTTCACAACCTAGGGAGTCTGTTAGCTCATCTTCTTAGCCTGGGAGGAACAACCTGAGTCTGTGCTTTAAGGATGTTACGATGTTATCAATGACAGCAGTTTTAGTCATCTCACTCCCCACTTCTTTCTTTTCTTTGTTTTGCTTTGAGGCAGTCAAAGATTCTATCAACTCTCGCTTGTCTATGGGTGAACTTCCTAAGGGCATCCTTCCTATTGTTAGTCCTGAAAGCCCGAATAAAAAGGACTTAGTCAATAATGATGATGTTGATGATGGTGATAGTAATAATGGTATCACTAATATTTATTGAAGACTAAAATTAAGTAAGTCCCTAACTTAGGTGGTTTACAACTATTTTCTCCCATTTTTTAAAATAAAAACTCTGGAAGGACAGTGTCATTATTATGTCCACTTTGCAGATGAATAACCAAGGCAAAGAAAGGTTAAGTAACTTGGCCATCACTCTCCTCAGTTCCTACCAGCAAATAGGTGCTACCTGTAAAAAGATCCCCAGATAGAGCTCTGGTTCTCCATTAGCTTTGGTGATTGGCTGTACTCTAGTGATGCCCTGGGTTGGGTTGATGAGGACTGATGGGATCTGTGTACATATTGGGGACTAAATATAACCTCTGGCTCTCATTCTGTCATTGGAAAAACAGTGAATATTTGTCTTTATAGTATTTAAGATGGGGTTGAAGGCCAAGGCAGGTTCAAGAGAGAAACGATAAAGCTGGGACTAGAGTAATCTTAGATCTTGGCACCTAATTCCTAGCCCATGCTGGTACAGTTTTCCTAAATTTTGATTTATGATGTCCAGTATTTATTTTGACCTGAACTGGTAACAGATACTGTGTTGCCACTGGTTTGCCCTAAAAAATTATTCTTCACCTGCCAGGGGAGTACAATTCAATTCAGTTCAGTCGCTCAGTCTTGTGTGACTCTTTCCAACCCCATGAATTGTAGCACACCAGGCCTCCCTGTCCATCACCAACTCCCGGAGTTCACTCAAACTCTCGTCCATTGAGTTGGTGATGCCATCCAGCCATCTCATTGTCTGTCGTCCCCTTCTCCTGCCCCCAATCCCTCCCAGCATCAGAGTCTTTTCCAATGAGTCAACTCTTTGCATGAGGTGGCCAAAGTACTGGAGTTTCNCTGAATGTTGAGCTGTAAGCCAACTTTTTCACTCTCCTCTTTCACTTTCATCAAGAGGCTTTTTAGTTTATTAGTATCTTAATCAAGGGTAAGCCTGTGCCTCAAAAAAAAATAGAACTTTGAGAATCATTTAGAAACTATGACAGTAAAGTATAATGAGGAGAAAAACGTATAGATTAATATTTTGAGAGAAGAAGAAAAAGGGATACATACCTGTCTTTCCTAAAGACATCAAAAGGAAAGCCCTAAGTTAGCCTAATGTTTTAATTTTCTATGTTGATTTGTCTGAATTTGCCTTTATATTTTTAAGTGTTATACACATTTCACATGTATAAGCAAAGGAGTAAATTATTGGACGCTTCAGTTCAGTTCAGTAGTGTCNGAGAAGAAGAAAAAGGGATACATACCTGTCTTTCCTAAAGACATCAAAAGGAAAGCCCTAAGTTAGCCTAATGTTTTAATTTTCTATGTTGATTTGTCTGAATTTGCCTTTATATTTTTAAGTGTTATACACATTTCACATGTATAAGCAAAGGAGTAAATTATTGGACGCTTCAGTTCAGTTCAGTAGTGTCTGACTCTTTGTGACCCCATGAATCGCAGCAGGCCAGGCCTCCCTGTCCATCACCAACTCCTGGAGTTCACCCAACCTCATGTCCATTGAGTCGGTGATGCCATCCAGCCGTCTCATCCTCTGTCGTCCCCTTCTCCTCCTGCCCACAATCCCTCAGCATCAGGGTCCTTTCCAGTGAATCCATTCTTCACATGAGGTGGCCAAAGTGCTGGAGTTTCAGCTTCAGCATCCTTCCTTCCAATCAACACCCAGGACTGATCTCCTTCAGAATGGACTGATTGGATCTCCTTGCAGTGCAAGGGACTCTCAAGAGTCTTCTATTGAATGCTTACTTTGGCATAAACTTGTAAATTTGTGTGTAAGAGTCCCTTTAATCATTCAAGTAAACCTACTAGATAGATTGAAAAACAATTCAAAGTCATTGTGGCATTTTTAGTATTTATGGTCATATGCTCAAAAACACAAATATCTGTTTAATATCTTAAGATATATTGAAATATGTAATGCATAAACTTGTTTTATTAAAATTTTAACTAAATATTTTAAAACTAGTGTGTTTTCCCTTTCAGTATCTGTCAGGTAAATATATTTTAGTATGTATCTCATTTTTCATAATTGTAATACCTACTAGTAGTTTATCAAGTATGTACTTAACTTTGGTGAAACAACTCAAATAGTATTATTTACCTCCTTTTTAGCTTTGCAAATTACTGAAAGATTTTTTTTTTAGAATAGTAAAAATCACTACTGTAAAATTCCTTATCTGTTTCATTAAATAAAATTGTCTGACTCCATTTGTATATATTATTTTTAATTACTTTTATAGGAAAATTGA
>SJYA01002005.1:222533-269337 GCA_006410615.1 Neotragus moschatus
TGATTGAGTCAAGCCTTTCTGCTAGTGCCTGAAATCCTGATTAAATTTGAGTTGTTTAAATCAAATACTCTCTAGTTTGTTGCTGTGCTATGATTTAATCTCTTTCTAATCTCTGAATAGTAACTGAACTTCTTTGCTAACCCAGAATCTTTAGTCATCACCTACATTTCTAAATATTTCATGTACTTCTTTTAAAAGGCAGACAACTGGATTTTTTTTTCATCCTATTTTATATTCTGTGTCTTTTGCTTGAAGACACATTTTCTTGGATAAGTGTTTTGAGTTTGATCATTCCTGCTGTCTAAATTCTAAGCCTAGAACTATGCCTATTCATTGAACTGTAAGAACCAATCTGTTAGTCCCCCAAAGTGTTGGACTTAATCATTGTGCATTTTAAGACAGTGAAATGAATCCGTAGCTTTTAAAACCTGTCAGAACCAGATGCTCTCCTTTGGTTTGTTTTCTTTTAAAGAATCTAGACCAGAGCTATTAATAGAAATATAATGTGAGGGCTTCCCTGATAGCTCAGTTGGTAAAGAATCCGCTGGCAATGCAGGAGACCCACTGGAGAAGGGATAGGCTACCCACTCCGGTATTCTTGGGCTTCCTTTGTGGCTCAGCTGGTGAAAAATCTGCCTGCAATGCAGGAGACCTGGGTTTGATCCCTGGGTTGAGAAGATCCCCTGAAGAAGGGAAAGGCTACCCACTCCAGTTTCTGGCCTGGAGAATTCCATGGACTGTATAGTCCATAGGGTGGCAAAGAGTCGGACACAACTGAGCAACTTGTACTTTCACTTTAATGTGAGTTATGTTTGTAATTTGAAATTACCTAGTAGTAACATTAAGAAAGTAAAAGAAGCTGGTGAGATTATTTTGAATTATATACTTTATTTATCCCAATGTGTAAAAATATTAATATTTCAATTTATTAGGAATATAAAAAGTGTCAGTGAGATATTTAGCATTTTATACTAAATCTTCAAAATCCAGTGTGTAGTTTATACTTACAGCACATCTCAATTAATGAAAAACGTTCAGCCCCTACGTTGCACTAGCCTCTTTCCAAGTGTTTCATAGCCACTTGTGGCTAGTAGCTACCGTATTGGACAACTCAGATATAAATGGTTATTTGGGGGATTGTCTCTCAACATGTCATACTTTGACTCAAGGCAGCTTTACTTAATTGTTAATTGGGGTCAGTTGTCTGGAATGATCACAATGTAATTCACAGTAGCTAGCAGTTCAGCTAATATATAGATAGAAACCCACGTGCCTACTTTAAATTGGTTTTCCATATGTGGGGCTGAGATAAAAATGTAACAGTGTCTACCAGAATTACCTCTCTTTTTTTTAAGCAATATAGTATTTTATGCAGAAAAGAATAAAAAATTAGGTTTAGAGATTTTGTACTTTTGCCTTCTAAATGAGAAGAAGAAATTTTAAGTTAGGCTAAAGTAAAAGTATTATATAGAAAAAATTATATTCATTACAATTGAAAATACAGTGCTTTCCTATCCCATTCACTCAGTCTACCAATTAATGTGTTTTAATCATTTTTCATAGTTCTGTGTTTTATTTATTCCCCTTTTTGTTACTCTAATTTGTGTTATCTGAAAATTCTTTCATAGTCTCCAAAATATAATTTATAAAAAGATAGCCAAAATAGTTTATATTTATTTCCAGCTTAAGATTTAACATATGTGAAAGAACATGCTTTCAAATATTACTTCAGAGAGTCCAATTTAGCAAATATACTTTTAAGTGTTAATAGCTCTGAGTAAAGAAATGACTCCAATTAAATTAATTTAAATTTGTTTAGGAGATTTAAGTAATTTTTTTCATGGTTCTGCTAATAGTTCTTTTTCAACTATAATAAAGATGATCTTAAAGATTTATATTTACTTGAGAAATCATTAATCTTCTTAGCTATGTGGATAATAATTTTCAAGGTATGTTTCTATCTTCAGACATTCTCCAAATACCCATCCATTATTTTCTGCTATGGTTGCTACTTGTGTTTTTCTTTTCATCTGCCAGTGTACTCCTCCTTTCTGTAAATCCAGTATCTATTCCTAGCAGTTAATTGGGGTGAGTTGTCTGGAGTGATCACAATGTAATTCATTGTAGGTAACAGTGTCTCAGATTCATTTACTGTTCTATAATTTTACTCCATTGCCATCTGTTTAACTAGGTCAGTTGGATTTTTCTTCTGTTCCTACCTGTAACTAGGCATCCCTAGTGGCTCAATGGTAAAGAATTCTCCTGCCAATGCAGGGTTGAATGGGCAATCCACCTGGAAATGTGAGTTCCATCTCTGGATCAGGAAGATCCTCTGGAGAAGGGAGTAGCTACCCACTCCAGTAATCTTGCCTGGAGAATTCCATGGACAGAGAAGCCTGGTGGGCTACCGTCTGTGGGATCCCAAAGAGTTGGACACTACTGGGCAACCAACACATAACTGGAATAGAGAGATTTTTGATTACTATTTCTCACTCACAGTTGCAGTTTGTAATATAAAGCAAAAACTAAAGGACTTCTTGGTAATCTTTTTAAGTACCTCAGGAGAGGGTAAAGTATTGTCCAAAGGGCTTAGATTTTGGGAAGTGAAATGGCTTTTTTCCCATCTACTTTTTAGGCTACCTTCATTGTACATTTTGCCCCACAACTTCAAAGTGCTTTTTTTCCCATTAAAATCCAGTATGAATCTGATCCTCTAGATTTTGAAGAGTTACTTACTGATATTGTTATTCAATTGAGTTTTTAAAATTTCCTTGTACTAAATGTTTCTTCTTTGGGAACATAAAAGGAGTGGTTTTCATCATGACTCCTAAATTGTAATATTAGACATAAGTGTTCAGATTTTATCTTCAAGTAAGACAATAATTTTAGATTCACAAAGAACTGATGTGCAAATCCTTACTCATAATACATTGTGATTTAAAGCTGTGGGAATCCATTATCACTATCTCATTAAACATATATGTATGGCTAGGTCAAGATATTTATTCGAAACAGATGGAAAGCTTTGTTTACAGAAATAGTTGTACATGTTCATATAGTAACTTTAATTGCAGTAGCTATAAACTGGAAAAATTCCAAATGTTCACCAACAAGAAAATGGATAAACAAATTCATACAATAGAATACTAGTTAGCAAACAGTAGAGAGAAAAATGAAGTACTGATGCACACTCAAACATGGATGTCTCTGCAACTTTTATGTTATGTGAAAGAATAGTGCATATTGTATGATTCCTTTTGTATGACTTGCTGGGGTAGGCAAAGCTAATCTGGGTGACAGCAAATCAGAAGAGTGGTTGCCTATGGAGATTGAAAACTGACGGCTTAGAAGGGAAAGCAAGAGAACTTTGGGGGATAATAGAGATGTTTTATATCTTGATTGGGATGTTGAGTACAAGGCTGTGTACAATTGCTAACATTTATCCAGTTGTACAGGCTGTCCTTAGTATCTGTGCAATTTCATTCTGGGTACATTTTATGGATATTTTCCAAATAGAATGTAGGTATTAACAAGTTTGCACTAACAAAAGGAAAATGTTGGGAGCTAAAGGGAAGAGATGTAAAAAGAATCCAAAGATAGAAGGCAACGATGTTAGCCACTGGACTGTTAGCGCCTCCCAAAGACTGACAGAGAAAAAACACTTGTAGTTTACACAGTGGGACAAGGGGAATCAGTTCAGTTCAGTTCAGTCACTCAGAACTGTCCGACTCTTTGCGACCCCATGAATCGCAGCACGCCAGGCCTCCCTGTCCATCACCAACTCCAGGAGTTCACTCAGACTCTTGTCCAATGAGTCAGTGATGCCATCCAGCCATCTTATCCTCGGTCATCCCCTTCTCCTTCTGCCCCCAATCCCTCCCAGCATCAGNACTCATTGGAAAAGACCCTGATGCTGGGAAAGATTGAAGGCAGGAGGAGCAGGGGAAACGATAGAGGATGAGATGGCTGGATGGCGTCACCAGCTCGACGGGCATGAGTTTGAGCAAGCTCCGGGAGTTGGTGGTGGACAGGGAAGCCTGGTGTGCTGCAGTCCGTGGGGTCGCAAAGAGTCAGATACAACCAAGCCCCGGAACTGAACTGGTGATTGATTCACTTTGTTGTTCAGCAGAAACTGACACATCACTGTAAAAAAGCAATTATACTCCAAAAATAAAATAAAAAACATGGTCCTTAGAAACATGTGATAATAAAGAACATCAGAGACCAGTTAATCAAAGTGAAATTTAAGGAGGGTATCTAGGATCTTTATTTTTTTCCCTTCAGTATATCTTTGTGTTTCTGTACTAATATTCTGAGTAGTCATAATGTTGTATGAAATATCATTTCAAGATGATGGAAGATTGGCCTCTCCCTTGTTAAAAATAATTGTTATTTACCATGACTGCCTTCAAGATTGGTGAAAATGTACTCTCACCTAGCTTTGTGTTGTCCAAGCTATAATTTCATTCTTGAAACTTTAAAAATTCCGTAAGTACATATATTTCTTTTGAAGAAAGTTGTCATATTAATTTTAAATCCACTGGCAACCAGTATAATTAGGGTACAACATATTCTTTCTTGCAGTAGATTTCAGAAGCATGCAAATAAAGCATATTGTTTTCCACGGTGGTTTGATTTTCATTTGGGTGTTTTTAAGTTTAATGAGATTTTCCTAAATAGATGACCAGAAAGGTCAGACCATGTTTTGATATGGACTTTTTTTTTTTTTTCCTTAGCAAGCACCATTACAAATTGCTAGATTGCTATTTTGTGATGAGGAAGAATCTCTCATTCAATGTAGTTTGATTTTTCCTCTCGTCAGGACAAAATGAATTATTTCAGTCACATCAAGCTTAAAAATATATTTTTTTCCAGTGGTAGGAATCCATTGCCAAATTAAATCATAAAGCTTTTTATGGAACTAAAACAGTTAATATGACATATAAGACTTAATGTCCTATGCTGTTCTCATCCTGGAGTGGTCAATACTAAATTAGTTGAACTTTAACATTAACTCCAAGCCTCTGTGGTAGAATCTTCCTGAAAATTGAAGAGGAAATCCACAATGCCATTGCTTTAACAAAAAAATTAAAGAGGAGGTTTTTTTTTTTTTGTTTTGTTTGTTTTTTTGTACTTTCCATTGGGATCTTTTGAATCCCAGACTGTCTTTCCATTAGAACTTGGTTTAATAGATGTTATGCAGAAAGAAAAAAAAAAATCCTGTGATCATACAAATTCAAGAAGGTATAAAATTGTAGCGTTAAACAGGCTTCCTCATTAGAGGTGGTCACAGAGTACTTGATCATCTCACATGACCAAAAGGGAATATTTTCTACAGTAGGAATTCAAAAGTGCAGAGAGCCTTTTCCCTCTAGGAGTATGTCATGAGGTCAGAATCTATGGAATCAATTTTTTCATTGATTACAAACAAGTTCACCTTGGTTCTTGATGTTTTGATTAAGATGTGACCTCTGAAAAGGTGGGTATTATGGACCACCATGGAATTAGCACCAGTGCTTTCTAATTCCAAAAGGAAGGCAATATTTGATTGTTAATTAGTGATGGAACTGAATATGACATGCCTGAGTCTAAAATTAGGTTTAATTACTTCTATATATAAGACACTGTGCACACTATGCTGGCTGCCTAAGCTAAAGTTAAATGCATTGAGATTTTGAATTCCCTGACATAGGCTGTAAATTCAGTAACATTTAAAATATTAATGGAATGAATCAGCTGAGCTTACTCTGTGCTAACTGGGCTCAGAGCTTTATGAACATGGACTCTTAAATGACGATGACATCTATGGCTTAAAGAAGCTCAGTAAGTGGTCCAAGGTCCCACAGCTCAAAACTAGCCCAGCCGGGTTCACACAAACTCCTGACTACCTCTGGCAAATACAGGCATGGATAGAACATGAGTAATCAGATGTGAGTTAGAGTGAACTCCGGGAGTTGGTGATGGACAGGGAGGCCTGGCGTGCTGCAATTCATGGGGGTCGCAAAGAGTCAGACACGACTGAGCGACTGAACTGCACTGACCTGAATCAGTTGTTTAATCTCATTAAAAAAAGAGTATCCTGATATATGTGCAAATAATGGGATCTTAACTGAATTTTAGAAAAGATGATTTCATTAGGATGTTACCATATAGTCACTCAAGAATTGTCTCCAGGGGATCACATTGGTTTTAAGGTAAGAAAAGTAAATATCCCTGAAGAATTAGATTCAAATGATACAAAGGATATATTTCTAAGCAAATTGTCTTAAGCCTATGAAAGTATATTTTGGTAGAGATTTTCGGCTTTTGTAAAATTGTCAGGTTGGCATTTTTTGGTGAGGCATTGTAATAGAAAGGGGCTTAGACTTTTGACTTTCCATTCTGCATGGATGAGGTCTTCTGTTTTGGTCAAGCTTCTGTTTTTGTTGTTGTTTAACCTCTTTGGTGCCCGAGTTCCTTTCAGTGTATAAATGGGGAAAATAGCATGTATTTCATAGGATTATTGCAAGCGTTACATGAAAGGACTTGCATAAAGTACATAAACAACACAAATAGCCACTAAAAATAAACGGTGTTGTCTTCCCCTCTTCCCTACCCCGGTAATATTTGTTAATGACATTAACTTACTTGATGTATTCATTTAAAGACAAGATAAAATACTTGAAATTTTCTACAACTGGATGGCATCCTCTTGACATACTAATTTATAGCTGAAAATCACTATAGCGTGGTTGAAAATTACTTTTGAAAATCCCTTGGTCTTGATTCTAAGACTCATGCTTTTACTCATTTAACATTTCAGAAAAGATGTTCAGAAAAGCTATTATTAATTCACTAGTGAGCCTTAGAATCAATGGCACCTTAGAATCAAAGAAATACCACAGAAAACGTAGTGGGTAAGGTAACAAAGAGAAGTGACTGTAATTGCTCAGTGTCGCACAGAGTTGGACACGACTGACGCGACTTAGCAGCAGCAGCACCATTGTTTTCTCCATTTCATTAAAAAGAAACCAAAACTCAGAAAGCCCATGTAGCAATGGGTAGAGAGAGAACTTCTGATTCTGTTGGTCAGAGAAAGTCATCTCTACTTATATTTAACACTAGCTCTCAATTCCACAAAGAATAATTTCAAATGAGCCAAACTGGAAACAAAAGGCATGTGGTGTAGATTAGAAGAAGCTTTTATTTTTGGTATGTGTGTTATTTTTAAACTTGGGTGTGAACTAGGAAAGAATCATGAAATGTGTTTCTCAAAGGCCTTTGGAAATGGATAATCGGTAGGATGGACCATTTGGAGAGGCAGATGGTCTTGAAAGGTTTGTGCGACTTGATAGTAATTTTTGTCAAATCAAAAACTGTAGTAAATCTAAAGTACCTTTGTATCATTGAAGTGACTCAGCATTGGTAACAGGGTGTGTAAAGGAAAATCTGACCATTGGAGAAACATAGGTGTCTTTTTTGGATAATTATGTTCTAATGTAAACTTACCAGTTATTTGGTTATATAAGGGTAAATTTATAAAATACATGACTGAAAGCTGCTTTTTCTCTGTGTCACATGTGCACAAACAAAGGCAAATCTCTAGGGAGGAGTTTAGCCTCCTGGAATGGAATATCTAAAGAGTAATGATGTACATTCTGCCTTGAAGGCTACAGTCAATCTTTATTGAAAAGAATCTAGACTGAAGACAGGTAGAGCTTTCTGGCAATCCTGCCTCATTACATTTTACATTTGTCTGCCATCTCCCTACCTCTCTTGGTCATTGAGGGTTATAACCATTTACGTACAGTGATCTTTTTTTTTTAACAAAGAATGATAAATGAACCTACAATGGTAAATCACATCCTTGTTTCTTTATTTTATTTGGATCTCTGTAAAGATTCAGCATTGAACTTCTCCCTTCAAAACTTAAGTAAGACATTAGGCTAGGAAAAGCTAGTGCTTTGATATATTTGTTTTATCCTTGACAAGATAATTACAAATGTTCACTGCAATTTGATGAGCAAGTTTGCAATATAGTATTTTAGTATTTTTTATATGAAAGGTTTTGTAAATGTATATGTATACACACACACACACACATATATATGTATTCAGTCACTCAGCTGTGTCCAAATCTTTATGAACCCATGAACTGTAGCCTGCCAGGCTTCTCCATCTGTGGATTTTCCAGGCAAGAATACTGAGATGGGTTGTCATTTCCTACCAGGGGATCCCTCAATCCAGGCATGGAACTTGCAACCTGGGTCTCTTGCATCTCCTGCATCGGAAGACGGATTGTTTACCACTGAGCCACCACGGAAGCTCATGTATCTATATAATATCTATCTCTCTCCACACACACACACACACACANGCTTCTCCATCTGTGGATTTTCCAGGCAAGAATACTGAGATGGGTTGTCATTTCCTACCAGGGGATCCCTCAATCCAGGCATGGAACTTGCAACCTGGGTCTCTTGCGTCTCCTGCATCGGAAGACGGATTGTTTACCACTGAGCCACCAGGGAAGCTCATGTATCTATATAATATCTATCTCTCTCCACACACACACACACACACATACACACACACACACACACACACACACACACACATATAGTATTGTTGTTCAGTTGCTAAGTCATGTCCGACTCTGTGCAACCTGATGGACTGTAGCATACCATGCTTCCTTTGAGTCGGTGTTCCTAACTGTCTCATCTTCTCTCAAGCCCCTTCTCCTTTTGCCTTCAGCATTTCTCAGCATCAGGGTCTTTCCATTAAGCTTCAGCTTCAGTCCTTCCAGTGAATATTCAGGGTTGATGTCCTTTAGGATTGACTGGTTTGATCCCCTTGCAGCCCAAGGGACTCTCAAGAGTTTTCTCCAGCACCACAATTCGAAAGCGTCAATTCTTCGATGCTCAGCTTTCTTTATGGTCCAACTCTCACATCTATACATGACTACCAGAAAAACCAAAGCTTTTACTAAATGGACCTTTGTTGATAAAGTGATATCTTTGCTTTTTAATACACCGTCTAGGTTTGTCATATCTTTTCTTCCGAGGAGCAAGCAGTGAAATTACCATCTTGTGATTTTGGAGTCCAAGAATATAAAATCTGTCACTGTTTCTACTTTTTACTAATCTATTTGCCATGAAGTGATAGGATTGGATGCCTTGATCTTAGTTTTTTGAATGCTGAGTTTTAAGCCAGCTTTTTTTTACTCTCTTCTTTCACCTTTATCAAGTGGCTCCTTAGTTCCTCTTTGCTTTTTGCCATAAGAATGGTGTCATCTGCATATCTGAGGTTGTTGATATTTCTGAAATATACTCCTTTTCCATTTTTGAACCAGTCAGTTGTTCCATGTGAGATTCTAACTGTTGCTTCTTGACCTGCATATGGGTTTCTCAGGAGACAGGTAAGGTGGTTTGATATTCCCATCTATTTAATAATTTTCCACAGTTTGTTATGATCCATACAGTCAAAGGTTTTGTGCATATCAACATTGTAAGCTTAAGGTCTGATTTTAAATATTTATCGTATTAAAGCATTTTGCATTAAGTATAACCATAATGTATATTTCCTGTAGCTTATGCCCCCAGATGACTTTCTATCTAGGACATCATTGGAGCAAGGCAGTTAACAAACTGAGAGCTTCTCTCCCACTACACAGCACAATGCTTCCGGACATTCTATTTGGAGCAGCTGTCGGATCTGACTAACACAGCAGGATGCCTCAGAATATCTTTTCTGTAGAACTCTCATTCTTTCTCCCTCTCTCCCTTCACCCCCTCTTTTTTTCATTTTTTTCCCAAAAAACAACAACAAAAAAAGGAGTTGGGGAGTTTGTATAGTTTTTCTAAAAATTAACACTTAGGAAAAAACTTTTATTTTTCTGTCCATTGAGATTCTAAACTTTAATCCTCCATGAAATAGGACACCAAGGGAAGACTAACAAAGAAAAGAAACCTGCTGTGTAAGAATAATATTAAATGTGAAAAGATAAAATTAATCTAGTCCAAACAACCTTGACAAGTAAATAGTGATACATTATTAAATTCCAATCTTTCTTACATAAATTTTATCCATACTAAATATATTGGATACTTAATACAGATAGGTATTGTAAGTAAAAATCTAACCTTGAGAATTATGATAACAAAATTGATAAATTTTTAAAATATCTATTCCTTTGTTATCATTGTAAACACACTCACAAAAGGGAAAGTCTGAAATAACTGGTTAGGATTTCTCCTCTGTTCCCACACTAGAACTGAGAACTGATTAAAATCCAAGTATAAGCAAATGTATTTTTCAAACACTGTTCTATAATGTTTACTGTGCTTATTTGTCTCAGTGGTAATCTTTCCGGCCAGTTGTTTTGTTTGTGAGTGGTCTTTTCCTCAGAAACCATGGACAGCTCCTCAGAGCCTCAAAGAAAGACGGATTTTTTTGGTATGGTTTTCAAGACCTCAAAAAATCTAGCTTGTGAACTGCTTCTCCTACCCTTTCCCCCTGTCCTGGGCTCACTGAGCTCTCTGCCTTTCCTCAAATATGCTACAGATCCACAGTATCTGAAATGGCACCTCATTGCTTTCCNTGGTGTCATCTGCATATCTGAGGTTGTTGATATTTCTGAAATATACTCCTTTTCCATTTTTGAACCAGTCAGTTGTTCCATGTGAGATTCTAACTGTTGCTTCTTGACCTGCATATGGGTTTCTCAGGAGACAGGTAAGGTGGTTTGATATTCCCATCTATTTAATAATTTTCCACAGTTTGTTATGATCCATACAGTCAAAGGTTTTGTGCATATCAACATTGTAAGCTTAAGGTCTGATTTTAAATATTTATCGTATTAAAGCATTTTGCATTAAGTATAACCATAATGTATATTTCCTGTAGCTTATGCCCCCAGATGACTTTCTATCTAGGACATCATTGGAGCAAGGCAGTTAACAAACTGAGAGCTTCTCTCCCACTACACAGCACAATGCTTCCGGACATTCTATTTGGAGCAGCTGTCGGATCTGACTAACACAGCAGGATGCCTCAGAATATCTTTTCTGTAGAACTCTCATTCTTTCTCCCTCTCTCCCTTCACCCCCTCTTTTTTTCATTTTTTTCCCAAATAACAACAACAAAAAAAGGAGTTGGGGAGTTTGTATAGTTTTTCTAAAAATTAACACTTAGGAAAAAACTTTTATTTTTCTGTCCATTGAGATTCTAAACTTTAATCCTCCATGAAATAGGACACCAAGGGAAGACTAACAAAGAAAAGAAACCTGCTGTGTAAGAATAATATTAAATGTGAAAAGATAAAATTAATCTAGTCCAAACAACCTTGACAAGTAAATAGTGATACATTATTAAATTCCAATCTTTCTTACATAAATTTTATCCATACTAAATATATTGGATACTTAATACAGATAGGTATTGTAAGTAAAAATCTAACCTTGAGAATTATGATAACAAAATTGATAAATTTTTAAAATATCTATTCCTTTGTTATCATTGTAAACACACTCACAAAAGGGAAAGTCTGAAATAACTGGTTAGGATTTCTCCTCTGTTCCCACACTAGAACTGAGAACTGATTAAAATCCAAGTATAAGCAAATGTATTTTTCAAACACTGTTCTATAATGTTTACTGTGCTTATTTGTCTCAGTGGTAATCTTTCCGGCCAGTTGTTTTGTTTGTGAGTGGTCTTTTCCTCAGAAACCATGGACAGCTCCTCAGAGCCTCAAAGAAAGACGGATTTTTTTGGTATGGTTTTCAAGACCTCAAAAAATCTAGCTTGTGAACTGCTTCTCCTACCCTTTCCCCCTGTCCTGGGCTCACTGAGCTCTCTGCCTTTCCTCAAATATGCTACAGATCCACAGTATCTGAAATGGCACCTCATTGCTTTCCTGCCCAGCAAATTCTGACGCTTCTCAAAGCTCAGCTCCAGTTTCCCCTCAAGTGAGAGCTTCTTGCATCCTTTCTTTTCTTCCGTCTCCTGGCCAGATTACTTCCTCCCCCTCTGCTTTCCTTTCCTTTCTTTATTCTTATCACAAGGATGGCATGCATCACACTGTGATCATAGGCTGCTTGTTTCCTAATCGTATGGAGAGCAGGTACTTGTTTATCTTTTCATCCACTAGAGCCTGGTGTGGGGAGAGAGATAAATACATGAATTGAACTGTAGTTTTATTTACAGATGTCAACAGCCATTTAATAAATGAGGAAACATCCATAAATGCCTTTCCGTTCTACATGAATGTCTTTAAGGCGATAGATTCTTTGAATAGTTGATATTTCTAGTAGCCTGTGTATTTCCAAGGTAATTTACATTGCTCCCACGTTTTTCCATAGCTTAAAGCCCCAAGCTGTGGGCTCCCTAAAGATCCTTCCGAAATTAATGTAACTAGCTAAAACAGAAATAGAAAAAAAAAAAAGGGAGATGAGGGCAGCAAAGGATGAGATGGTTAGATAGCATCACTGACTCAGTGAACAAATCTGAGTAAACTCTGGGGGATAGTGAAGGACAGAGAAGCCTGGTGTGCTGCAGTCCATGGGGTTGCAAAGAGTCAGAAACGACTTCGCGACTGAACAATGCCAGCAGCGGCTAAAATGTAAAATATTCTTGAAACTTACCACTTCACAGGCTCTTTTTCCATAAGATATTCCAGCAGAAGTAATTTAGGGTTATTATTATCTAGAAGCCTTCTGTATAGCTGATGGANAAGAGTCAGAAACGACTTCGCGACTGAACAATGCCAGCAGCGGCTAAAATGTAAAATATTCTTGAAACTTACCACTTCACAGGCTCTTTTTCCATAAGATATTCCAGCAGAAGTAATTTAGGGTTATTATTATCTAGAAGCCTTCTGTATAGCTGATGGAATTGAAGTGGAGCCAGAGAAAAAGATAAAGAAGAAGGCTAAGTTCTCCTTTGCCAGGGAATCAGAAGGACAAGCTGAAAAGTGACTTTCTTTCGACTAAAAACCACATTCTACTAAAGGCATCACATTTTCAGACAGGTGATCGGCCAACTTTATATCCAGGAGGAAAGCGATTTAATAGGAGAGAAGTAGCTTTTCAGAGAATTAAACTTTTTGTCTAGGTCTGGACTGTAGAAACAAGGCCTATCTCACCCATCCCACAGTTGGGCAATCACAGTTTTTTTGGCCTGAAAGAGAAAATCAAACTTCCAGGGAATTTTAAAAGGCCTTTTGCTTGTGAAATATGACAGTTTGCAGAAGCCTTTTCTTCTTCCATTTACCTTTCAATGAGCAAACTTATCTTCCTGACCGAAAAAAAAAAAAAAAGAAAATGCATTAAGAAGCAGCTGCAGCCATTTCCCCTTAGGCAATATGCTGGGGGTATATTTGAGAGGATAACTCCCTAAAGATAAATGGGCTCCTTGGTAGCCTTGGGCAGGAAGAATCAAGGCAAATCCTTTATCTTATACTCTGGGCACTTCTAGGGATGGGCTTGTTAGCCCAATTTAAAAATCAGTGGAGCTCTTGATGAGCAATGCTTGCTTATCTGCAGTATTTCACATCCCAGTTCAAGTTTTGCTGGGAGTTCCTCTGCAAGGTTGTTGTGGTTCTTTTTTTTTTTTTAATTTCCAGCTTTGAGGCAATTTGAGAGGTACCTTCTTGGGATCTGGAGTAAGACTGAGAAGCTCTGTTCCGGTTTGTCAGAAGATTGTCTCTCAGACTGCAGAGCTCGGAGCAATAGTAACTGTTATCGACATGTGATGACCCAGTCATATCATACTTCACTTAAAAATCCTCTCTGAGACTGTGCTCAAATCCCTCTTGATACTGTTCTAGGACTCTCCTCTTCACTGAACCTCACTACTTTGCCTCTCTCTCCCCACAGACGTGTCTTCTTTTTCATCACGCCCGTCTGCCTTTAGGATCTCCTTATCCTGGATTGAGGTTTCTGCAAATATTTATTTCTCCCCTTTACCTCTGATGAGCCCACAAAGAAAAGATAGCAGAAATCCTCAGAAGGGGAGAAGTGGGAATGGTTATGAAAACTAATGTTTTAACTTGTCCCATGATTCTGCTGCCTTTCCTATAGTGAAGCTAATTGGATATGCCCTTTCATTTGGAATTCAGGGCAAAATAGGTATTATTTTATCAGTTAAAAATCTACAGAGCATCTCCTTCTTTCCACAAGTACTTTCTTGGTGATGAGTGTGAAATCACTGTTTGTAACTCTTATTCTTTCTTTCTCTTTTGTTTTTTTTCTTCTCCCCTGTCGTTCGTGACAACAGTTATTATTTTGCTTACAGCTTTGACAGATGGAAATGTTGATTAATAATGTATAAGACTTAGTAACACAAGTCTATAGTATAATACTTCATGTGACAAGAATGAAATTCCTTCAAATCTAGGATTCGTTTTACTTTTTCAAATTATATGTTGAAAACAGTAATTTTTAGGTAGAACGGCCTTTGAAATCACAGTTTACAAAAACAGCTTGTAAAAATTTTGTTTGTTGGGAGAAAGACCAGTGGGTTTACATACATTTTTTCCCATATTAATGTTTTCAGTTGATTAGTCATGTTTCAAAGAAAAAAATTTAATAGATCTGATAGTTGTTCTTTTTTTTTTTTTAGCATTTTTTTTTTTTCTCCCTCAGTTAATGAAAGAAGTATTTACGGTGAGGAGGGTTCTCTGATAGTGGGCCTGTGAGTAGAAGTGGGGTAGGTAGTAGGGGGAGCAGGTGAGAAACAGAAGTTGGGGGTGGATGTTGAGGTTGGGGATGGGGTGCTGGGAAGGGCACTGGTGGACTGAGCAAACCTGTTGTTGCTAAGTTGTGTCTGAGTCTGCAACCCCATGAACTGCAGCACACCAGGCTTCCCTGCCCTTCTGGAGTTTGCTCAGATTCGTGTCCAGTGAGTCAGTGATGCCATCCAACCATCTCATCCTCTGTCGTCCCCTTCTCTTGACCTCAATATTTCCCAGCATCAGGGTCTTTTTCAATGAGTCGGCTTTTCACATCAGGTAGCCAAAGTATTGGAGCTTTAGCTTCAGCCCTTCCAGTGAATTTTCAGGGTTAATTTCCTTTAGGATTGACTGGTTTGATCTCCTTTCTGTCCAAGGGATTCTCAAGAGTCTTTTCCAGTACCACAGTTTGAAAGCATCAGTTCTTCAAGTGCTCACCCTTCTTTATGGTCCAAAGTTGTGAATGTGCCTGGTGGTGAAAGTAAAGTCTGATGCTGTAAAGAATAGTATTGCATAGGAACCTGGAATGTTAAGTCCGTGAGTCAAGGTAAACTGGATGTGGTCAAGCAGGAGATGGCAAAAGTGAACAAGGACATTTTAGGAATCAGTGAACTAAAGTGGATGGGAATGGGTGAGTTTAATTCAGATCACCAAGCAAACCCTGGGTATTATTCAATACAATGCAGAGCCTTTTTCCAACTTATAAATGATGTTAAGATTGTTTTGAAAAGATGTTTGCAGAGCAGTGGGAAGTAAGAGTGATAAGGTAGAAGAGGAAATCAGAGTGTAGCCTCACACAGGCTTTCCCCACAAATCAAAGGCACAGACCCCAAATTCTACCCCAGAGTTCATTTGAAATGACGTTCAAAGTTGCCTTTGGCACCCCAACAAGGGGTTCTTTTCTAACATGATTTATGCTACAGTTGTGAAATAATCAACTCTCATTCGGAGCTACCAAATATCTCTTGGGTTTGATGTTGAAAAGAATTTGAGATTAAGCTTTTGTAGAGAAGCCCTAGATTATTACTTGGAAAGCAAATTTGTTAAAGCACCTCTTTATGTAACCTTATTTATCTTCATTATGCAAATAAAAATTGAACAGTAACAAAGCCTTATTATGTGAAAGAACAGCATGTGATACAAGGAAAGGACCCAAGGCTGGGAGCCAGGATGCCTGAATTCTAGCTCGGCCATCCCCCTTCCCAGCGAGAATGGCACTGCTTTTATTCATTTTGTGTATTGAATTTCAGTGTCATGTTTTATTTGAAAAGAAGGTTTTATACCAACAAAGAGGAAAAAAGCTTTAGAAACCCGTGTATGCCGTGTCCTGGGTTTGTCCTTGGGTACAGGGACGTTTCCTTTCTGTTTCCAGAGCACCTGGTGCTCTCTGTTGGCATCAGCCACGCTCTGTCCCCCGTGCTGAGTTCACCTGTCCTGAGTGGTGAGCAGCATGGGAGGGACTCTCTTTAAGTGTTTTACCTGTGGATTATCTCATTAGTGGGTAAACTTTTTCTGTGGAGGGCCAGATGGTCAATATTTTAGGCTTTGGGAGCCATAGGACTCTCTTGGCTTATCTCTGTTGTTGCGGTAAAAAAGAAGCCATGAGACGGTGTGTATTGTGTTTGAATAAAACTCACACAATGTAAGATAAAAATAATCCGCATCCTTTAACTTTCAAATCTGGTAGATTTTCTATAATTCCTTCTGCGGCCTCCTGAACTATAAAAAAATGCATTTATCATCCCAAAGTGGATAACAGACCTTTGAGGAAAAGAATAAAAGTAATGAAAGAGGAAGTAGACTTTGGAGAGAATTTCTAAACTTTTTTAGTTCATAGAAATTTTCCCCTCAGGAAAATAATGTATTTTCTTAATGTTGTTTAGCTGTTAATGAATTTTCATGTAATGTATTCTGCTAATGATGTAAACAAACATTAATATCTTTGCTTCATTAATATTTCCCTATAGAATTAATCTGTATGTGTTTTTCTTTATTTGCACATTTTTCCTGCAGAAGATCTACTACCTATAGGAGACAGTATAGCATGATGTTGCAGTGGCTAAGAGTCCGAAGGCTGAAAATAGATTCCCTGGTTTTGACCTCCAACTTTGGCGTTTATTTTTACCAAACTTCTAAACTTCTCTATTCTTCAGTTTTCTCAGCTGTACAGTGGATATGATAATAGCATCTGTGACAGGATTGCTGTGAAGATTCTATGAGCTAATACAGGACGGCCCGGGCTGTGTATGTGCTGGTTACTCTCATTCACATTCAGGGAATGTTATCCAATATCACTGTTTCTGTTAATGCACATCAACTCTTGAATCACTCTGAAATTTACCAATCACATTTCTTTTTCCTGATTTATGTTTTTCATTTGGATCTGAATGTTTTAGGAAGATGCCCATAGAGACAAAACCTCAAAACATATTTAAATATAAATTTTCTTTAAAGGTGAAAGAATTTCTATAGAAGAAAGAATTCTATTGATGTCATCTATCACAATTCCTATTTGCTGCTTATGAAATAAGAGAGGTGTGCACAGCCAGCAGTCATCAATATGATTGACTTTGTATAAGTACAGTATGCTTCTACAGTTAGATCATAGATGGAAATTAAGAGATCTAAGTTAAATTGTATGTCTTTGATCAAATCACATAACTTCTGTGAGCTCCCTTCCTCACCGGGGTAAGTTTAAGATCCTTTTCAGCAGTAAAAATGTGTCCCTAGTATTTTTATGAACATAAAATCACCCTCAATATATTAAGTGGGTACTAAATGGTAAGATGACATCATAGAAACTTGAATGCTTTTTGCAAAGAACCTGTAGAATAATGCTTGCTTTATCTAGTGATATATTTTGGACTCTGAGTCAATCTCTTTTTCTTTTTTATATTAACCTGCCATTAAACTTGGTATATATAGACAATTCATATGGCCAATTAAATGTTGAGGAGGGAAAATAACCATCTCCTGCCTAGTGTGTGTCCACTTGGCTAGTGGGGGAAACACTTGCCTTCCTTTTGATACTTGTTTTTCAGTTCAGCATGCAAATGAATTAAAGGTCTCTAATGTAACCATCTTGTTTGAATTGTAAAGTATGAAAGTGTTTGATTAGTATTACATTGAAATTGCCAGTAAGTATCTGAATTAAGTTCAGTATAACAGGTTTTATTGAAATGTGCATCTAGGTGTAGCATCGGATATACATTATTTGTTAACATTTTATAATTATCTGTTTGGGGAAGTAAAATTTTCATAGGTCAAAATATCAATGAACCATAGAAAAAGATAAGACAGTATACAATTTAGTGGCAAAGAAGAGGAAAATCAAAGAGCGCTGGATGAGGAAAGATTTCCTGGGTTTAATAGGACTCAACCTTGGCTTTAAAAGGTGTGTTAGTGATCTCCAAGACTACCTTCAGGCTTGATGATTCACTAGATGGAATCACAAGATTCAGCAGTTGTTATGTTCTTGGTTATGAGCAAGAACCAGAAGTCGGTCAAAAACAATAACCAGATAAAAAATTGAAATACACGATGCATACTTCCTGGTGGCTCAGGCGGTAGAGAATCTCCCTGCACTATGGGAGACCTGGGTTCTATCCCTGGGTCGGGAAGATCCCCTGGAGAAGGGAATGGCTTCCCACTCCAGTATTCTTGCCGGGGAAATCCTATGGACAGAGGAGCCTCCCAGGCTCTGGTCCATGGGATCCCAAAGAGTCAGGCACGATTGAGCAACTAACTAACAAATACATAAGCAAAACAGATGGAATTAAGTGTAGTGATTCCATTCCTTTTTTAATGTTTTAATGTTGTATTCACGAAGCAATCTGTACTTTCAGATTACTCCTTTTTACTGTTTTAATTACTTATGATATGATTGTAGGTTCCATCTTGGTCTCTTAAGATTTGTGTGGTTGATCACGGGCATGCAACTTTCTAGTCTATCTTTTTTACCTGATCACAGAGAGTCTTTGAAGTTTTAAATCTGTAATTACAAGTGAAGAATTTTATTAATCAATAGAATAGTTATATTAATTATTATTCTAATAATTCTGTTAAGCAATCAAATTATATTTCCAAGTCCTTAAGCAGTTTTGAAAATGTACTACTTATTTGTTAAAATGATTTCTAGTACCTGAAAAATCAGAATGGTATTGTATCAGGTTGGCCTAAAGTGTTGCATAGGATGGGTATTAGGATACTCTGGTTAGATAAATTTTACTGTGTTTACTTGGCTATTAAAAAGCATTGACTGCAGTATAATCACAATAAGATAAGAAAAAAGGTAAGAAAAATAGATTTTAATTTAATGTTGCTCATGTTTTCTGACCTAAATTCTATCCCTGGAAAGACAAGCAGGTTCTTCCTCTTGTCAGTGAAGATAGAACAATAATCAAGTTACCAGGTGATTTTTGCTTCTGATTAGAAATTTTTAATTTAAGCCCAGGGATCTTTTAAAATATTTTCCTCCCTGTTCTCCACTTTAATCTTTTCCAAGAGGATCATTGTTATTTCGAGGGTTTCTTCTTATAACACATTTATATACATCTGTGTTCTTCTCTTTTGAGATCAGATCTTTATTTCTGAGCAACCTTGGCTGCTTGTTTTATTTGGAAAAAATCAGAAACCTGAATATTTAAAAAGACATTTTCTATCATCTTCTAACACCACTTCTCTTTTCCTCAACTTCAGGCCTCCTGAACTCTGCAGTCAATATAATCTGGTTTCTACACCCTCAAGTGGACAAACTGGGGTTTCTGTTTCTCATCAGAGAGATCATTTCCATTTATATCAACCCTCCTTCTCCTCTATTCAGTGTACAGTCTTGGACGAAACAATGCTCTTGTTGCTTCCATGTGATGGAGAGAGCTCTGTTAGTGTTCCTTCTACTGAGCTGTTAGCCGGTCAAGAATGCTGCTGAGTCGATTCACTACCTTGTGTAGAATAGGCAGCTAGTGAGAAACTGCTGTGTAGCCCAGGGAGCTGTCTGCTGCAGAAACTAACACGTTACTGTGAAGCAATTATACTCCAATTAAAAAAAAATTAAATTGCAAAAAAATGTAAATAAAAGGGCTGGCCTCCATTCCAGCTTCTTGCCACATCCTTGATCCCATTATGGACTCACATTCACTAAGTTTCCACCGTCTGTGCTGTAAGCCAGCTCCCCACTTAGGGTTCATGGGTTACCGGTTTCAGTGTTTTATCTTTGTTTTTATCACCTGGGAATTTTCCTTGTTTCTTCCAAGCTCAGATAATTTGCTGTTAAATTTTATCTCTCACTTCTGTCTGTCTGTAGCAGAAATAGGGGAAGTCGCATTAGCTGACTCCACCATGTCACTGAAAATCTGAGTCTTGGAGTCACTGTCTATGCCATTATTTCCCAGAAATTGCCCCTTTTCCTCCCCATCTTCTCCCTCCCCATCTCTCTTTTCTATCTCCCTTCTTTTTCCTCATCTGACTTGTTGGGTCTCATTTGTAAGAAAAAGATTACATACCGATGAATAGGGGACTTACTTGTTTTCAAACCAGTATCCTCTGGGCCTAGGTGTTTTCTTTGAGCTCAAATTATGTATAGTTTTCCTTTTACGTACAATTATCAGTTTGACTAATTAAAGTGCGTTTTGGTAATTATAAGTTATGTTACAAACTAGAGAGCTGTATATGGTGTTTATTTTCATTCAACATTGTCATACTCAAGTTTCAGTTATTCGTTAAACAAACGTCTGTTAAATACCTTTAGTACTTCTCTAAGTGCTCGGACAAAAATATATCCCTGTGCATTTTTGTGAAAGAGGGGATAGAGAATAAACAAACATAATAAAAATTTCCATCTATGGTGAAAATATTTATTTGCCTATGGTAATAATTTCAAAAATAAAATGTCCTTTATAAAAGTTTTCTCTTATATCTAATCACCAGGTTATTTTTTAATGTGTTATATATTCAGTTTTAGTGCAGGGCCTCCATTGATCGACTCACTATTCTCTCTGTTTTTATCATATATTTAGTTCATTCACATTGAACTACATTGTGGAGAATAAAAATATAGAGAGCAATTTTATGTCCTCTTAAAAATTATAGCTTGAACTCGAAAGAGGTTACTTCTTGCTCCTACTCTTTGATTTCATTTTAATTTCAAAACTAATTTCATGCTTTTAAATGTTAAAGTACTATAAGGGTTTTCAACTTCCTGTCTTTAATTCTACCATTATCTATTATCTACCATGCTAATTTCTTTCCTGATTAATTGGGACTACAACAGACACCAGAACAGAAATAGCAGAGGTCAGAATACTTACCAAATGATGTTCTGATATAATGCATAATTCATGAAATGTTATATTCACTCATATTTTCCATTGTGCTCAACTGAAAATGTGCCTTGCTAAATGCAACTCTCTACATTGTTTTAAATGTTGAGATCTAGCTGTTTCCTGTTAGCTTTCATCATAAATGATTTTTCAAAAAAAAGAATCCTTTTGGTTTTGTCTCTTAAGGTTCTCCAAAGTTGGTTACTCAGTGCCAAAGGAATGATAAGTATCAGTTCATAATTCAAGTTAATCTACTGATAAGGAGTTTATTTCATTATATAATATAGTTATTTTTAACCAATATTCTATTATTTTGTGTTTTCAAAGAGGAAGTTGATTTACTGCTGTTCTTGCATTGGTAATCAGGACTCTCAGCTGCAAGTGGCAGAAATTCAAATCAAATTAGCTTAACTGAGAAAGAAATGGGAAGGGTAAAGGTTGTGGTCGTGATTCAAGCCAGGGCTTCACCCAATAGCATGAGTATCCTGGATGCATGCGTGTGTCTCTCACCTTTGCTCACTTCTTACTTTGACATCCATTTTTGAGTAACAGGTGTCAACAGAGATGGTCCTTAGTTCCAGGCCTCATAGTTCACATTTACAGAGAAAAGACTATGATTGTTTTCCCCCTGATGTTTATAATTTCTTCAGAAGGGTTATATTTGGCCATTCTCTCCACATGCATACGCTTGGATAAGTTTGCATCCCAAAGGATGAGAAGCTCTGATTAATATGTTGAGTGCCTTACTGAGGGGGGAAAGAGGAAATGGCCTGGCTAGGGGACAGGAGGTTCTTACACAGAAGGACAAGGTGACCAGTAGTAACAGACTCCCATGTCCAGTTCAGGTCTTTGTGATGCCAGGCGTCAATCTGGGAGTGCATATAACAAATCTCTCAACTAACAGTTCTTCAGCTCAGTTACTTAAATTTTAAGATATCTTCAAAGTGATCTAAATCTCTAGGAATCATGGACAGCTCAGATATTATTCTCCAAATGTCAGAGCATGTTTTCCCCTCCATTCAAATCACTGCTGGGACTTACCTGGGGTCTAGTGGTTAAGAATCTGCCTTGCAATGCAGGGGATGGGAGTTGGATCCTTGGTTGGGAAACTAAGACCCTACATGCTGCGGAGCAACTGAGCAGACCACTGCTACTGAGCCCACATGCTTGGGAGCCCAAGTGCCCCAACTAGAGGGGTCCATGCACTGCAACAAAAGCTCCTGGATGCTGCAGCTAAGACCCACAGCAACTAAAGAAATAAAGAAATGCATAAAGTATTTTAAAAAGTCACTCCACAGTTAATCATGCTGTCTATTCAGAACTAAAGAAATATAAACAGACTACATTGGAGTAATGTGTGTGTCGTGTTTGTGTTCTATCAGGTAGCATTCTTCAGAGTCTTACAGGGCTTAAGAGGTCAAGGTGGAAGACATGAATGGTAGGACAGTGCCCTGATATGAGTCGATTGGGGCCCTTTTGATTCGGGGAGGTGGAAGACACACTGATGTTTGTAGATTAGCCTTATTTCTTTCATAACATTCAAGGGGAAGATTGTAATGATGACAGGTTTGTTATTTGAAGGTTACTCTTATCTAGTAAAATCCTCTTTAAAAATTAAACATAAATTTAATAAGCAAAAGGGACACAACTGTATTCTTGGACGTGTCTGAAAATTCACAAAGTGAAACATAAACACAGTCATGCCAGCAGCTGATCGTAGCGGAGATGCTATACTTCAGTGTTGGTCAGCCTTGCCTGCTGAGACTCACACGTGGTGACAGCTTTGCTTCAGAATTGCCTAGAAAAAAAGACAGAAGAGGAAGAAAGTAATAGGAGAAAAGAAAAACTCTCAGCAGAAATACTGCCATAATAGGAGTCCTTATCACCTTTCATTCTTTTAGATCCAGGCATTTAATGATTCTTAGGGGTTATCAAGAGCATATTTCTCATTTCAGAGTCATTATTTAGAAACTTAAATATCTCTAATTTAATCAGTGTTTGAGTAAAGCCATGGCTTCTTTTCATTTCTGCTGCCCAAACTCACAGCTCCATCATTTCCAGCCTCCATTACCACTTTGGCCCTCCAGATACCTACCTACTCCATGGGCTGTCCCCTGAAGTTCATGCAGAACTTCGGGTTGGGGTCACCTTTGTCTGGAGTCAAACTCATTTTGGTGCTTATCTTTGTGAGACTCGTCCTTGACACCTTTTCATCTGCAAGGGCTTCCCTAGAGGCTCAGTTGGTAAAGAATCTGCCTGCAATGCAGGAGACCTGGGTTCAATCCCTGCGTCGGGAAGATCCCCTGGAGAAGGAAATGGCAACCCACTCCAGTACTTTTTCCTGGAGAATTCCATGGACAGAGGAGCAGGACAGGCTTCAGTCCATGGAATTGCAGAGTCAGACACAGCAAGAAAGAAGCAAAACTTGTTTTTCTACACGAGGCCCTTTATTTTAGGCATAGACTTTGGAATCTTGGAATGAGTGAAGTCGCTCAGTCGTGTCCGACTCTTTGCGACCCCATGGACTGTAGGAGCCTACATGCTCCTCCGTCCATGGGATTCTCCAGGCCAGAGTACTAGAGTGGGTTGCCATTTCCTTCTCCAGAGGATCTTCCCGACCCAGGGATTGAACCCCGGTCTCCCACATTGTAGGCAGACACTTGATCGTCTGAGCTACCTGGAATCTTGGAGCCATAGTCAAATCATAGTTCTGCTTATTAACTGGGCAACATAGGTATCAGTTTACACACCTTCTTTATTTCTCAGCCTCCTTATCTATAATCAGGTGATCAAAATAAGGTCTGCTTTTATAGACTTGTTTTGCAATGATTAAATGAGAAAAAAATATATGTGGCATTTACCACAGCAGCTGGCATATAGTTAGATTTTTATTGAGGTATAGTTGACATACAATATTACATTAGGTTTAGGTGGATAACATAGTGATTTGACATTTGTGTATGCTGTGAAATAATCACTACAATAAGTCTAGATACCGCCTGTCACTGTACAAAGCTAATAAGATATTATTGACTCTGTTCTCTATGCTGTACTTAAAATCCCCATGACATTTATTTTATAGCTAAGACTGTGTACCTCTTAATCCTCTTCATCCATTTCACTCCCCCCATCATCCTCCCTTCTGGCAACCACCAGTCTGTTCTCTGTATCTATGAGTTTTGTTTTATTTTGTCTGAGTTTTCTTTTGGTTTTTATTTGTTGTTTGTTTGTTTCTTTTGTTTTTTAGATTCTACTTTTAAGTGAAATCATGTAGTATTTGTCTTTCTCTGATTTACCTAGCATTATACCCACAAAGTCCACTCATGTAGTCCAACATGGCAAGATTTCATACTTTTTTGTGACTTAGAGCCCCATTGCTTGGATTCCACGTCTTTATCTGTTCATCCATTGATAGACACCTAGGTTGTTTCCACATCTTGGCTGTTGTAAATAATGCTACAGTGAATACAGGGTGCATATATCTTTTTGAGTTAGTGTTTTCATTTTCTTCAGTTAGGTACCTAGTAGTAGAATTGCTTGGCCATTTGGTAGATCTATTTTTAATTCTTTGAGAGACCTCCATACTGTGTTCCATAGTAGCTACACCAAGTTATCAAGAAGGACAAGAAATAACACATGTTGGCAAGGATATGGAGAAAAGGGAACCCTTTTGCATGTTGGTATCTAGCTCATCCTTAATAAGTATTGGCCACACTATGAATTCTCTCTCTCTTCCTAGCCTCATCTTTGGGCCGTTCCCCTATATCTGCCCTGTGATTTAGTCACAAACTTCTTATTTCCTGAGTTGTCATTCTATTTTATAAATCTTGGCCTTTATATATTCTGCTTTCCAAGGTTGAGTGATTAAAGATTAGTATTATATCTTACTTGGAGCTACAGTTCTTAACACAATGCCAGGCACCTTTTTGAAGACTTGTAAGAAATAATGTTGAATGAGGACAGCTGTTCATTCCTGAAAATAAAATTAGCTCCTTCAAGTATTCGTATTTGCTTTTAGTTTGGCATTATAGTTGGGTAAGGTAGAAGCCTCTGAAAAAAAAAAAAAAAAAAAAACGACTTCACCTTAGATAGCCAAATGTTGTAGAATAGGTTCTTTGGGCTAAGTCAGTGATTTTTTTGAAATCACAACCCTTCTCAACTATCTCTGACCAAACTATCTGTTACAACAGACAGACACTTAACATTTGATACCTTAAAAAGGGAAAATATGCTTATTTATGATATTAAAAGGGAAAAGAAGATAGTCATCTCACAGGTAAAAGTTCTGAATGGGCTTTGTTTACCTGATGCATAGCATTAAGACTTGCTTATGGCTTAGACTCTCAAGACCCCACCTTTGCTGCTTGGGAGCAAATCATATTGAACCAGCATGATTCAGTATAAGTGCAGGTGACTGCTGTTGAGGTCATTGGGCTCTGTCATCAAGGTATGAAGAGCTATGGCACTTCTATTTGATCAGTTTTGAAGCATTCAACCAAAGTGATTGGACCACACAGTAAAATAATTAGACACATTTCTACTACAAAAATATGTGGTTGTTTCTGGCAACTTTTTCTGAGGACGCAGGAAAAATAATAATTCTCTGATCTCCAGAAGCTAATTTTGTTAAGTGGTAACTGGCTGGTTTTAAAAATGTTAGTTAAAGAGGGAAAAGTATGAAGTGCAAGAGGAACTAAGTTCATTGTAAATATCTCTTAGACTTCGGAGTTGCTTTATTTGCATAGTGCTGTGATTTAGTGTTGGTGAGTTGCCCAGAAGCACAGAAGTACAATAAATAACTGTCTTGTTCAAGATCTACTTGTTATTTGTCTGTTTATGAACTGCTACTCCAATATTATTTACTCTACTTTATAAATATTTAAGTTCACTTTAACTTTAATCTTCAAGTAAGCAAACATTTCATCCAGTGACCAAAAAAAAAAAAGTAATATATTCTAATTGTCTAATATCAACAAAACATTTTAAAGTTGACTTTTTGCAGATATGGTTAGGTATTTTCCCTTTGTTGACTGAAATGAAATATTTGAAAAATTGCTTCAAATGTTTTCACAATTAAAAATTTTGTCACCATAGATTAACTTGTCATGGAAACACTTAAACATTTTTCTTTACTAATTCATTGCAATTACAGTATCTTAGATGCATTTTANATATGGTTAGGTATTTTCCCTTTGTTGACTGAAATGAAATATTTGAAAAATTGCTTCAAATGTTTTCACAATTAAAAATTTTGTCACCATAGATTAACTTGTCATGGAAACACTTAAACATTTTTCTTTACTAATTCATTGCAATTACAGTATCTTAGATGCATTTTAGAATTAAATTATAAAATTATGTTAAACATATCTTGTATTAGCTTTTTAGTAAAGCTGTAATGCAGCCATGAAATCAAAAGACGCTTACTCCTTGGAAGAAAAGTTATGACCAACCAAAAGCAGAGACATTACTTTGCCGACTAAGGTCTTTCTAGTCAAGGCTATGGTTTTTCCAGTAGTCATGTATGGATGCGAGAGTTGGACTGTGAAAAAGGCTGAGCGCCAAAAAATCGATGCTTTTGAACTGTGGTGTTGGAGAAGACTCTTGAGAGTCCCTTGGACTNATGTTTCTTTTCTGAGTCAGTTGACAAACACAAATCTTCAGAGTTAAGGAAAGAACTTTCGTAAGCCTACCACCAATACTTCTTCTCTAGAGGCAAGCATTAAGGCCATCAGTTAGAGTGTTTTAACTGTTTTCACTGAATCCTTTGAACTGTATGTCTAGTTTTCCATACCATGGCAATGAGCAGCAGTCAACTGATAGGCTGTAATTGGAGCAGCTGTCAGTTGGGGAAAGGAAAGAAAACCTTCTGATTTAAATGGATCATAGTAATGATCTGCCACTTAAGTCACCAATAAATTCTCTTTGGCTTATTCCATTTAAGAAAGCAAACGTAAGTATAATAATATGCTTTATAAGTTTTACTTGTGCTGCTGTATTCCCTACTTTTATTTTTGATGTGAAGTGAAGTCGCTCAGTTGNATTTAAATGGATCATAGTAATGATCTGCCACTTAAGTCACCAATAAATTCTCTTTGGCTTATTCCATTTAAGAAAGCAAACGTAAGTATAATAATATGCTTTATAAGTTTTACTTGTGCTGCTGTATTCCCTACTTTTATTTTTGATGTGAAGTGAAGTCGCTCAGTTGTGTCTGACTCTTTGCGACCCCATAGACTGTAGCATACCAGGCTCCTCTGTCCATGGGATTTTCCAGGCAACAGTACTGGAGTGGATTACCATTTCCTTCTCCAGGGAATCTTCCCAACCCAAGGCTCGAACCCAGGTCTCCTGCATTATAGACAGACACTTTACCGTCTGAGCCACCAGGGAAGTAAAATTCTTCAAAATCCATAAGTACTTTAGAAAGATTCAGTTATTCCCTTTTATATATATATTTTTTGTCCAGATGTCACCTCCTTAGATTGACATTCCTTGACCACATTATCTAAAATAATAGCCTTATCACACGCAGGCCCCTTGCCTTACTTTGCTTTTCCTCGTGGCATTTATCATTTCTTCTTTATTATTTTGTTGCTGTAATCTTTTTCCTGTACTTGATATTAAACCACATAGAAGACAGCAGCTTTTTCGTTTCTTTTCTTTTGTTGTTGTTATTATAATCCTGGCTCATAGAACAATGCCTCTTAGGTAACAGTCATTTAAATATGGTCCAAAGAATCAATGAGTGGATGAATTAATAAAGAACATAAAAGCACCAGGGAACACAGCAGAAAGCAATGACGTAAACTGCAATAAATTTATACTGCCTGTTACAATCTTGGATATCTCTCAAACGTTTTCTCTTAAAGCCACTGTTTTATTCAACCTTTATTGATATTTGCAAAACGTTTATAGCAAATCTTAGTGTAATCTCAAAGATATATTACATAAAATTGCATTATTCATACTGCAGAAATAAGCAAATATGAACTGTGAATAAAGACATTAAGTGATAGAGCTAAGCTTGAATAGTTTATTTAACACAAGAGCATTGAAAATATTTCCGCTTTTATACTAAAAGTACTGTTCTACATATCCTTTAAAAGGGGAGAGGATTCCTGTGTTTTATGTCATCTATGTGTATATAATCTCTTTTATGAGCAATACATAACTTAGATTTATTTCTTGGGACTAAGGTCATTCTTTCCCAAGTAAATGCTCTCTTGTCTACAACAGCAGCAAATACCATAAACATGATATTTAAATTCTAGTTAATTGGATTTGAATGAGATTGAGAAATAAAGGATATTTAAAATAGTACATCCTTTTAGAAATACTTATTTTTTCTGTGCTTATTTGGTCATTCAGTCTATGTCTACTTATCAAGACATGTACACACTGCTATGTTTAAAATGGGTAACCCAACAAGGACCTCCAGTATCACACATAGAACTCTGCTTGGTGTTATGTGGCAGCCTAGATGCGAGGGAAGTTTGGAGGTGAATGGGTGCATCTTTATGTATGGCTGAATCCCTTTGTTGTTCGTCTGAAGCTATCACAGCACTGTTAATTCTTTACCATCAGAGTCACTAGGGAAGCCCTAATGGGCTGTACCTCAATACAAAGTTAAACAAACAAACAAAAAAAGAATAATGTTAAAAAAAAAAAAAAAGAGCTAGGCAATATATGTCAAGGAAACAAAGGTAAAAAAGTTACTTTTATTTCTCTGGAGGAGTTCAGTCTAGTAGGGATAGATAGGTAAGAACATCAACTATATGCGTGCACACGTGCACATATATGTAGTACTTGCTCCTGATCACCGTCTGCTCCTATACCCAGCATGAGCTCATTTGTCTTGACAGTCCAGAGCTGCCCAATTGCTTAGCTTCCTACTGTTAAAAGATATTGGAAACTCTGAACTCTCTTAGTCTTAAGTACCACAGTTTCCCATCCTGTACCTGAAAATGTTCCTCTGTCTATAACCAACCTCACCTCTTTTTGTCAAGCCTCAGATAAAGTTTTCTGTCTTTTTTTCTGTATTGGATTCATCCTTCCATCTATTATTGACCTGACCCCTTCTGTCCAGGAATTTTCTTCAGTGTTTCTCTTTGCATTTTTTAATAATTTGTGTCAGCTTTCCCCCTTTGCTCACTTTCTCCACGCCTTGTACTCCATATCCAGGTTGTTTACCAGCCCACACCAGCATGGTGCCTGAGGACCAATGATAAGCATTCCTTCCCAACTTTCCTTTCAATGATGCCACATTGGTAGGTTGAAATTGCTCCCTTATAGTTGAATTATCTACATGACAGAAATTGGCAGATGCTACAGACCAGATTCCCTCTCTGATTTTTAAACATTTATAGGCAGTAATAGGGGTTCTTAATTGGCAGCAATTAATTCTGCCTAGAGCATGGAGGAATGAATTGGGCAATGTGTCTTAACTCTAAGATTTTAAATTATAGACCACTAAATATCTATCTTCCCTGGTGGCTCAGACAGTAGAGCATCTGCCTACAATGTGAGGGACCCAGGTTCAATTCCTGGGTTGGGAAGATCCTCTGGAGAAGGAAATGGCAGTCCACTCCAGCACTCTTGCCTGGAAAATCCCATGGACAGAGGAGCCTGATAGGCTACAGTCCATGGGGTCGCAAAGAGTCAGACACGACTGAGCGACTTAACTTTCTAAGCATGTATCACTTCATGGGAAATAGATGGAGAAACAGTGGAAACAGTGTCAGACTTTATTTTTTTGGGCTCCAAAATCACTGCAGATGGTGATTATAGCCATGAAATTAAAAGATGCTTACTCCTTGGAAGGAAAGTTATGACCAACCTAGAGAGCATATTCAAAAGCAGAGACATTACTTTGCCAACAAAGGTCTGTCTAGTCAAGGCTATGGTTTTTCCAGTAGTCAGGTATGGATGTGAGAGTTGGACTGTGAAGAAAGCTGAGTGCCAAAGAATTGATGCTTTTGAACTGTGGTGTTGGAGAAGACTCTTAAGCGTCCCTTGGACTGCAAGGAGATCCATCCACTCCATTCTAAAGATCAGTCCTGGGTGTTCTTTGGAAGGACTGATGCTAAAGCTGAAACTCCGATACTTTGACCACCTCATGCCAAGAGTTAACTCATTGGAAAAGACTCTGATGCTGGGAGGGATTGGGGCAGGAGGAAAAGGGGACGACAGAGAATGATATGGCTGGATGGCATCACTGACTCAATGGACATGAGTCTGAGTCANTGCAAGGAGATCCATCCACTCCATTCTAAAGATCAGTCCTGGGTGTTCTTTGGAAGGACTGATGCTAAAGCTGAAACTCCGATACTTTGACCACCTCATGCCAAGAGTTAACTCATTGGAAAAGACTCTGATGCTGGGAGGGATTGGGGCAGGAGGAAAAGGGGACGACAGAGAATGATATGGCTGGATGGCATCACTGACTCGATGGACATGAGTCTGAGTCAATTCCAGGAGTTGGTGATGGACAGGGAGGCCTGGCGTGCTGCAATTCATGGGGTCGCAAAGAGTCAGACACGACTGAGCAACTGAACTGGACTGAAACATGTATATTCCTGCAAAACAGAGAGCCCTCACTATCTGGACTCTTGCTATCCAAATATTTGCTAAAACAATGTATAAAAATTTTCACTAAAAGTTTACCATCCAAATAGAAATTCAAGTAACAAATTTATATAGTGCAAAAATGGAAATATTTAAGTTGCAGGTGAGTCCATGTAGGAGGATGCGTTCTTCCATCATAACTTAGCTGTTCTGATAAGATCATTTCAGTGTCTTCTAATGAAATGGCAAAGCCTTTGAAGAAAGTTGGTGAATGCAAAAGATCTAGCAAATTCCATTCATTGGAAGGACCATTGAAAGTATATTGAAAGAGGTGAACACACAGAAGATGTAAGCCTGGTCATGTGTATGTCTTCATCTATAATGCATAGGGTTTTGTTCCTACTTATAAAAATGTCTATCACAATTCTATATTATGATTATTGGTTTTGCAAAGCTTCACTGTGTCACTCAAGCATAGTTTGGTATGTTTGAAAAGCTAGAAATATACCCCATGCAATGGATAGATAATCATGATCTTTGAAAGCAGATAGATGTTACTGAAGGTACTACATAGCTGTGAAGATCTGAATAAGAATATGAAAGGGATTGGTCATTTGCTAAAGAAGTCAGGTTTCAACATCAAACTAAGAGTGGTACAAACGATTTAACAACTATGCAAGGCAGTATCATTTGAAGCAACTTTTAGGTAATGAGATTGTAGCAGTTTTTCCCAGTGAACTACAGAATACAGTCGACAAAAGGAGCTAAAATTTTTTCATAAATACTTATTTTCTTGGTAAAATGTGGCATTTTAAAAATGAATGTTATCAGAGGATAAGAAGAAAGACCCAGGGTATTAACTATCCAAAAATAAGCTGATACAACTTTTAAATGAGAATTTAAAGTAATGTTAAAAAACATTTCGACCAACAAATAAAAACCTTATGTATTTGCATAACTCTGTACACCTCAGGGTCCTTAAGGAAATGTTGAAGAGTAAACTGCCTATTATTTGGTTCTCAAATCATAAAACTTTGTTTGAGGAAGGAGGCATTCAGTCATTATTCAAGGAGTTATAATTTCTGACAATTCTTAAGGGTATGGTTTCTTAGAAGAACACAAAGACTTGGGGCTGAGTTGAGTAAATTTTTTTAATAAATTAAAAGTTGATGAGGAGGAAATTGTTGAATAAGTGCTGCTGTGAAGAAAGAAAATTTGGATGATAAGCTAAGAAAATCCTTTTTTTTCCCTTCTCAGCATGAATATCTGAGCTATTTTTCCGTCCCTAATTCGCTTTGCTGATGGTGACGCCAGCCCTCTGCCAATGACTGTGTATTTCATTGAAACTTCAGTGATACTCTGACATGTTTAGAGAAACTTTCTGTTTAGCTCTCAAAGGTGAAAGTTCCTCAGTTTTCACTCTTAATTAAGCATGTCTGTCTCTGCAAAATGAAAATCAAAGACTAGCAGAGAAAAGTCAGTTCTCTAGGCTTACCAGAAGGACTTGTTTGAAGAGGTGAACCGACTTTTGATGCTGTTGCATATTTTCAGATCATGTCCAAAAGAGTAAAACATGTGTCTTAGTAAAGAATGACATGCACATATTTTGCTTGTACTGTAATTTATATCTAATAAAAATGCCTCACTCTAAGATGCTATATTCCTTATGAAATAGATATTTCCATGAAGGGGTTAACTATTTGGTTATCAACAGAGAAGCTCTTAACATTTAAGAATTTGTCTCTTGGAAGTAGGCCGTTTTTCCTTATATTTATTAAGTCTCTGATATGCAGATGACTTCACTGTTAAACAAAAGAAAAAATGGAAGAAATATTAGAAAAAAATCAATTATTTATGTGACCATAATAATAAAGCAATTCAACTAAAATCAGTTTAGCAGATATTTATTGAATGTTCCTTCTAGATGATAAAGCGTACTAAGTAGTATGGGAATGAAGAAAAAAATAAGATGTAATTATTTCACTTAAGGAACTTTGTTGTTCAGTTGCTAAATCTTAGCTGACTCTTTTGCAGCCTTGTGGACTGTAGCCTGTCAGGCTCCTCTATCCATGGGATTTCCAGAGAAGAATATTGGAGTGGGTTGCCCTTTCCTTCTCCAAGGGATCTTCCCTACTCAGGGATCAAACCCACATCTTCTGAATTGCAGGTAGATTCTTTACCACTGAGCCACTGGGGAAAACTCTGAAGGAAATACTAGAACTCAGATAAGTGAATAACTATTGAATTTATCAGCTATGTTAGTTTTTCTAAAATATCTATAAATAATTATATTTTAAAGAAATATTACTATATCTCCACTCTGATTGTCCATCTATTAAAACACAAGATGCTTCTCACACCCATGGCTAGAAAATTCAGTCCATGTTTTTTTTTTAAACTATTTCTTAGATAAAGAATATCATATTAAAATACAATGCTCACCTTTAACAGACAAAGAGTGAAACATGAAAAATATTTATATGTATATCATGAGAAGGGTATAAATTTGAAGGGGGCATCATTCTACTAAGTTTTAAATAACAAGGGGGCATTGATACTTGAGCTGTACTTTGTAGGACAAAGAGATCTTCAGGACCAGGAAGGGAGAGATATTCCCAAGTAGGAACATAATGACCAGTCTGTTAGTTCTGAAACATATAGTCATGAACATATTCAGTTTATTGAGGAGATAACCAAGCACCCTGTTGTCAGTCCTAAGGGGGCCTGTAGGATGGGGGTAGCTTGAAATGAGGAGATAACCAAGCACCCTGTTGTCAGTCCTAAGGGGGCCTGTAGGATGGGGGTAGCTTGAAATGAGGATCAACAAGGTAACCTGAGGTGAACCATGAAGAGCCTGGAAGCCATGCTTACAAGTCTTCAGGGGAAAATCAACATCTATGTTACATTCCTAAACTGTAATATGTTCATGGGCTGGTTTTCCCCACTTCTCCCAAGTTAATCCTGAATACGAAAGTGCTTATGTTCTGAGACTACAGGAAGATTTATTAAGTGTGCCTAAGATATTTCTTCACTTGAAAGATATATTTAGAAAAAATTCTTTCTGTTCTTAAATAAACTGTTTTGTCAATCTTTTCTACTGGGAAATCCATATGAGACTGAACCTTTAGGGACTTATCAAAAAATATTGTAAATTCTAAGAACCTTAGGTAGTTTAGATGTATCATGCATTTTTTAAAAGGCTTGTGTAGTTAGTGCTACCCTTGGGTACAATAAGGTACACCTGAAAAATTTGAGTTTTGAACTGAGATTTCAATTTAATATTTTTGACTACTTACAATGTACAGAGTGCCGTGTGAGGCCTGCAGCAGGTGGTGAAAACAGATTCACTAAATGGTGGTAATCCAACTGAGTGAGGACAAGCCAGAAAATAGGGCCAAACTGTATGGAAGAAGACCCCAAGTGTAGTATTTAGGTGGTGGGATTTATTTGAGGTTTTCTAAATAGGAATTTGTGTGTATATGTGCTTTGCCTTAGTAAAATTAATTTCTAATATGGATTGAGGATCAGAGACAAGTTCAAAGCCAATGGAGCCATTTCTAGATAGTGATTTGAAAACCGTACCAGAGAATAGCATTCAAAGGATAGGCTTCAAGTATTTTCCAGACAATGATATATTCCTTATAAAACACTAAACTGCCAAAGAACTTTTTTAAAAATCTATTTTTCAATTAGAAGGCTGGTTGGTCCTTCTTAAGATTTTAAAGTGTTCTTTATTATCTATTTATTTATATATTTTCAGTTACTTAAAAATATCTGAAAAAAGATAGTTAAGACAAAGCATAATAGGAGCTTGAATTGGGTGGTGGTTCAGTTCAGTTCAGTCGCTCAGTTCAGTAATGTCCAACTCTTTGTGACCCCACAAATCACAGCACGCCAGGCCTCCCTGTCCATCACCAACTCCCAGCGTTCACCCAAACTCACGCCCATTGAGTTGATGATGCCATCCAGCCATCTCATCCTCTGTCGTCCCCTTCTCCTCCTTCCCCCAATCCCTCCCAGCATCAGAGTCTTTTCCAGTGAGTCAACTGTTGGCATAAGGTGGCCAAAGTATAGGAGTTTCAGCCTCAGCATCAGTCCTGGTAGTAGGTATAAAAAGTAAACAGTGAGTTGATATATTATTAAGTGGTAAAATAACAGCAAGAAACAAGTTTTGTCAACTGTTTAATAAATAACTAGAAACAATGATTCTGGAAGTCAGAAAAAAAAATCAGATCCATAGATAGAACTTTGTGAATCATGTCCTGGAAAAATCACATTAGATAAAACTTTGAAGAATTTCAACATAAAGGGAATGGAGGAATGATGATAGAACAATGAAGGACAGAGAGGGTGAGGAGAGCCTGGGTGTTTCAGCATCCTAGAAGTCAAAGAAGGAGAGTTCAGGACAAGCGAACAGGGAGAATGGCATCTGACAGAAGACTGTTGGAATCAGTTGACTGGTGATGAGATTATTGGAGTAGAAAGTAGAAAGCAGAGGTGGATGATGAGAAAGGGAAGGCAGTCACTGCAGGTAATATTTCATGGCGTTTGTTAGTAAAGGTAAGAGAAAGGAATAGTTTAAAGTCATAGGAAAGATTGTACAGAATCAGGGGCATGGAGGGGAAGAACTAGGAAGAGTGGAGCTGGAAGACGTAGGCATCAGAGAAGCTCATGACTCTATTATGGTTTGAAAGAAAATGAGATCAAAGCACAAAAACACAGGTGTAAAATGTATCATTGTAGTTCATATAAGAATAAAATGAATTTTCCTCAGAAAGTCCTAATAATATCTGGTACGGTCCATTATTCTGAAGAAAATAACCTCAAACTCTTTTAAGGTGATCTTCGTTTAGTGTGTGAATTTATTTAAAAATCACTCTAAGGCCCATAACCTTTTATTTCTCTTATGATAAGTACTTCCTATAATGTGAACATAGGGGATATTTTGGAAGTGGGTACTTAGGATAATCATAGGTAGAGCCAAGTCTCATGTGATAAATGCTCTTAGACCAACCACTGACATGCTCAATTGAATACTAATATCTCCCATGAAATGGCTTTAATGCAAGTAAGAGACAGCTGCAGCGCAGTGAAGGGACACATAAAGCTTTGCATTAGCTTGACTCCGAGGTCACCGTCTGTGCTGTTATCAAGTTGTAATGTGCGGAATCTCCCAACCTTCTGCAAAGGCTGTATTTTGGGGGCCAAGTATCAGTTGGGTATAAAAACAACTTGGAAGGTAATTGTGCTATTTGGTCTATAGCCATGCTGACCTTAATCGCAGAATTGTTCTAGAGAGAGACATCTGTCTCCTGTTAGGGATTTTGTGTGATGATTCCAGAAATAGATAAAGTATTAGCACTGTTTGACCTCATTTTGCATATGCAAACAGAAAGATCTTAGTTTACTTAAGTTTCCTTCTAAGCCGTGGTTTGGATAAAATTGAGGAGCAAAGGAGACTTGAAAAATGAAATGCTTTCCCTTCAACGTTTCCATAATTATTCCCTGATGTATACAAGTTTCAAAGAAACATAAAAAATCAGTTTAAAAAGTGATTACATTTTAGAAGTCTGGAACCTGTAAATAAAACTCAAAAACATGATATTTTTATAGCTTAAAAGGGAAAAGAGTCACTGCTTTAGTTCAGCATTCTGTAGAATTTTACATTTCTTTATTTCAGACGTTTATTTCTTTATTTTTTAACATACACTTATGTTTTTTCTCCGTCTCCGGCACTGTGATAGGCTTTAGGTTTACTAGGTTGTGTTGAGACTTGGTGTTTGTTCTCAAGGAACTTACAATCTAGAGGGAAATATAGACTTATGTAAAGGAAGTATGCAGGTCAGGAAGCAAGTTAGAACTGGACATGGAACAACAGACTCGTTTCAAATAGGAAAAGGAGTACGTCGAGGCTGTATATTGTCATCTTATTTATTTAACTTCTATGCAGAGTACATCATGAGAAACGCTGGGCTGGAAGAAGCACAAGCTGGAATCAAGATTCCCCTGAGAAATATCAATAATCTCAGATATGCAGATGANGATGGACAGGGAGGCCTGGCATGCTGCAATTCATGGGGTTGCAAAGAGTCGGACTCGACTGAGTGACTGAACTGTACTGAAAGAAGTAAACTGTTGCGTCCAAAAGTTATTGTGTCTTAAGAACACAATCTTATGAGGGAGTTGCACCTGAGGGTTAGGAAAGTTTGGAAGAAACACTATCTACGTTAATCAGATCACTTCAAGTCTTATAAACCATACCAAGGACTTTGGGCTTTACTGTGAGGGCAAAATAGAGTAATTAAAAGGTACTGGGGCAGACATCTGTTACCATCAGTGTCTCCTTATTGTTATCATTATTATCATCATCATTGTTTCCATTGTCATGTTTTTAAACTCTTACTATGTGCCAGGCAATAGTAAGTCCTTTTATGCATTATTATTTTAATTCTCACCACAATCTTTTGCTAAGAGGACTGTTAATACTCCTGTTTTAAAAAGAAACAACCAGAATGGACTTGTTCCAAAGATCTCAAAAGTAGAATCAACCAGACTTAGGGATTAATTGGGTGTGTAAAACAGTAATACTTCTGATTTGGACAATGTATACACTTCAAGAAGTGTATCTATAAAGCTGACCACATTTGTTGGTACTCTTAGAAGCAGTAAAGTCATAAAGATTAAGCTTATACTCTGCCTGTAGGAGTACAAATTGGCACAGCTTCTATAAAAGGCAATTTACCTGTATCTTTCAAAAGTAAAAATATGCATAGCTTTGACCTAGAAACTTTACTTCCAAACCTTACTAGCTACAAACATAACATCTGCATTGTAATCTACGTCTATAGATACTTAGGTATACACTGCAGAGTTTGTAATTGCAGAATATCAGATGTAAACTGAATCTCCTTCACTATGAGACAGGCTAAGAGAAATGCTTTATAACCCTTAAAGACAATGAGGCATCTCTGTATGTGAATTGATAAGGAAATACATGTGTGAAAAACCAAGGTGCAGAAAAAGTATGTACATATAATTATGTACATTGTGAAAAAGCAAGGTACAGGAAAAAAGTGTGCATAGAGGGTACTCGTATATAGTAGATAGGGAGAGAGACAGAGTTTGGTATAGATAGAAATCCATAGAATATCCTTTTAAGGGTAAAGATTGACTTATAGTTTCCTAAAGTCTTGGAGGTCCTGAAATTTTAATAATACAAGTATGAGAATAAAAAAAAAGTTAATATTTGAATCATTATTTTTCATTTATTCAAATCATATTGCTGCCAAGATATTACATTTTTTCATTAGTTTATTAACATCTGGAGAATATGTGATACTTTTGGACATAAAAGACAATTCCTGACCTTTGCAAACTTATAGTTTATTTAGGCAAATAATAATATGTACATAGAAAGGTTATTTATACCTTTTAATGCTCATTGTATTTTGATTGCTAAATTAGATGTGGATGAGTTCAGAAAGAGGGGAGATCAGAGATACCCAAAACTATGAGACCGGAGTTCATGGCATCTGGACTTTGTATTGATCCTGGAAGAATTCGGATACATTGCAGTTAGAGGGGGAGGAAAATGTCAGGCCATGGAGAAGAATCAGAACTTTGTAGTATAGTCAGGGCTCTGGAATGAGAATTGTAAGGAAACAAGATCAACCAGAGTAGGGAATCTATCTAGGTTTGAACATCAGTATTAGTTTGTAGGGGCACCAGAAAGCAAGAAAAGGCCTTTGATTTGATGTAGTAATTTAAAAATGGGCTTCCCTTGTAGCTCAGTCAGTAAACAATTTGCCTGCAGTGCAGGAGACCTGGATTTGATCCTTGGGTTGGGAAGATCCCCTGGAGAAGGAAATGGCAACCCAATCCAGTATCCTTGCCTGGAAAATCTCATGGACAGAGGAGCCTGGAGGGCTGCAGTCCATGGGGTTGCAATGAGTTAGGCACGACTGAGCAACTAATACTTACTTACTTAATAATAAAAAAGAAGCCCCTCTGTAAAACTCAAAATATTTGAATATCTTCTTGACAATTTGCTAACATTTATTCTGAATCTTTGGCATAAAATGTTCTTTCCATACTTAATGCCTTTTATTCTTCCCTTTATGCCTATTATTTCTTAAAATGATTTTAGTGGAGTTAGAACATATGTGTACCTCATCACCTGTACATCATTTAAACAAAATCCAACGGTCTCACCCAGTTTGAAATTATCCTATAATGTTTAGTATCACTCAATAGGGTTTGTGGTCAAAAACCATTAATCCTTTTCCTTTCCTATTCCAAGTAGTTTTATATGTTTATTGTCTTAAGTATAGGGTATGTAAAAACATACTTTTATTATATGGTAGGTTCCTTAAGCCGATAGTCCTGGAATTTTAACACCTCAAAGATATGAAAGCATCTGTTTATGTATGTACTAGGTTGTGAAAATATGTCTTTTGTTTAAGTCAGATCACTTCACAGAAATTCTTTTATGCTTATAACTAAATGGCAAAATAGTGTCAACTAAATGAGCATATGAAAATACCATATTCCTTTCAGCTGGATTTTGAAGTCTAGAATGTTCAGTTCAGTTCAGTTCAGTCACTCAGTTATGTCCGCCTCTTGGCAACCCCGTGAACTGCAGCACGTACCTCCCTGTCCATCACCAATTCCTGGAGTTCACCCAAACTCGTGTCCATTGAGTCGGTGATACCATCCAACGATCTCATCCTCTCTTGTTCCCTTCTCCTCCTGCTTTCAATCTTTTCCAGCATCANAAATCTCATGGACAGAGGAGCCTGGAGGGCTGCAGTCCATGGGGTTGCAATGAGTTAGGCACGACTGAGCAACTAATACTTACTTACTTAATAATAAAAAAGAAGCCCCTCTGTAAAACTCAAAATATTTGAATATCTTCTTGACAATTTGCTAACATTTATTCTGAATCTTTGGCATAAAATGTTCTTTCCATACTTAATGCCTTTTATTCTTCCCTTTATGCCTATTATTTCTTAAAATGATTTTAGTGGAGTTAGAACATATGTGTACCTCATCACCTGTACATCATTTAAACAAAATCCAACGGTCTCACCCAGTTTGAAATTATCCTATAATGTTTAGTATCACTCAATAGGGTTTGTGGTCAAAAACCATTAATCCTTTTCCTTTCCTATTCCAAGTAGTTTTATATGTTTATTGTCTTAAGTATAGGGTATGTAAAAACATACTTTTATTATATGGTAGGTTCCTTAAGCCGATAGTCCTGGAATTTTAACACCTCAAAGATATGAAAGCATCTGTTTATGTATGTACTAGGTTGTGAAAATATGTCTTTTGTTTAAGTCAGATCACTTCACAGAAATTCTTTTATGCTTATAACTAAATGGCAAAATAGTGTCAACTAAATGAGCATATGAAAATACCATATTCCTTTCAGCTGGATTTTGAAGTCTAGAATGTTCAGTTCAGTTCAGTTCAGTCACTCAGTTATGTCCGCCTCTTGGCAACCCCGTGAACTGCAGCACGTACCTCCCTGTCCATCACCAATTCCTGGAGTTCACCCAAACTCGTGTCCATTGAGTCGGTGATACCATCCAACGATCTCATCCTCTCTTGTTCCCTTCTCCTCCTGCTTTCAATCTTTTCCAGCATCAGAATCTTTTCAAATGAGTCAGCTCTTCACATCAGGTGGCCAAAGTATTCGAGTTTCAGCTTCAACATCAGTCCTTCCAATGAACACCCAGGACTGATTTCCTTCAGAATGGACTGGTTGGATCTCCTTGCAGTCTAAGGGACCCTCAAGAGTCTTCTCCAACACCACAGTTCAAAGGCATCAATTCCTCAACACTCAGCTTTCTTTATAGTCCAACTCTCACATCCATACATTACTACTGGAAAAACCATAGCTTTGACTAGATGGAACTTTGTTGACAAAGTAATGTCTCTGCTGTTTAACATCCTGTCTAGGTTGGTCATAACTTTCCTTCCAAGAAGTAAGCATCTTTTAATTTCATGGCTGCAATCACCATCTACAGTGATTTTGGAGCCCAGAAAAATAAAGTCAGCTACTGTTTCCACTGTTTCTCTATCTAAGTGATGGGACCAGATGCCATGATCTTAGTTTTCTGAATGTTGAGTTTTAAGCCAACTTTTTCACTCTCCACTTTCACTTTCATCGAGAGGCTCTTTAGTTCTTTTTTGCTTTCTGCCATAAGTGTGGTGTCATCTGCACATCTGAGGTTATTGATATTTCTCCCGGCAATCTTGATTCCAGCTTGTGCTTCCTCCAACCCAGCGTTTCTCCTGATGTACTCTGTATAGAAGTTAAATAAGCAGGGTGACAATATACAGCCTTGACGTACTCCTTTTCCTATTTGAAACAGGTCTGTTGTTCCATGTCCAGTTCTAACTGTTGCTTCCTGACCTGTATACAGGTTTCTTAAGAGGCAGGTCAGGTGGTCTGGTCTAGTATTCCCATCTCTTTCAGAATTTTCCACAGTTTATTGTGATCCACACATTCAAAGGCTTTGGAATAGTCAATAAAGCAGAAATAGATGTTTTTCTGGAACTCTCTTGTTTTTTCCATGATCCAGTAGATGTTGGTAATTTGATCTTTGGTTCCTCTGCCTTTTCTAAAACCAACTTGAACATCTGGAAGTTAACAGTTCACGTACTGCTCAAGCCTGGCTTGGAGAATTTTGAGCATTACTTTACTAGTGTGTGCTGATGCTGCTAAATCACTTCATTCGTATCCGACTCTGTGCAACCCCATAGACAGCAGCCCACCAGGCTCCCCTGTCCCTGGGATTCTCCAGGCAAGAACACTGGAATGGGTTACCATTTCCTTCTCCAATGCGTGAAAGTGAAAAGTGAAAGTGAAGCCTCTCAGTCGTGTCAGACTCTTAGCGACCCCATGGACTTCAGCCTACCAGGCTCCTCCATCCATGGGATTTTCCAGGCAAGAGCACCAGAGTGGATTGCCATGCCTTCTCCAACTAGCTTGTGAGATGAGTGCAATTGTGCGATAATTTGAGCATTCTTTGGCATTGCCTAGAGTGTTACTCGTGAATAAAACCATTAAAATAATTATTTTGGTAAAATATAATCCCAATAATTCACTGTGTTTTTTTTTTTTTACAGATGTTACTCACATTTTTAATGACTATGCAAGTGAGGGGTCTATTATTAAATTCACACACCATTTTCCTTAACATTGTGCTAAAAGGTTAACCTAAAGAGAACAATTGTGCCTATACTTATAACTTATAAGTCCTGGATTGGTGTTCAGGGAAAGTCAAATTATTCCATGTATTTTGAAACATTTATATAACCATGAAGATATATTCTCTTTTCTTTGTGACAAAGGGGCAGAATGTGGCTCTTAGTAATGCTAGAATTTTGGCCAAAAGCTATAAATTCATGCTTCAGTGTGAAGACTGATATTGGGATTAGTGTAAAGATTGTGAATCATCACAGTAAATGGAAAATTTAAACTTGCCTGAAGATCATAAAGATATTTTTTTTCTGAAAAGGTTTTATTGATAAACAATGAATCATTTAAATGTCATTTAAAAGAATAACAAGCCTACTCTCAAGACCTCTGAAAAACTCTGCTTCATAGAAATGTAAACATAAAGGGCTTTTCGTGCGTGGGTTTTTCAACTCAGTAAACTTTATTGAGTGCCTCAAGGTGTATGTCCTTGAAGAAATAATTTAGTTATAAGATGCAAATAAAAATGAAAGATGACATAAATACCAAAACTAGTATCATAGTAATTATGAATGCATACTAAGTCACTTTAGTCATATCCAACTCTTTGCAACCCTATGGACTGTAGCCCTCCAGACTCCTCTGTCCATGGGATTCTCCAGGCAAGAATGCTGGCTGCTGCTGCTAAGTCGCTTCAGTCGTGTCCGACTCTGTGCAACCCCATAGATGGAACCCACCAGGCTCCTCTGTCCCTGGGATTCTCCAGGCAAGAACACTGGAGTGGGTTGCCATTTCCTTCTCCAATGCATGAAAGTGAAAAATGAAAGTGAAGTCGCTCAGTCGTGTCTGACTCTTAGCGACCCCATGGACTGTAGCCTAATAGGCTCCTCCGTCCATGGGATTTCCCAGGCAAGAGTACTGGAGTGGGGTGCCATTGCCTTTTTGGATAGCAGTTCCCCTCTCTAGGGGATCTTCCTGATCCAAGGATTGAACTTGGGCCTCCTGCTTTGCGGGCAGATTCTTTACCACTGGCGCCACCTGGGAAGCCTCAATTATCAATGATCACTATGACTTTTTTGTTCAAATATTTTATTTGTTTGCAGTCTACATTAAAATGGAATTCTCTAGTTTTTGTTTGTTTGTTTGTTTTACAAATCCACATTTAATATAAACTTAAACTTAATATGAACTTATTGAAATCCAAGTTGTTAGTGCTTGCAAGTAAAGTAGATTAAGAAAAGAATGCAGTTTTTAACAGTATTGCCAGCACCTTAGGAAATTTTTCTGAATTCTAAGGACTAAAAACAAGACTCTTTCAAAGAAAAATTGAACCAGAGTTCAGCTGGCAAGAACAACTTAAATCAAGACTGTTTCAATAGAGGAGGCTTCCCCGGTGGCTTGAGGGTAAAGCATCTGCCTGCAATGCAGGAGACCCAGTTTCAATCCTTGGGTTGGGAAGATCCCCTGGAGAAGGAAATGGCAACCCACTCCTGTATTCTTGCTTGGAGAATCCCATGGATGGAGGAGCCTGGGAGGCTACAGTCCACGGGGTCACAAAGAGTTGGACATGACTGAGCGACTTCACTTTCTTTCTTGAGTTAAGTAGAGGAGAGAGATGGAGCTCACCTTGCTGAAACAAAAGGCAGGAAGGTTTTTATGCGCTGTGGGTGAGCTAGTAGAAAAGTAGTGGAGGTGTTGGGGAGGTAGGCAATGGCATCTTTGTTGATGATCAGGCATCTTTGTTGATTGGTATTTATGGAAGTTAGACTTCTGTCCTCCCACTGAGAATGGGGATTGGAGCAATATCTCCTTTTACAGTTACATTTCAAAGGGTTGGTTCTTAGGTACTTAAGAAGGGCCTTCCTTGGTTGTAAAACTGGCCAGAAACTGGAAGAAGATTTACATTTCAAAGAGGCAGAGAATGACTTTACATTGATAGTTTTTCTAAGAAAGGGGAGGTCAGGGGCCCACAGTCAAAAAGAAGCATGTCTAAGGTTTAGTCAGGCTGAAGGCTGTAGTGGTTGACTCTTCACTTATGTTAAGTTGGATCACACACACTAATGATATTTGATCTACAAAAGGAACAGTTTTGTTTGACTTGATCTAAGATACTGGATCTATTTTCTTTACATGTTATTTCTTCAGTTGGTAGAAGCAAACAACTCTGGAACTGTGGTCTTTTCTCACTCTAAAACAGACTTAAGAATGGTTTTATATGTATTTACATAAATGTAGTGTGTGTATGTGTGTGTGTATCAAGACAGGTTAAAAATTAAAGTTGGCAAAAATGGAAAAATGGATTGGTGTAAAAATCGCAGACCTCAAGGCCCAAGGCCTTATGTAGTTCTTAAAGACATGTCATAAATTTGCTTCAGAGCTTCCCATAAATTAAAGCAAGGAAATAAGCATAAGTTGAAGTAATGCCATGTGTTGTTGAATTGTTGATTTTGCTCAGTCATTAAGTCACGTCCAACTCTTTGAGATCCCATGAACCATACCATGCTAGGCTTCTCTGTCTTCCACTATCTCCCAGAGTTTGCTCAAATTCAGGTCCATTGAGTTGGTGATGCTATCTAACCATCTCATCCTCTGCCGTTCCATTCTCCTTTTGCTTCAACGTTTCCCAGCATCAGGGTCTTTTCCAATGAGTCAGCTCTCTACATCAGGTAGCCAAAATATTAGAACATCAGTTCTTCCAATAAATATTCAGAGTTGATTTCCTTTAGGATTCACTGGTTTAATTTCCTTGCAGTCCAGGGGACTCTCATGAGTCTTCTCCAGCACTACAGTTTGAAAGCATCAATTCTTTGGCACTCAGCTTTCTTTCTGGTCTAACTCTCACATCCATATGTGACTACTGAAAAAAAACATGGTGATTTAGTCCCTAAGTTGTGTCCAACTCTTGTGATCCCATGGACTCTAGCCTGCCAGGTTCCTCTGACAGTAGGATTCTCCAGGCAAGAATACTGGAGTTGGTTGCCATTTCCTTCTCCAGGGGATCTTCCTGACCCAGGCATCGAACTCAGGTCTCCTGCATTGCAAGCAGATAATTTAACAACTGAGCTATGAGGGAAGCCGGGAAAAAAAAATAGCTTTGACNGGATTCTCCAGGCAAGAATACTGGAGTTGGTTGCCATTTCCTTCTCCAGGGGATCTTCCTGACCCAGGCATCGAACTCAGGTCTCCTGCATTGCAAGCAGATAATTTAACAACTGAGCTATGAGGGAAGCCGGGAAAAAAAAATAGCTTTGACTATACAGACCTTTGTGGGCAAAGTGATGTCTCTGCTTTATAATATGCTATCTAGGTTTTTCATAGGTTTCCTTCCAAGAAGCAATTGCCTGCAGTCACTGTCCGCAGTGATTTTGGAGATCAAGAAAATAAAATCTGTCACTGCTTTTACTTTTTCCCGTCAATTTGCCATGATGGGACTGCATGCCATGATCTTAACTTTTTGAAGGTTGAGTTTTAAGCCAGTTTTTCATTGTCCTTTTCACCCTCCTAAGAGGGTATTTAATTTGCTTCAATTTCTATGATTAATGTTATCATCTGCATATATGAGATTGTTGATATTTTCCCCTGCAATCTTAATTCCAGCTTGTGATTCATCCAGCCTGGCATTTCACATGATGTACTCTGCAAATAAGTTAAGTAAGCAGGATAATAATATATAGCCTTGATGTACTCCTTTCCTGATTTGGAACCGGTCTATTGTTCCATGTCTGGTTTCTGTTGCTTCTTGACTTGTATATAGATTTCTCAGAAGACAGGTAAAGTAGTCTGATACTCTCATCTCTTGAAGAATTTTTCACAGTTTGTTTTGATCCACACAGAGATTTTAGCATAGTCAATGAAGCAGAAGTAGATGTTTTTCTGGAACTCTTTGGCTTTTTCTATGATCCAAAGGATATTGGCAATTTGATCTCCAGTTCCTCTGCCTCTTTGAAACCCACCTTGTATATCTGGCTTGAAGGATCTTGAGCATCATTTTACCAGCATGTGAAACAAGAGCAATCGAACAGTAGTTTGAACATTCTTTGGCATTTCCCTTCTTTGGGATTGGAATGAAAACTAACTTTGCCAGTCCTGTGGCCACTGAGTTTTCCAAGTTTTCTGACATTTTTAGTGCAGCACTTTAGCAGCATTATCCTTTAGGATTTGAAATAGCTCAGCTGGAATTCTATCACCTCTACTAGCTTTGTTTGTAGTGATGCTTCCTAAGGCCCAGTTCACTTCACACTACGGAATATCTGGTTCTAGGTGAGTGACCTTGCTATCATGGTTATCTGGGTCATTAAGACCTTCTTGTATAGTTCCAATGTGTATTCTTGTCACTTCTTTATCTCTTCTGCTTCTGTTAGATCTTACCATTTCTGTCCTTTATCTTGCCCATCCTTGCATAAAGTGTTTCCTTTATATCTCCAAGTTTCTTGAAGAGATTTCTAGTCTTAACCATTCTCTTGGTTTCCTCTATTTCTCTGCATTATTGAATAGAGATCAAGCAAACCATATTGACAGAAACCAGAAATTTACAACAGTAGTTTTCCTGGTGTTGAGACCTGACACATTTTTCCACTGAATGCTTACAAGGGCAGTATTTTTGTGCTGACTAATATTTCGCTGACCCTAATAGCTGATTTCACAGGCCTAATTTTTGCTCATTTACTCATTATTTTCTTTAATGACATCCCTCAGTGCAAACTCTTGGCAAAACCCCAAAGTATAATTCAGTAAGCATAATTTAGTTATGTATTAAAATAATAACATCCAGATATATTACATTTCTCTAAAGATAAAATTAAGAATTTCTGGAAGGGTGAATTGTGTCAGACAGTATTACATATATTTTCGGGGGAGAGGAGAGGGGCAATAACCAAACCCTTGATAAGACTCAGTGTATATAAATTATGAGCATTTGCAGTTACCAGTTTGAGGAGGAGAGTGTCAAGTTCTTGTATCCTTAGTAAATGTAGTTCATTTCATTTCAGTTCAGTCGCTCAGTTGTGT
>SJYA01002005.1:274166-297318 GCA_006410615.1 Neotragus moschatus
CTTGTGCTTCTTCCAGCCCAGTGTTTCTCATGATGTACTCTGCATATGTTAAGTAAGCAGGGTGACAATATACAGCCTTGATGTACTCCTTTTCCTATTTGGAACCAGTCTGTTGTTCCATGTCCAGTTCTAACTGTTGCTTCCTGACCTGCATATAGGTTTCTCAAGAGGCAGGTCAGGTGGTCTGGTATTCCCATCTCTGTCAGAATTTTCCACAGTTTATTGTGATCCACACAGTCAAAGGCTTTGGCATACATCATAAAATATTGGGGATAAAGATCACAGAGTCTCAAACATGATGGCTGCTGCTGCTAAGTCACGTCAGTAGTGTCCGACTCTGTGCGACCCCATAGATGGTGGCCCACCAGGCTCCCGTCCCTGGGATTCTCCAGGCAAGCATATTGGAGTGGGTTGCCATTTCCTTCTCTAGTGCATGAAAGTGAAAAGTGAAAGTGAATTTGCTCAGTCCTGTCCAACTCTTCGCAACCCCGTGGACTGCAGCCTACCAGGCTCCTCTGTCCATGGGATTTCCCAGGCAAGAATACTGGAGTGGGTTACCATTGCCTTCTCCAACATGATGGCAGACAGTGCTAATTTTCTCCCAAGGCCCACTCCCCCCACCCCACTTGCTTTCTCATAGACACCTTGATATGTGACTAAACAGAGGATTGTCTAGAATAATGGCTGCAGTTTCTAGTTTCCCTTAGACTAGGAATGGTCATGTGACTACATTCCAGCCAATGAAATGCAAGTAGAAATTTCATGTGTAAATCTTGGGATGCATCCTTCTTTCCCTCTTCTGCTTTTCTGCCAGCTGGACCCAGACACTCTCCCTAGAGTCAGCAGGCAGTTAGAGCATGATGGGGAACCATCTGTTGAGAATGGGGAAACAAAAAATGAGCCTGCATACCTGGTGTCCATGAAGTTGCCATATCCACCTTGGCCTTCTTAAGACTCAAGATTGGTTTCTATGAGAAAGGGATAAACTCTGTCTATTCTGTCATTTAAATTTTTTTTTCTTTTTGAAACTTTCAATGAGATTTGATGGTATTAGTATGGGACATATTTTCCTTAGATATCTTTCCAAAATCTCTTAATAGTGGGCTAGAAGCCCCTCTTCTGTATTCCCATACACTCTGTGGAAATTTTTCTTGCCCTATTTTATTATGGTTATCTCTTTATATTAAATATTTTGATGGTAGAGACAATGTTTTATTCATGTGCCATTTGTCTTTATTCCTGAGCTCTACCTAGGATAGCCTAAACATATGTAGTATATGTTCAATGAATGTTTGTCAACAGATTTATGACCTGACCTAATGAAAGAGCCTAATGTAGTACCATAGAGTTAATTATACCCTAAGAAAATTTTGGTTCAANTGTGCCATTTGTCTTTATTCCTGAGCTCTACCTAGGATAGCCTAAACATATGTAGTATATGTTCAATGAATGTTTGTCAACAGATTTATGACCTGACCTAATGAAAGAGCCTAATGTAGTACCATAGAGTTAATTATACCCTAAGAAAATTTTGGTTCAAAATCATAGAACACTGTACACAGTAAATGCTCCAAAAAATGTGTAGAAATGTTTATTACCTAAAAACATACTGGTTACCTCCCATGTGTTACTCAGTATAAATTCTTATTTGTTCAGATATAGTAATGAATGATTTTTTTATTAAAACTTTGGATATAACAACAATTCGTGCCAAGGAACTCTTTTTTCAGTATCTGCTATGAGCTAATCAATATCTTGATCTTTTTGATCACAAGTGTATAAAACTGATTTGGACCACATAATTGATTGACCCTAATGGGAAAAATGTTCAGTGCCTCTAAAATACAGTCTGTTCCCACTGTATTTTCTGCTTCAGAGAATTGACAGTTTATTAATCTTTCACTCACTTTATTTTCCAGAAAAAGCATCCAGTTTATGATAAACTTGGTTTAATTTTCTTTGGTTTATGAGTGTCTTAACATGTGAACCAGGTACTAAACATATTGTTTTCTTCCTTTTATTTCCAGGTTTCCTCAAAGTGTGAGTAAATAAGTGGTTTGTGCATCATTGTGGTAGCAAAGCTAAAATTCCTGACGGTCTTGTCTACTTGACCCACTCATTCCCTACTTTGAAACCAAGAGAAGACTGTGCCACAAGACTTCTCCAGAAATTGCTGCAATGTCTGTAACNCTGTTGAACTGCTCAGGTTCACTTATATGCAGATATTTTTCTCTAAATATTTTGGCCTTCTATATATGCAGATGCACAAACTGCAGGTGTACGGGCCACTGTGAGACTTGAGTGCACTGGGTTTTGGTATCCTTGGCAGGTCCTGGAACCAGTCCCCCATAGATACCGAGGGATGACGGTAATCAAATAACTGATTTAATGTGATACATACTCTAAGAGGACACTCAAGGTGTTTTGAAAATCAAAATGGAGATTTATTTTTTCTGCTTGGAAATAAGTGCCTTAGTTTTCAGAAATACAAATGCACCTCTTGCATTTATTTGTAAATATAAAGAAATAGGCTAATTACAGAGTCAAACACTATAGAAAATTACAAAGCAGAAGTGAAAAATGAACTGAATCCTACCATTCATAGAAAGCCACTGTTATAAATGCTGAGATATAGTCTTTCCTACATACACTCACGTCTTTTTAGAATAATGGGCTCAAACCATGCATGATCTTTTGCCATCTTCTGTTTTCACTGAACAATTTCTGAAGTCGTCTCTCTCTTTGATGGATATAAGGTGACATCATCGCGTGTAAGGGCTGGTGAGGTTGTATGGCATTGTTGTGCTTAGTTGCTCAGTCGTGTCTGACTCTTAGAGACCCCGTGGATGCAGCCTGGTCAGTTACAGTCCGTGAGGATTCTCCAGGCAAGAATACTGGAGTGGGTTACTATGCCATCCTCCAGGGGACCATCCCAACCCAGGGATCAAACCCAGGTCTCCCACCTTGGAGGCGGATTCTTGGCAGTAGTGTTATTTATTTCACCCATGCAGGTTGGAATTTCATATGTTTAATAATTTTTTTAAATTTTATTCCTGTAAGTACTTCTCTTGAGATGAAGCTTAATCAGATATTGCTAGGTCACAAGGTACTGGGTTACGAGGTACTACACCAGTCAGGCAGGCTCTGTCTTATTGCTGCTCCTGGAGTTGCAGACCGGAGAAGGCAATGGTGACCCACTACTCTTGCCTGGAAACTCCCATGGGCGGAGGAGCCTGGTGGGCTGCAGTCCATGGGGTCTCAAACAGTCGCATACGACTGAGCGACTTCACTTTCACTTTTCACTTTCATGCATTGGAGAAGGAACTGACAACCCACTCTAGTGTTTTTGCCTGGAGAATCCCAGGGACGGGGGAGCCTGGTGGGCTGCTGTCCATGGGAGTTGCACAGAGTTAGACACAACTGAAGCGACTTAGCAGCAGCAGCAGCAGGAGGAGTTATAGACAGACATCAAGGTTATGGAGAAAATGTGAGATTTCTGAGAAAGTTCTTGTCAGCTCAACCCCTTTTTTATTTTAGAAAAGGACTCATCATATATGTTAATTCTCTCACCAGATATAGTCCCTCATAAACATTGAAAATATGCTGATAATTGTCAGAGAAGTGTTTTCTTACAGTTGACCAGTAGAATTTTATCAGAAGTCAACAAACTGTTCTATCACGCATGCCTATAGATTGGAAATATGACAAAAGTCTGAATTGTGTGAGTTACTAATATATTGACCAAATTTAGAAGTGGTAAATGGTCTTTATTGGATATGCCTGTAGTATAAAATGCTATTATGAATGTTGTTAAGTTCAATAATGCTTTAATAGGAGATGAAAACCAGTTTGGATTATCTTCTTTATCCAGATATAGTGTGTTAGAATCCTGGAACTGAGAAAGATATAAAATCTAGTTTGTCAGGTTATTGACATTATTTATAATATTTTTACCTCAGTTTTTCTTTAATAAGTAATAAAGAAATGTATCATTTTATATCATTCTTTGGTATTTGCATTTAGGACAAAAACTATTCTGGAGAGATGGCACAGCCTGTTTATTCTAAGGCAGGGGGAGAAGGGGAATAATTAGGATCTTTCCTCAAAAATTGCCTTAGCCACTCTTCTGCAAACTTCTTGTCCTATTTACATTGTTAAATGGTAGGCTCTCGGGGACAGGATCTGCAGTGGCAGAGAAAGTGGAGACTTGAATTGTCTCTATTTTTTTTTTTCTTTTACTTTACAATACTGTATTGGTTTTGCCATACATCAACATGAATCCACCATGGGTGTACACGTGTTCCCAATCCTGAATCCCACTCCCAGCTCCCTCCCCATACCATCTGGGTCATCCCAGTGCACCAGCCCCAAGCATCCTATATCCTGCACAATAAATGCTGGAGAGGGTGTGGAGAAAAGAGAACCCTCTTACATTGTTGGTGGGAATGCAAACTAGTGCAGCCACTATGGAGAACAGTGTGGAGATTCCTTAAAAATCTGGAAATAGAACTGCCTTATGACCCAGCAATCCCACTGCTGGGCATACACACCGAGGAAAGCAGAATTGAAAGAGACACGTGTACCCCAGTGTTCATCACAGCACTGTTTATAATAGCCAGGACATGGAAGCAACCTAGATGTCTCTATTTTTGAAGGGATCAAAGCCCACAAGGGAAAAATGTGGATAGGTAGAGATTGCAAGGACCGTTTTTACCCTGAGCTTTACAGTAAAGGTTGACAGTCAGCTGTCATCAGCCTAATATTGGAGAAGAGGAAAAAATAAAAAGCTAATACATAAATATTTATGTGTAATGCTTCAAACTGGAAAAAGAGACGAGAGCTTCTGAGGGACAGTTGGTTTTCCACTGTGTGTATTTCTCTGCACAGTAAGTACATGTTGAATGAATGGCTAGTATATTCAGGCATTGGGAAGAAAGAGTGGGTTTGAGAGCCTAAACCTAATCTTCTTGTAAGTGGGGATGTTCAGCTTGTGCCGTAGCTCCAGAACATAGAAGAATAAGTTGAGTTTGAAAGTGTGAAACTGCTAGTCACTCAGTTGTGTCTAACTCTTTGTGGCCCTGTGGACTGTGGCCCTCCAGGCTCCTCTGTCCACAGCATTCTCCAGGCAAGAATCCTGGAGTGCGTTGCTATTCCCTTCTCTAGGGGATCTTCCCGACCCAGAGACTGAACCTGATCTCTTGCATTGCAGGCAGATTCGAGAAAATAACCTGGGAGAGAAAGATAAGAGAGGATAAAATAGCCAAAGTGGAAACTCACTGTGTCCCCCAAATTGCACGATACCTTATGTTATAATGCAGTGATTTGGAAGAAAGTCAATTTACTGAATTCTGAAAAATTTCAGTATGTCTTTCTGTTTATAATATGCTCTTTGAAATAGAAATCCCTTCATCATTAACATGATTAATGATATCTTGATTCAGGCTTGACACTTTAAGTAAACACACTGTATTTTTAGAATCCTTGACCATTTTTGGCTTTGCACTATGTATCTTTAGAAATAGCTTTTTAAATATTTAGAGGAAACCTTCTGGATATTTTTCTCCATATATCTACCTCAGATTCTTTCTCTTTGGAATAAGAAAATAATTAGTAAAACAGAATGTTTTATTTTTATTCTTAAAAACCAGTGCCAACTAGACATGAGTCACGTTTTGAAGATAATTGTGTGGACGTTTCGGTATGCCTGTAGGCATTGCTTTCCTGTGGAGTTAATGAGTCTGGGGTTGCAGGTCCCACTCCCACAGGAGCCAATTAGTTTCACTCTTTGATGACCAAAGCCCACACCTGTAACTTTGACCAGCCCTCAAACTCGCCACTGGTCACAAGTCATAGAAATAGTTGATTGATCACCAAGTCACTGTCAGTATCAGGGGAAAAATATAAACACTAAAATCAAGTACACCTCAGGGAATGATAATGGGTCACATGTATCATCTTCCTTTTGAATATCATCCAGGTTTATAAATGCACTTCAAAATGTGTCTTTTATCATTATCAGAGGAATCTTAATTTCCTCTGTTGTGAAAGAACTACAGTGAATAATGACAGAAATGTTTCCTTAGACTGTAGAGGCTTTAATGTAAAACTCAGCAGTCCATTCCAATCATTAAGTCTGCAGTTACTAACACCAACTATTTTGAGACTTGAGCAATTAAGGTAAAGATCAGTGGATGATCTATGAAAAAACTTTTGTTAGTGAAATAATTATATAGGCTAACTTAATGTTATTTGCAGCGTGATCACAATTGTCAAATCTTAAATATCATTTGCCACTGGTGTGCAAAATTTTCAATAATTTTTTAATCCTGGTATATATCCTTCATGACCTTTTAAATGTTTGTTTGCTTATTGAGTTTTGTTTGTTTGTTTGTTTTTACTTGATTTTAAAATTATGAAGAGTTCAGTTTGACTTTTTAAAAATGTTTTACTGAAGTACAGTTGATTTATAATGTATTCATTTCTGCTGTGCAGTCAAGTGATTCAGTTTTATGTATATATAGATAGATTTCTTTCTGTACTTTTTTCCATTATGCTCTTGTCACAGGATATTTAATATGGTCCTCTGTGCTATACAATAGGACTTTGTTGTTTATTCATTTTATATATAATGGTTTGCATGTTCTGATCCCAAACTCCCAATGCATTCCTTTTCTACCACTCTCCAATCCCTGGCAGCAATTAGACTGTTCTCTATGTCCATGAGTCTATTTCTCTTTCATAGATAAATTGATTTGTGTCCTGTTTTAGATTCCACATACAAGTGATATCCTAGGGTATTTGGCTTTCTCCTTCTGACTTACTTTGATTACTATGGTAATCTCTGGGTCCATCCATGTTGCTGCAAATGGCATCATTGCATTCCTTTTTATGACTTAGTAGTACTTTCACTTTTCACTTTCTTGCATTGGAGAAGGAAATGGCAACCCGCTCCAGTGTTCTTGCCTGGAGAGTCTCAGGGACGGGGGAGCCTGGTGGGCTGCCGTCTATGGGGTCGCACAGAATCAGACACGACTGAAGTTACTTACAGCAGCAGCAGTATTCCATTATATATATTAATACTGCATCTTCTCTAACTGTTCTATGTCAGTGGAAATTTAGATAGTTTTAGATAGTTTCCACATCTTGGCTATTGTGAATAGTGGAGTTCAGCTTGATGTTAAAACTATCCCATTTCAACTGAGAAAAATCACTTTTCGAATCAGTTGAGTAAGAGTTAGGGTTTTTCCTTTATACTTGGCTTTGTGTTCTTTTCTAAAGAATGTGAGTTGTTATGAGTTTTACAGGAATATAAAACCAGTTCCTGTACAGTTAGAGACAAAGTTAGCATAGTTTAATTGCACTATTTTTATGTAAATTCAAGTTTTTATACAATTATATTTATCCATACTTCTTCATTCAGCAAATATTTTGATTTCCTACAGTGTACAGTTTTCAATGCTGTGGGTAGAATAATGAATGAACAAGTCCCTACTCTGATTAATATTATAGTCTAGTGCTGAAGACTAGTAAATATGTTAACAAATATGATTTATAATATCAGATAGTGGTGAAGACTTTGAAGAATAATCAAGCAGTGTGAAAACAGAGTGATAGCAGGAGTGGGAAATTGGTCAGGAAAAGCCTCTTGGATAGGTAGCATTTAAATCAAGAGGGAATAAGATATATAACTCATAGAGGAAAGTCATTTTAGGCAGAGAAACAGGAGGACAAAGGCTCTGAGACTGAAATGGACCTTGTGTGTTTGAGAAACCATCAAGGAAGCTAGTCTGGTGGAGACAATGGGCTTCCCTGGTGGCACAGATGGTAAAGAATCTGCCTGTAGTGCTGGAGACTTGTGTTGGATCCCTGGGTTGGGAAGAGCCCCTGGAGCAGGAAATGGCAACCCACTCCAGTGTTCTTGCCTGGAGAACTCCATGGACAGAGGAGCCTGGTGGGCCACAGTCCTTGGGATCCAAAAGTTGGAAACACTTTCACTTTTCTTTCATCCAATAGAAAGGAGAGTCCCAAAAACTGCACTTGGAGAGAGAAGCGGGGGTTGTGTAGGTCCTGAGAAAGACTGGATTACGTTCTAAATGTGATGGGAAACCTTGTCCTCACTTATCAGATTACAGGAAAAAGTTCACATAAAGTATAAATTTCAGTGTTAGAAAGAACTGACGGTTGAGACCAGAGTCTAAATTGGATTTCTTAAAAGGACATCTCTGTGATCATCAAACTTTTTGAAACAATTTATATTTTTAATATAAATGTACAGCAGATATGATGAGTGAGACGTAATAATGAAAGAAAAATAGATGAATGCAAAACCTTTTTCAGGAATATAGCCTGTCTCTCATTATCATCCATTTAAAAAAATCCAACAAATCTGATACATCTGAATAATTACAGGCATAATATAGAAGAAATCTCATTTACAGAAATATTCTACCTTGAATTAAGGAGTCTTACAGAAGGTGAGTGAGTGTTTTTTTGTAAATTTATACATTGAGACTAGATTATCAATTATCCAACTTACATTTTACATTTATTTTTAAATCTCCTCCTACAAAATAAACTTCAAGACTGATTTCCATATATAAATACAAAAGCACATTAAACAGTGAAGTGTCTGTTCTGTTCTGGTTGTTTATGTGTGGTTTTAGTGAGGAACCAGATGTAACTCAAGGTCTATTCAAATGTTAATGTGTGTTTTGATCAGAATGATGGCATAGAAATATTAGATGTTCTTTCCTTGGGAAAAATTCATCTTTATTTTAAGATTATGGCCTTTCTACACTTTTGCTGGTACAGTATGAATTCTTTCATGGTACTGCTTATAGACAGAAGTCAGGTTATTACTTTTTATGTCTTTACTTGGCAAAATTAAAGTTGAAAACACAATGTTGAACCCTCTTCCCCTATCTTGTGTTTATGTGTGAATTTTAATTTAATTGGACCGTAAATTTTAAAAGTCTGTAACTTCTGGTGTATTGGAAGTTATTTTAAATTGGCTCCAATGCAAAGTATTAATTGTCAATGGTATATTGATCCAGGTCATAGAAGAAATCATCCATGGACACCTGCCACCTTCATTAGGCACTATGGAGTCATAGATGCAATATATTGAGAAAGCTTGAAAATGACGTTATTGCCAAAAATGGAATACAGTAGCCTTACAAGCATACAATATCAACCTATTGGATTCTTCTTTTGCTAGATTTATGCAAGGCTCTGCCCATATAAGGAAGTGTGGCTAACCCTTCCTTCTTTCTGTATGTACTGTTTGATGTCTAGGAGGTATCTCTGCAGGGTTATAACTACCACTTTCCTGCTATTTATTTTTTAGTCATATTTGACATTTATGGATTTCCTTTTCCTTTTAACAATTAATTAATTTAATAATTTTCTTTATCCGATAGCATTAAAGTTTTTTATTGGTGGTTCAACAACATTAAAAAGTTTTTCTATTATGAATAGCGTCAACTAGATCATCTGTCCATGCTACTTAATAATGCTACTCCCAAGTAACAGGAAATATGTATATTTCATAATAACTAGACTTGAACTTTTGAATGTGTTTTGAGTCCCCAGAATTTGTAAAGTTACCTTCTTTCACATTCACATTTACAGAGGTCTCATAAGTGATGCTTGGTGAGTTGAAACTTAATTATAGATACCATGTTGAATTCAAGTGAACATTTTCCTTTGATCTAGGTCTCCTTAGGCAAAGTGGCGCATGATTTTACAGCTTCTGCGCTAAGGAGGCAGGCAGCACATTCACAGTAACAGAGAGAACCACCTCCCCTGACAGATGATTCCTAAAGAGCCAGACGCACCAGGCCCCCCTCGTTTGCTTGAGATCTCACCGTACAGAGTGGCAGTCCTGAGACTTCGCCATGTTTTCTGACTGATATATTTCACACAGGAGGGATGCTGTTGTTCCAGATGGCTTTTCAGCTTTATGCACGCTACCTTCCTGGACTCCTGCTGTAACTGAAAATTGGGTTTTACTCCAACGTTTGACAAAGAAATTAGATTAGGTTAACTACTCTTTGGTTTTAGATTATTGATACAAAGTGCTTCCATGAATATGACAGAAAAAATTGAAATTCAGACTAAGTGATGTCCCTGGGTGCATTCTTATTTAGATGTTTTCCCTGAGGTTTTTATAGTGTCATAAAATTATATGCAGATACAAAATTTGCATAGAATCAGGCTCATTGAAATTTTGATGATTTTTTTCAATCTGTAGTATTCTCTTTAGTGTTTTTATGGAAAGCTAGCTAGATATTTGAAGTGACTGTAAAGATGATGATGTGAAAAGATTTGAAAGGCATCTATTAATTCTCCTGCATGATGAAAGCATTCATTATGTTTATTACTTCTGGGTTCTCATGAACTGAATAAGAGAAAGTAATTTTCTTGAAGTGAGGATTTGCTTGATATCCCGCCATAGCTTTTCCAAGTTCAGATTTTAAGTATTTGGAGAATAAAACAGATATATCAAATACTTATTGCACTTAGCAAGGTGATTGATTGAGGTGAAGCATGGAGCTCTAGCTGTGACCAGAACATAGATGATGAGATGTCTGACTCTTCAGCTTCTCAGTTAGAGTGTGTCTGGATAGCCGACTGCTAGGACAGAGATGAGGTCAGCTTATACCTAGCTGGCACCTGGGGCTCACCAGATGCTTTGCACTCATAACTGGCTGAACATTCACCAAAGTAGTCAGTCTTATTCCCCTGTGAGGCACTGTGATAGACAGGACATATATAGTTCGGGTAGGAATATCTCGTTTATAAAAAGGTCCAGCGCTGGAACAGAAGATGGAGTGAGTTGACTGTTGTAAGGCTATTCTGTGTGTAATGTGTGCAGGCACTTGTCATTAGGCACTGAGAAGTTCTGTGGATATATTTTCAGCTCTAAATTAGAGCTCTGGTTCACTGGAGCTAATTCAGAAACTATCCTAATATTTGAGAAAATAAGGCAGCTCTGTTCCAATCCTGTGATCCTGATTTTTAATCTTTACACTTTGGAGAAGTTTTCTCAGACCTGTGTTCTGTCATCTTCTGCCCTTTCTGTCTTTGAGCCCTTTCACATCATCAAAAATTANTCTGTGGATATATTTTCAGCTCTAAATTAGAGCTCTGGTTCACTGGAGCTAATTCAGAAACTATCCTAATATTTGAGAAAATAAGGCAGCTCTGTTCCAATCCTGTGATCCTGATTTTTAATCTTTACACTTTGGAGAAGTTTTCTCAGACCTGTGTTCTGTCATCTTCTGCCCTTTCTGTCTTTGAGCCCTTTCACATCATCAAAAATTATTGCCTGGCCTTGGTGGGACATTTGTTTAAAATCTTAGAACGTTTTTGAGAAGGAAGTTTTGAGGTCACATAGGGCGTTGGTTACAGAGTTGGGGTTCAAGGACAAGGAGAAGTCAGTAATGAACCATTTTGTTACAATATGAGAAAAATAAAAATAATTGCCTAATTTTGCTATAATTTCTTTCTTTCATTCAAAATGATTATTTCTTATTAAAATGGTCTTTCTTTTATGAAAAGGTGACATTAAACAGTAATCATAGTCCCTAATTGATAAAAATAGAAGTATTTAGTCTAAAAGTAGATGTCCAATTTCAGTTTTCAGATTTATGTTTATATAAATCTAAGAGTCCTTGGATGAAAAGTTATGACCAACCTAGAGAGCATATTCAAAAGCAGAGACATCACTTTACCAACAAAGGTCCGTCTAGCCAAGGCTATGGTTTTTCCAGTAGTCATGTATGGATGTGAGTGTTGGACTGTGAAGAAAGCTGAGCACCGAAGAATTGATGCTTTTGAAGTGTGGTGTTAGAGAAGACTCTTGAGAGTCCCTTGGACTGCAAGGAGATCCAACCAGTCCATTCTAAAGAAGATCAGCCCTGGGTGTCCTTTGGAAGGAATGACGCTAAAGCTAAAAGTCCGATACTTTGGCCACCTCATGCGAAGAGTTGACTCACTGGAAAAGACTCTGATGCTGGGAGGGATTGGGGGCAGGAGAAGGGGACAACAGAGGATCAGATGGCTGGACGGCATCACCAACTCGATGGACATGAGTCTGAGTGAACTCTGGGAGTTGGTGATGGACAGGGAGGCCTGGTGTGCTGTGATTCACGGGGTCGCAAAGANTGGCCACCTCATGCGAAGAGTTGACTCACTGGAAAAGACTCTGATGCTGGGAGGGATTGGGGGCAGGAGAAGGGGACAACAGAGGATCAGATGGCTGGACGGCATCACCAACTCGATGGACATGAGTCTGAGTGAACTCTGGGAGTTGGTGATGGACAGGGAGGCCTGGTGTGCTGTGATTCACGGGGTCGCAAAGAATCAGATGTGACTGAGTGACTGAACTGAACTGAAGAGTCTGGGAACTACTGACCTAGTTTGGATAATTATTCAAGCCATGGATCCCATCAACAGAAACCCTAAGTTGATTTCTGAACTAATCTTAATTCACTCTTTCCTCAACACTCTTCCTTTGAGTCTCCAGCCTCATGGGCTTCCCATATGAATTTGGGCTTTCCTTATTGTTACCAGTTTCCCTCTATTTTGGCTCTAAGGCTACTACTCTAATTACTAGTTTATCATTTTACCTAAAACCTATGTTTTAACACATTTTCCCAAATATCTTCTAAAGGACACTAATTCCAAGGTATATGTTAACAGGTATCATGAGAAGGAAGAGGAACCACAGTCAAGATTATTTGGGGAAGCAAGAGTTCCAAACAGTAGACTGATTAATTTCAGTACTTCACACATTCTTTGTTGGGCTAATTCATTTAACAATTATTTATTGAGCATCCACTACGTGGCATGCAGTGTTCTATATTCTGATCTACACTGGAGATCTTTAAGAGGAAGATAGACTAATCTGAGTTCCCCAATTTAGACTGTGGGACTTTTTTCTTTCTTTCTTGTAGTTTGCAGTTATTAGAAGAAGCACTAAGATCATTAGATAAGATCCTGCGCTGCCTTTTTTTTGAGGTTTCACAAAGGAACCATGTTGATTCCTTTAACTCTTACTCAGTTACATAATTTCCAGTTCCTTCTGCTCTACCCTGGTGATGCCTTAGCTTGTCTGTTGCTTCTGTTGAAAGTATGGCTAATAACTGGACTCTGAAAGCATGTTTGTCTTGGTTTCATGCAGTGTGGGACCACTATCTTCTTTTTGGGGGAGTATATTCCTATAAGCGCAATTATAAGAGTTCATTTTTGTTTTATTTTGCCCTGCTTCATTTTTGTCAGTTTTTATCATGTGGTTATCAAATATGAGCTCTGAGTCCATAATGGGTACACATCTCTATTAAGCACCATCTTATCAGAGCTGGCCCTTAGATCAACCTGTATCCTTAGGTCTTTTTGGAAATATGTTCTTTAGACTTCAGAGGAAAGCTTCCCACTGAGGTCTGCCCTTCATAGGGGCAGGTTATTGTAGGAATGACTCTGGAATAATGAGGACAGGCATCTCAGCCATACAGCTTGCTGTACTGCAGAAACAGTGACACAAGAAAGTGTCAGGGGAACACTGATACAGCATTAGGCCTCACAAAATTGAGAATGTGGTTCAGGAACTGAAGGCCAGTGAAGAATCACTGATGTCCTAGTGACTGTCATCTCATTGGCCCAGGGAGCAAAACTTTATTGATCTCTCTTCTAGTTCTTTGGCATTCATCCAGTTTACTGAGGCCTGACTTTCTCTGTGACTTTCTGATTCTGTACCTGCTTGCTCTCCCTGCTTAAATCTCATCATGTATTTCAAGCTCAAGTGGTTGCACATTCAGTACACTACTATCTTATGTCAATAGCTTTCTCTCAGTCAAGCAGTTCTTCTATTATGGCAGTTCTAGTCTACCATATGGCCTGTATAACAGGTTTGATTTTCGATAACTGTCTTTGAGATAAATTAGTCCTAAGTAAGATCACAAGTAAACTAAATAGATGAGTATAGAATAGGGAGTGGTTCTTAAAGTGTGGTCCCTGGGTTAGCAGAATTAGCAACTCCTGGGAACTCGTTAGGGGCTCCCCCCTGCAACCCTAGTGAAGAAATTCTGGGGCTGGGATCTAGCAGTCTGTAGCTTATTGAGCCCTCCAGGTGATTCTGGTACATGCTTAAGTTTAAGAACAGATGGTATAAACTGTCTCTCTGGAGTCTAGATTTATAGTGTGACTGCCAAAAATAATGACTTTGGGCATAATTGATATGCAGAAGATCTTTCTGTTAATATTTAACTAACAGTTTCAGCTGTTTTTTGTAAAGTTGCTTTTTGACAGGAGGAGAATTCTGTCAGCAGCTAAGACATGCTTCTTTTCCTATTAGCTGTGGTGTCCAATTGATGTAAATTTGAGACCCAGTTTTTGGTATGCAAATTAAAACAGTAATTCTGATTCCTTTATGTTTAAACTATTCAAAGGGGAATATGTGTTGCTGAAGGCCACTCCTGACCATTCTGATTTTCATGGTATTTAAAAATATATATAACAGATTTATTGAAATAGAATTCATATGTCATATAATTTACTCATTTAAAATATACAGTTCAGTAACTTTTAGTATATTCAGAGTTGTGCAACCATCCCCATAATTACGGCAATTTTTTATCATATAAATGGCATCATGTATGTGCTTTTTATCACTTGCTGCTCTTACTTAGCATACTGATTTTAAAGTTCATCTATGTTATAGCATCTATCAGTAATGCCGTCCTTTTCATCATTCTAAATCATTGCAAATAGTGGTTCATTAATATACATACATCATATATCTAATAATAGACAATATTTTACATATACATAAGTTGCGTTGTATTTATCCATCCACCTGTTGATGAACACTTGAGTTATTTCCACATTTTAGAATAAATAATGCTTCTGTGAACACTCAAGTTTTTGTATGGATATACAAATCTTTGTATGAACATTATTTTCATTTATCATGAATAAGTCATTAGGAATAGAATTGCTAGGTCATATGGTAACTCTGTATTTGATTTCTTTAGGACCTGCTAGACTATTTTGCAAATAGTTACATCATTTTAGGGCTTCCCTTGTGGCTCAGATGGTAAAGCGGCTGCCTACAATGTGGGAGACCCGGGTTTGATCCCTGGGTCGGGAAGATCCTCTGGAGAAGGAAATGGCAACTCACTCCAGTATTCTTGCCTGGAAATCCCATGGACAGAGGAGCCTGGTAGGCTACAGTCCATGGTCCATGGGGTCGCAAAGAGTCGGACACAACTGAGCCACTTCACTACATCATTTTACATCCCCATCAAGGATGTATCAGAGAAGGCAATGGCACCCCACTCCAGTACTCTTGCCTGGAAGATCCCATGGACGGAGGAGCCTGGTGGGCTGCAGTCCATGGGGTCGCTAAGAGTTGGACACAACTGAATGACTTCACTTTCACTTTTCACTTTCATGCATTGGAGAAGGAAATGGCAACCCACTCCACTGTCCTTACCTGGAGAATCCCAGGGATGGGGGAGCCTGGTGGGCTGCCATCTATGGAGTCTCACAGACTGAAGCGATTTAGAAGCAGCAGCAGCAGCAGCAGCAGCAGCAGCAGGGATGTATAGATGTTCCAATTTCTCTATATACTTTTTAGCACTTGTTACTATCTATCTTTTGAATCTAGTCTTCTAGGTGGATATGGACAGCATCTCATGGTTTTGATTTGTACTTCCCCAGTGATTAATGATGTTGATGTTAAGACTCTTGTTATATAATTTTTGGCCACTTCTTTGGAGAAATACTATTCAGATCATTTGTCCATATTTTAATTGGGTTATTTGGATTTTTGTTATTGAATTACAAAAATTCTTTATATATCCTAGATGCAGGTCCTTGTCAGATATTATAATTAATGGTAGCTTTTTAATAAAGACTTGAAAGACTAGATATGATTTCTATGTATGGGGAAGGAGATTAATGAGAGATTTGAAAGAGTGACTTTTCCATGAAACAAAGTAGCAGTGGTCACTGCTACAGTATTTCAACTTCAGATTCACCTGTTATTTTTCTAGGGTATTTAATTGAGGGGTTTTGCTTCAAATTTGTTGAGGAAAAAGCAATACAGAGTTTTACAGGTAAGAGGGTTTTCATAAGGGGTGCATAGCCAAATAATGAAGAGTTGCAGAATGAAAATTAAATATAAGCTGTGGGAATTAGGATCCTGGTTACTTGTGACACAGGAGAACACTTGGGAATGATGGGCCAGAGGCGTAGTGTAGTCAGCTTGGAAGTAAGGGAGAAGGATGACCTGGTGACAGGATACGTGTGCCTGATTAAATCACCATGTGATGAGTAGGAGAGAGGAGGCTGGTCCTGAGGTGGAAGCAGGAATAAGGAAGAGGAACTTCTTGGGACTGGAAAGATTTGAGCATGCTGGAAGTAATGGGTAGAAAGTGTGTGGAGAGGGAACAATTGTTTAAACATAAAGGAGAGAGAGTGGGCAGAAGAGATAATATAAGGAGAGCAGTTCCATATCGGCCAGCAGGCCATCTCTCAAAGGTCTTCAACCATCTTCAGACGTGGGACCCAAACAGACAGGCTGTGTCTTTTCTGTTCATATCATTCACTTATTGTTTCCTGAATGACACCTCTAACTCTCATTACATCCCTTCCTCATAATATATTCATCTGAAACATCTATCAAGGGTTTATTTGTTCATAAAGAAATATTCCTTTTTTTTTTTGAAATATTCCTTATTATAGAATATTCTGGTACTGATTTTTTTTTACAGTGACATTCTGTTTGAGGCAAGCTTTTAATTGAAAAATTCACCTAATATCTCTTATAACTCAATATTTTAATGGCATAAATATACCTCTAGTTACAAATCCAGGTGCAAATGGATGTGTGGGTGAGAAGGAAAAGTGTTAGTCGCTCAGTTGTGTCTGACTCTTTGCAACACTATGGACTGTAGCCCGATAAGCTCTCCTGTCCTTGGGCTTCTCCAGGCCAGAATACTAGAGTGGGTTACCATTCCCTTCTCCAGGGGTTCTTCCTGACCCAGGGATTAAACCCAGGTCTCCTGCATCGCCGGCAGATTCTTTACCACTTGAGCCACCAGGGAAATCCCATGCATGTGTGAAATGTTTACTAATTTTAATCTCTTAGCCAAAGCAAAATTAGTAATCTACACATTTCTAAATGTTAGATGCTTAACAAACAATAATCAAAACATTTCTTTCCAAATGACAAGTTGCCTTCAGATGATTTTCTTTGTTTTTATGGCTTATATATGAAGCTTTCCTGTCAATGTAGTATCAATATCTGGCAAATAAGTGTATGAAAATCAGACTTTTAACTGACCAGAAACCAGAAGCTCTAACTTTAAGTCCCTCTGCAGTAACTGTCACCTTGACTAAATCACAGTTTCTCTGGATACTTTGTTTTCTTCATGGTAAAATTACAAGGTCAAAATGAAATTGCACGTGCCTCTCAGATTTATTTTGTGAGTCTTTATAGAAATTTGGAGTTGCGTTTTCTCTCGTTTGCTAATCCAGATCCCCAAGTTAACACACACACACACACACACACACACACACACACACACACACACACACACACACACACACACACACACACACACANCTGATTCTGTACCTGCTTGCTCTCCCTGCTTAAATCTCATCATGTATTTCAAGCTCAAGTGGTTGCACATTCAGTACACTACTATCTTATGTCAATAGCTTTCTCTCAGTCAAGCAGTTCTTCTATTATGGCAGTTCTAGTCTACCATATGGCCTGTATAACAGGTTTGATTTTCGATAACTGTCTTTGAGATAAATTAGTCCTAAGTAAGATCACAAGTAAACTAAATAGATGAGTATAGAATAGGGAGTGGTTCTTAAAGTGTGGTCCCTGGGTTAGCAGAATTAGCAACTCCTGGGAACTCGTTAGGGGCTCCCCCCTGCAACCCTAGTGAAGAAATTCTGGGGCTGGGATCTAGCAGTCTGTAGCTTATTGAGCCCTCCAGGTGATTCTGGTACATGCTTAAGTTTAAGAACAGATGGTATAAACTGTCTCTCTGGAGTCTAGATTTATAGTGTGACTGCCAAAAATAATGACTTTGGGCATAATTGATATGCAGAAGATCTTTCTGTTAATATTTAACTAACAGTTTCAGCTGTTTTTTGTAAAGTTGCTTTTTGACAGGAGGAGAATTCTGTCAGCAGCTAAGACATGCTTCTTTTCCTATTAGCTGTGGTGTCCAATTGATGTAAATTTGAGACCCAGTTTTTGGTATGCAAATTAAAACAGTAATTCTGATTCCTTTATGTTTAAACTATTCAAAGGGGAATATGTGTTGCTGAAGGCCACTCCTGACCATTCTGATTTTCATGGTATTTAAAAATATATATAACAGATTTATTGAAATAGAATTCATATGTCATATAATTTACTCATTTAAAATATACAGTTCAGTAACTTTTAGTATATTCAGAGTTGTGCAACCATCCCCATAATTACGGCAATTTTTTATCATATAAATGGCATCATGTATGTGCTTTTTATCACTTGCTGCTCTTACTTAGCATACTGATTTTAAAGTTCATCTATGTTATAGCATCTATCAGTAATGCCGTCCTTTTCATCATTCTAAATCATTGCAAATAGTGGTTCATTAATATACATACATCATATATCTAATAATAGACAATATTTTACATATACATAAGTTGCGTTGTATTTATCCATCCACCTATTGATGAACACTTGAGTTATTTCCACATTTTAGAATAAATAATGCTTCTGTGAACACTCAAGTTTTTGTATGGATATACAAATCTTTGTATGAACATTATTTTCATTTATCATGAATAAGTCATTAGGAATAGAATTGCTAGGTCATATGGTAACTCTGTATTTGATTTCTTTAGGACCTGCTAGACTATTTTGCAAATATTTACATCATTTTAGGGCTTCCCTTGTGGCTCAGATGGTAAAGCGGCTGCCTACAATGTGGGAGACCCGGGTTTGATCCCTGGGTCGGGAAGATCCTCTGGAGAAGGAAATGGCAACTCACTCCAGTATTCTTGCCTGGAAATCCCATGGACAGAGGAGCCTGGTAGGCTACAGTCCATGGTCCATGGGGTCGCAAAGAGTGGGACACAACTGAGCCACTTCACTACATCATTTTACATCCCCATCAGGGATGTATCAGAGAAGGCAATGGCACCCTACTCCAGTACTCTTGCCTGGAAGATCCCATGGACGGAGGAGCCTGGTGGGCTGCAGTCCATGGGGTCGCTAAGAGTTGGACACAACTGAATGACTTCACTTTCACTTTTCACTTTCATGCATTGGAGAAGGAAATGGCAACCCACTCCACTGTCCTTACCTGGAGAATCCCAGGGATGGGGGAGCCTGGTGGGCTGCCATCTATGGAGTCTCACAGACTGAAGCGATTTAGAAGCAGCAGCAGCAGCAGCAGCAGCAGCAGCAGGGATGTATAGATGTTCCAATTTCTCTATATACTTTTTAGCACTTGTTACTATCTATCTTTTGAATCTAGTCTTCTAGGTGGATATGGACAGCATCTCATGGTTTTGATTTGTACTTCCCCAGTGATTAATGATGTTGATGTTAAGACTCTTGTTATATAATTTTTGGCCACTTCTTTGGAGAAATACTATTCAGATCATTTGTCCATATTTTAATTGGGTTATTTGGATTTTTGTTATTGAATTACAAAAATTCTTTATATATCCTAGATGCAGGTCCTTGTCAGATATTATAATTAATGGTAGTTTTTTAATAAAGACTTGAAAGACTAGATATGATTTCTATGTATGGGGAAGGAGATTAATGAGAGATTTGAAAGAGTGACTTTTCCATGAAACAAAGTAGCAGTGGTCACTGCTACAGTATTTCAACTTCAGATTCACCTGTTATTTTTCTAGGGTATTTAATTGAGGGGTTTTGCTTCAAATTTGTTGAGGAAAAAGCAATACAGAGTTTTACAGGTAAGAGGGTTTTCATAAGGGGTGCATAGCCAAATAATGAAGAGTTGCAGAATGAAAATTAAATATAAGCTGTGGGAATTAGGATCCTGGTTACTTGTGACACAGGAGAACACTTGGGAATGATGGGCCAGAGGCGTAGTGTAGTCAGCTTGGAAGTAAGGGAGAAGGATGACCTGGTGACAGGATACGTGTGCCTGATTAAATCACCATGTGATGAGTAGGAGAGAGGAGGCTGGTCCTGAGGTGGAAGCAGGAATAAGGAAGAGGAACTTCTTGGGACTGGAAAGATTTGAGCATGCTGGAAGTAATGGGTAGAAAGTGTGTGGAGAGGGAACAATTGTTTAAACATAAAGGAGAGAGAGTGGGCAGAAGAGATAATATAAGGAGAGCAGTTCCATATCGGCCAGCAGGCCATCTCTCAAAGGTCTTCAACCATCTTCAGACGTGGGACCCAAACAGACAGGCTGTGTCTTTTCTGTTCATATCATTCACTTATTGTTTCCTGAATGACACCTCTAACTCTCATTACATCCCTTCCTCATAATATATTCATCTGAAACATCTATCAAGGGTTTATTTGTTCATAAAGAAATATTCCTTTTTTTTTTTGAAATATTCCTTATTATAGAATATTCTGGTACTGATTTTTTTTTACAGTGACATTCTGTTTGAGGCAAGCTTTTAATTGAAAAATTCACCTAATATCTCTTATAACTCAATATTTTAATGGCATAAATATACCTCTAGTTACAAATCCAGGTGCAAATGGATGTGTGGGTGAGAAGGAAAAGTGTTAGTCGCTCAGTTGTGTCTGACTCTTTGCAACACTATGGACTGTAGCCCGATAAGCTCTCCTGTCCTTGGGCTTCTCCAGGCCAGAATACTAGAGTGGGTTACCATTCCCTTCTCCAGGGGTTCTTCCTGACCCAGGGATTAAACCCAGGTCTCCTGCATCGCCGGCAGATTCTTTACCACTTGAGCCACCAGGGAAATCCCATGCATGTGTGAAATGTTTACTAATTTTAATCTCTTAGCCAAAGCAAAATTAGTAATCTACACATTTCTAAATGTTAGATGCTTAACAAACAATAATCAAAACATTTCTTTCCAAATGACAAGTTGCCTTCAGATGATTTTCTTTGTTTTTATGGCTTATATATGAAGCTTTCCTGTCAATGTAGTATCAATATCTGGCAAATAAGTGTATGAAAATCAGACTTTTAACTGACCAGAAACCAGAAGCTCTAACTTTAAGTCCCTCTGCAGTAACTGTCACCTTGACTAAATCACAGTTTCTCTGGATACTTTGTTTTCTTCATGGTAAAATTACAAGGTCAAAATGAAATTGCACGTGCCTCTCAGATTTATTTTGTGAGTCTTTATAGAAATTTGGAGTTGCGTTTTCTCTCGTTTGCTAATCCAGATCCCCAAGTTAACACACACACACACACACACACACACACACACACACACACACACACACACACACACACACACACACACACACACCCCAATTCTGTTTCAAAGGTATAATGCAACAAGCATGTGTGCGAGTCACTAAGTCATGTCTGACTCTTTGGGAGTCTATGGACTGTAGCCTGCAAGTCTCCTCTGTCCATGGAATTCTCCAGGCAAGAGTACTGGAGTGGGTTGTCATTTCCACCTCCAAGGGACCTTCCCACCCAGGGATTGAACGGGAGTCTCCTGTGTCTTCTATATTGGCAGATGCACTCTTTACCACTGAGCCACCAGGGAAGCCCTGTAATGCAGCATGCTGTCTTATTTATCATTGCTGAGTTTTTCAGTTGATTGATTGCAAATCCTCCAAACAGAAATCTTGATGTTTTCCTTGCTGCCCTGAATGCTTTCACGTAATGTTGATTCAGAGCCTTTTATCAGGCTGGCCCAGGTTCAGGGCTCCTGAACAGCATTTATATACTTGCTCGACCTTCTTCCCACGTGAACCACATTTGTGATTACTGCCCTCTTGCTCTTCAGCTCAGTTCTACCAGAGGGTCCCAGCAATCTGGTACTTTTTTTTCTTTTCCTGTCCAGGTCTGTGAATTGCAGTGAGGTTTTTTTATTTGTTTATTTGTTTTACTTGTGGGGTTGTGGATGGGGGACTGAGGATGAATTTTTCATACTAAGCACTGTACTAGGTACACTGTAATATAATCTCATTAAAAATTTTTTTTTGGCCCTGTCATGTGGCTTTTTGGATTTTAGTTCCCCAAACAGAGTTTAAACCCGGGTGCCGGCAATGAAAGTGCTGAGTCCTAGCCTTATTGGACCACCAGGGAGTTCCCTTTAATCTCAGTAAAATTTTATACATCTTCTGGAAATTGGGTCATCACCAATTTATGTATTAGGAAACTAAGGGTAATTCAGGTTAAAGAACTTACTCAAGTAAGTAGAGGGAGGTTGTCTGAACCTCTGACAGCTTACATACAGAGTTTTTGTTCTTTGCTACTCTATTTTTGTACATCTAGAATAATCATGGGGTAGAAGAACTTCCAGATGTTCAAGCTGGTTTTAGAAAAGGCAGAGGAACCAGAGATCAAATTGCCAACATCCGCTGGATCATGGAAAAAGCAAGAGAGTTCCAGAAAAACATCTCTTTCTGCTTTACTGACTATGCCAAAGCCTTTGACTGTGTGGATCACAATAAACTGGAAAATTCTGAGAGAGATGGGAATACCAGACCACCTGACCTGCCTCTTGAGAAATCTGTATGCAGGTCAGGAAGCAACAGTTAGAACTGGACATGGAACAACAGACTGGTTCCAAATAGGAAAAGAAGTACGTCAAGGCTGTATATTGTTACCTTGCTTATTTAACCTATATGCAGAATACATCATGAGAAATGCTGGACTGGAAGAAACACAAGCTAGAATCAAGATTGCTGGGAGAAATATCAATAACCTCAGATATGCAGATGACACCACCCTTATGGCAGAAAGTGAAGAGGAACTAAAGAGCCTCTTGATGAAAGTGAAAGAGGAGAGTGAAAAAGTTGGCTTAAAGCTCAACATTCAGAAAACGTAGATCATGGCATCTGGTCCCATCGCTTCATGTGAAATAGATGGGGAAACAGTGGAAACAATGTCAGACTTTATTTTTCTGGGTTCGAAAATCACTGCAGATG
>SJYA01002005.1:308642-365993 GCA_006410615.1 Neotragus moschatus
CCCACCCCACCCCACCCCACCCCTCTTGGTTGTCACAGAGCCCCAGTTTTGTCGTATTGTGTATAAGTCAGTCCCAAGCTCTCAGTGTATCCTTCCTCCCAACTCTACCCCTCTGGTAACCATAAGTAAGTCTGTTCTGTCTCGTGAATATGTTTAAGTTTGTTTGTATCTTTATTTGGTTCCTGCATACAGGTGGTATCACATGATATTTGTCTTTCTGCCTGACTTATTTCACTTTGGATGTTTTTTTCCAGGTCTATCCGTATTGGTGCAAATGGCATTATTTTATTTTTTAACGACTGAGTAGCAGTCCACTGTGTGCAGGTACCACATCTCCTTTATCCGCTCATCTACTGATGGACATGGGGGTTGCTTCCATGTGTTGGCTTGGTGAACAGTGGTGCTGTGAACATCGGGGTGCATGTATTGAACCATGGCTTTCTTCAGGCATAGGCCCAGGAGTGGGACTGCTGGACCATCTTATAGCTCTATTTTTAAAAGGCTCTTTTAAGAAAATAAATATGAGGTTGGTAAAATGCATGATTGAAGGTTGGAAAGCGGCAGACAGAAGAGTAGCTGTGATTCTACTTCAGGGGCAAACATCTGAAATACAAAGCTAGAAGTGGAAAGTTCAGGATTAGCGGAAAGGGTGCTGGTCCAAGTTATGAAATTGTTATGAAGCTGAGTGAAAAAAAAAAAAAAGAGTTTTAAAACAATGAGAATGGCCGTCAATGCCATGCCTCAATGATCTAACTAAGAATAAAAATACACGAAACTATTGAACTTAGCCATCAACCACCCTTGAGGCATAATTTCAAATACAGTTTTAAAAAATAGATGACAAATAGCAGGAGCTGCAGCTGCACACAGACCACTCATTCTTCGTAGTTGTTTGTTAGTGGAAGTTGCCAACAGAGGTGTGACCAGCACTGAATACCCGAGGTTACTAGAAATTCCATAGCAACTGTCTTTCTCCATCTAGACATGATTACATTTTCCAATGTGAGCTAAGAGGAGCTCCATGCTATTGTTCTCATGGGCCTAGGAAAGGAAGTTATTATTTTGAGATTTTTCCGTTTGGTAGTTTCTCTGATGTTATTAATCTAGCTTTCCTTCTGTTTTAATTTAACTTGTAACTGTCTTTAAAAACAACACTATAAAGGCACTGGAATGTTTAGCAGATAATGGAAAACCCAAGGGTCATAAGTGGAACTCATATAGCTTTTTCTTTCCCACGTGGAAAATTTTAAGGCTAAAAAAAGTATTTTAAGACTTAGAGTTGCCTCTCTTCTAGAACTTTATTTCAGTTAGATTATTGTAGGGCACATCCTATAGGCAAGTCATAGAGGTACACTTATTTTCCAGATAATGAGATTGCTCAGAAAGTGTTCAGTGTGATGAGACACTTAAGTGGTATGCATCAGGTCGGTACCAAGTTGGGTGACTTCAGGAGCTCTCAATCCATTTATAATAATGCCCTATTTATCTCAAGGTAATTTATTTGGGAATCTTAGCCATCCTAGAACACATTAAGAACAAGGAATGAAGTTTAAAATTATCTTAGGCCCTAAAATAGATGCAGCATTGTCTGTTGCCCAAGTGCTTGCCATGGGTAAAGCCCTCAGGCAAATATTACTTTTGTTATAGATTTAATTCTAGGAAATTTATGGCTTCCCAGACCATAGCAAATTAGAAACAACAAATTGCAAGGGGGAGGAAGAGGTGATGGTGGCACATCCAGTGAATTCTTCGAGAAGTAACAACTAGGAGTTTCATTTTATGAGGGGTTGAAGACAAATATCATCCTCATTTCCCCATTCTCAGNGCAAATATTACTTTTGTTATAGATTTAATTCTAGGAAATTTATGGCTTCCCAGACCATAGCAAATTAGAAACAACAAATTGCAAGGGGGAGGAAGAGGTGATGGTGGCACATCCAGTGAATTCTTCGAGAAGTAACAACTAGGAGTTTCATTTTATGAGGGGTTGAAGACAAATATCATCCTCATTTCCCCATTCTCAGGAAAAGCTACTCAGAGGCCCAGATATAAATAAAATATGCAGCTAACCCTGAGCAAGTGATGGAATGATGATGTCCCCATCTCAGGCCTGTGCCGTTGGATCAGCCCTCAAAAACATGCAGCCCTTGCTCTTGCCTAATACTGCCATCATGCCATCTATTACCATCTATACCATCTATTACCATGCCATCATTACCATCTATTACGTTTAAACCCTCTTAAGTTGAACATAAAAGAAACGCAGCATCTAAGAAAGTCTACCATTTTACTTGTCTGCACCTTAAGGTTCATCAGTGTCTATTGTTAGAAGGTAAACTGAGGCACATTTTACTTTTTTTCAAGAGTTCGAGCATACCACTGTATGTATGTTCCATCACAGTGGAACAGTACCATACAGCAAAGTGGTTACGAGCATTCCACCGACAGGAGCTATGGGCAAGGATTTTAAGAGGAGATGCAAAAGCAAAGCTATGATTGGCTGTAGCTGTTTAAACACCTACGTTACCAGGGGAAGGGCTTCCCTGATAGCTTAGTTGGGAAAGGATCACCTGCAATACAGGAGACCCCAGTTCAATTCTTGGTTGGGAGGATCCGCTGGAGAAGGGATAGGCTACCCACTCCAGTATTCTTGGGCTTCCCTGGTGGCTCAACTGGTAAAGAATTCACCTGCAATGCGGGAGACCTGGATTCGATCCTTGGGTCAGGAAGATCCCCCGGAGAGGGAAAGGCTACCCACTCCAGTATTCTGGCCTGGGGAATTCCATGGTCAGAGGAGCCTGACCCTTCCAGTCTCATGCCCTCCTCATTTAATTCCATGGACTGTATAGTCCGTGGGGTTGCAAAGAGTCATACACGACTGAGCAACCTTCCACTGGAGAAAGCCTAGTTGGCTGTTGGTGATTGTTAATAGTTGTTTTTAAGTTGCACTTTCTTGAGTTTTAGTACATTAACTTTGGCTTAGGGCTTCCCTGGTGACTCAGTGGTAAAGAATCTGCCTTTCCAATGTAGGAGACTCAGGTTTGATCCCTGGGTTGGGGAGATCCCTTGGAGAAGGAATTGGCAACCCACTCCAGTATTCTTGCCTGGGAAATTCCATGGACGGAGGAGCCTGGCAGGTTATAGTCCATGGGGTCACAAAAGAGTTGGTCATGACTTAGTGACTGAAAAACAACAATGAGCAAAAGGTTTTGGTTTACTTGCATAGGCTACAAGGCATTAGAACCCCCTCAGTCTCATGCCCTCCTTGATCAATTCCTTTAACAGTAGTTTGGTAGCTTAGAGCAGTGAACTAGGCTGGAAAATTGATAGTGTAAAATTCCTGAGGATGCAGTAGAAGTTATTTTGTACAGCAAAACCCTTCTGTTCTCTCTCACTTCAGAATTTCTTCCTGGGGTCCCCTTGAAGCTCCTGAGGGATGACAGTGATTATTTAATGGCCTTGATCAAAAATCAGAATTCAGTGGCAAAGTGAATGTTCACTGTAGACCCCTGTCTTTACTCTCACCCTTTTAATAAGAAATGAAGAATCGTAGCAGTCCAGAGCCTTTCACAGGACAAACAGCTTTCCAAACCTCAAAAACTCTATGTGCAACACAGAGCAATAATTAATTTTGGTAATGATAACCCTAAGTCATTACAGAAATGTTAAATTATCCATCATAAAAACTAATCAAACAATGCCTGTTCTGGGCAAAAAAGCAAGAAAGAGTTAGAATCATTTTGGGAAAATGCTCATGAAAATATTTGAACACTATATTAGAGGGTTGTTGTTGTTTAGTCTTTAAGTAGTGTCTGACTGTTTTGCAACACCATCGACTGTAGCCGAACAGCCTCCTCTGTCCATGAGGTTTCCCAGAAAAGAATACTGGAGTGCATTGCCATTTCCTTCTCCAAGGGATTTTCCCCACCAAGGGATCGAACCATGTCTGCTGCATTGCAGGTGGATTCTTTACCCCAGGGAAACCCCTATATAAGAGCGGTAAGTTTAGATTTTTGAAAAGTTCGATTCTGTGAAGCATTCCACGTAATGCCAGTGTAAAGCATCTCCATATTTGGCTGTATTTTCTCATAATACAGCAAATCAGTTAACTAAATACTGTCTCCTTAATAGTTCTGGGATGCCTATGTCTATAGAGCCTAGATACATTTTTTATTGATATTTTTAATCATTGTTGAGTAATTCATTGAATGATCCATATGCTTATTAGTAAGCCTGTGAGAGGGTAGTTAATTCCCATTTCCCAGTTATCTTTCTAATGTAGACCAGATATCAAAATTGATTGTATCTTGTGAAAAGAAATAAAATTTCAGCCTCAAAAAGACTGATACTATATATGCCTTCAGATATATTAAGTAGAAAAACAAATCTCTGAGACATCACTGCCTTTTGGATATGGATTAGCTTCATTTGCTTTTGGTGTTCAAATTTATCCATCATGAATATAAGTAGTAGTCACAAAATTTATGACTTTTTCCTTCATGATTGTTAGTTAATTAGAATTTTTACTGTAGTAGGATTGTTTATTCTCTAATGTCATAGTAAGTAATACACATTCATGTTTGAAATTTCCCCTATAATAAAATAACTAAAGTTTTATGTACTTATGTATTCAACAAATGTTAATTAGTGCCTGTTTTGTGTTAGTACTAGGCACTATGGATACACTGATGAACAAAAAATACTAGCCTTCCTGGAAATTACATCCTAGAGGTGGGGAGTGGGGTGGGGAACAGTTACACTTACGTGGTATTTACTGGGTGCCCTGGTGGCTCAGATGGTAAAGAATCTGCCTGCAGTGCTGGAGACCTGGGTTCAGTCCCTGGGTTGGGAAGATACCCTGGAGAAGGGAACAGCCACCAACTTCAGTATTCTTGCCTGGAGAATTCCATGGACAGAAGAGCCTGGTGGGTGACTGTCCATGGGGTTGCAAAGAGTTGGACACAACCGAGCGACTTTCACTTAAGCACTATTATAACATTTTCCATATATTAATTCAGTTAATCCCTCATAACAGCCCCAAGAGATAAAAACTGTTATTATTCCCCTTCTTATACATGAAGGTACTGAGATATAGAAAAGTTAAGCAGTTCTTCCCAAGGTCACACTGCAAGTTAGTGTCAGGGCAGGTCTTTATACCCAGGCAATTTGGACTGATGCTGAAGCTGAAGCTCAAATATTTTGGCCACCGGATGTGAAGAGCTGATACATTGGGAAATCCTCTGATGCTGGGAAAGATTGAAGGCAAGAGGAGAAGGGGGTGACAGGGGATGAGATGGTTGGATGGCATCATGTACTCAATGGACATGAGTTTGAGAAAACTCTGGGAGATGGTGAAGGACAGGGAAGCCTGGCGTCCTGCAGTCCCTGGGGTCACAAACAGCTGGACACAACGGAGCAAATTAACAAGTCGTGTAGCTCATAATCATTGCATACGCTGTATATTGATGTTTCTCTTCTACAGAATTTTTGTATCATTAGAATTATATGCAGAATAAATAATTCAGCAGAAGAGTTTACCTTTGAAAAACAAATGGTTATTTGCTACTGATAATAGGAATAAAATTGCTTTTACTTTCTTTTGCAGAATTCCCAAATCTTCTGTAAATCAGTGTGTATTGATTGTCCCAATAGAATCATACATTAAACTCTCCAATACAGTTTGGTCTTAAGTGAATCATTCAGGGAATTTCTATGACTGTCCTCTTCAAAGTCCACATTTAGTACCTCCACCTGAGTGACTTGTTCAGATTCTTCATGATTGTACTCTTCCTCGTTGACTGAAAATCAAGAGGAACATAGAAAAAATTGCAAAGTTGGCAAAAGTGGTTTTTGATATATTTGACTTTCCTATTGGTACCCTCTCCCTCTTTTGTTTCCTCCATCTTAGAGAACCTACAGTTCCCTTTTATCTTTGTCTCATGATGGTTATTTCCCATTTTTGCTTTATCTCATTGAGGGTACTTATCATCTGTCTAGCTCAAAAACTGATCAGTTAACGGACTGCCTCATATACTTCCCCTTCAGGGCAACTTATGTGTATTTTTGTCAAGAGCTAGAGAGAATGTGTTAATGCTAGGGGATGCCTCTAAGTCACTACCAAGCAGTAGGTAGGCCTAAATGATCAGTTCCGTAGTCATTTGACCTCTTGGAGCTCCTAAAAGTATGCTTTATAAGAGACTGCCAACTTTGTACCTATGATTTTTTTTTAATAAGTGTCATTAAACTGAAGGAAATATTTTGCTTATGTTTGCCATTAATCCTTTATTAGGTTTGCCTTTGAAAACAATGTAGAAATTTAAATGTTATAAACTCTGAGATTTGTTTCAAAATAATTAGAGTTGAGGAAAATGAATGGAGATATAGAAAAAGGGAGATTGGCATGAGTTGATAACTAGAAGATACATAAGGAGCTGAAAACTGTTGAATTGTAAGTAAGTTACATTATATCCTACTCTTGTATATATTTGAAATTTCCCTAAGAAAAATTTTAAAGATACAGATATTATATTTGATGAAAAATGTCATAACATTTTACTCTTTATCTTATTTTGCCGAGGTTAATATCCAAAGTGAAATTTAGAGTATGTATTAGCGAGAGTTTGCATAGATGGTGCTATGCATATGGTAGTACAAATAAATAATAAACTATTTTCACTAAAATGACGCCAGTGTTCCATGACCAAGACTTGAGTCATAAGGGAAAATGTGTTCGTTCTTTAAAATATTTTTTGAGTAGTGAATACTGAGATGTAACAAATAAAAACATGTGCTCTATTTGAAATGAAATTTCAAGTCTATATCACTTGAGATTTTCATATATCACAACAAAGATTATTTACCATAGTCTAATTTCTTATGAAGCAGAAATGTATTTGTGTATTCTTTTGAGATCTAGAAACTCAAAATTTTTAAATCCCTGGTTATTTTGTTTCTTTTTTAGTGTTCTTCCAAATGCTGATTTATTTCTGATGGCTGAATCAACACATTTACAAAAGAGAAAAATTTTAAAGATAGAAAATTTTAGAGAAGGAAAATATCACCTGAAAATCTATAATCCAGAAACAATGCTCAAAGATTGAGAGTATGGGCCCCTTTATCCCATCCCCCCCAGCACCTCTCCAGAGGTAGTGTGGCATCAGCAGGAATGGCTGCATGTTGCCAGCCTCACTACGGATTTCCTTACCCAAGCATGAGAACTGAAGGACCTTGAAAGAGCGAAGGGCAAGGGCTGCTCACCTGTGTGCTTCGCTCATCCATGGCAGTGGGCCCTAATCGTGCTCTTTACCGAGTGAGATCTCGGGGATAACAGTAGAGGCCCAGTCCCAGTCATGAGTGAGAGTGAATTTTTAATGAAATCTCTATCTAAAAAAGCAGACCGTATTATTCTAAAGATTTACAATCCATTAGATGATTAAATAACCACTGACTGGGCATTTGAGACACAATATTTTATTCTGAGAGTTGACAGTGGAAGAGATGTATTTCTAAGCAATTGACATACAGCCACCCATATATCATGACATGTTGCAAACTTTGAAAACGAAATGTTTAAAATTAGAGGAAATTCTTAAGGAATATGTTTACTGCTACATACTTTCTGGAATGCAAAAAATAAGATATAAAATAAAGCAGTTTCTTATTGAAATTAATCATATACTTGATATATGACCCAACAACCCCACTCCTAATTACTCAAACATAATTAAAACTAATACTCACAGAGACATCTGTATGAAGATTTTTATAACTTGATTCATAATCACCTAAAATTGGAAACAACTTGAGTATGCATCACAGATAAGCCAATGTCATCTAGTCATACAATGGAATACTACTATTCAGCAGTAAAAAGGAAGTGACTATTGATATTAACAACACCATGGACACATTGTAATTATAGTTTGTTAAGTTAAAGAAGCTTAGACTGAAGAAGCTACATGAAGCTACATATAGGGTGATTCCATTTGTTTGGGATTATAGGAAAGGTATAGTTGGAGAACAGATGAGTGGTTGTCAGGGTTTTGAGGAAGGGGCAGTGGTTGAATAAAAGAGGGTACACAAGGAAATTCTGATGAAACTGTTCTGTATACTAGTCCAGTGATAGATATAGGACACTATGCATTAATTATAATCTGTAGAAATGTATCACAAATGTGAAATTCAGTGTATGTAAATACATTTTTTAAAAGATCAACCATGATGTTGGGTGATTCTAGGGCATAGAATGTAGACTGGAAAAACAAATCTAACTTACAAATGTTGCAGATGTATGACATATCCTTAATTAGTCATTGTAGTGGGGAAAAGTAGTTTATCTAAAATAATTAGGAAATATATTTTGACTGGAAACTATAAAGCTGAAGACAAAAAAAAATTACTGTTCATGAACATTATATTCTAATTGGCAAGTTTGTTTCAGGAGTACTCAGCAATTCTAAAATTACTTTATATGTGTACATATATATGTAAATTGCAGATAACTAGAGTCAGACACGACTGAGCGACTTCACTTTCACTCTTCACTTTCATGCATTGGAGAAGGAAATGGCAACCCACTCCAGTGTTCTTGCCTGGAGAATCGCAGGGACAGGGGAGCCTGGTGGGCTGCCGTCTATGGGGTCGCACAGAGTCGGACACAACTGAAGTGACTTAGCAGCAGCAGCAGCAGCAGAGTCAGCTTTATCACTATCAGAAAAATAAATTATAAATAAGCAAGAGGGTACATATGTCTCCTTAGAAACCTATTTTCACTTCCTTTGGATAATGGACTGCTGGATTATAAGGTAATTCTGTTTTTAATTTATTGAGGAACCATCCTACTGTTTGTTCCCCATAGAGGCTGAACCAGTTTACAGTACCATCAGCTGGGCAGACGTGTTCCCTTTCCTCCACATCGTCACCAATGCTTCCTTATCTCTTGTCTTCTTGATGATTGCTATCCTCACAGGTCTGAAATGATATCTCAGTTTGGTTTTGATCTGCATTTCCCTGATAATTAGTGATGCTGAGTGCCTTTTCATGTACCCGTTGGCTGTTTGGATGTCTTTTTTTTGTGGGAGGAGGTGGTGTCTATTTCATTCCTCTGCCTATTTTTAAATAAATTTTTGTTGTTATTGAGTTGTAACATAGATATGAGTGTAAGCGTAGCTTCATTTCTTTGCTGATACATCCCTACCTTACTTGTTTTTATTGTTCTCTAAAAATATTCTTCATACATGCACATTCAGAGTTTTTTTTTCTCGTTTTCTCTAAAATTTCAATCTAACTTTCCCCCACCACCATTAACTATTCTCATCCAAATTGGAATACTGAATATTTAACTCGTCTCTATTGTCATTGTTTATTTTCACCTGCCATGATGATTTTGATGCCCCCAAAGACTACTTGAAAGTACTAAAATATTTTGAAATGTAAGTAGAAGTGACTGCCAATTAGATCTTAAGCCTCCTAAAGAATTCTGAGTCAGTTTCCCCATTTCTGACATGGATAAGCTAATTTCATGATTATGTAAGTGCATCATTCTGTTTTTGTGTAAATTAAGTGAATAAAGATAATAAAAAGGGCTTGGTATATAAAATACCCTAGCTCTATAGTTTTATTATATTCAGGCATACAGCTGCAAAAATAGAAATTATAGCATTTTATCATCATTATTTCATCTAAGTTCTCAGCTGTTTACCTTCTGGGAAGAATTGGAATGAAAATGAACTGTTATAACCCTTCTTGGGCATTATAATCTGACGCTATCTACCCTATCCAGTATATTATTCTTTAAACTAATAATTCAAAAAAGAGTGCTGTAGCCATAGCTGTGATTAATTAAAAAGCATTATTTAAATGAACATTTCAATGTCCCAAAAGAAGCCTTTCTGAGGGCTTGTACTCAGACACCCAGATTAGAAGTCCTATTTTTCTTCTCATGCTAGTATTTCACTGGATTCAGGAAGAAGGAAAATAATCCAATTAAAATGGAATAAAAGTGAAATAATACAATTTCTTCTTAGGAATAAAAATATATACAGTGTTTTACATAATTTAGGTATGAAACACTAAATAGTGAAACTGTGTATATAGTGATATGAGTGGGTAATTGCCAGTTCAGCTCAGTTCAGTCACTCAGTCGTGTCTGACTCTTTGCGACTCAATGGACTGCAGTATGACAGGCTTCCCTGTCCATCACCAACTCCAGGACCTTACTCAAACTCATATCCATTGAGTCGGTGAGGCCATCCAACCATCTCATCCTCTGTTGTCCCCGTCTCCTCCTGCTTTCAATCATTCCCAGCATCAGTTCAGTTCAGTTCAGTTCAGTCACTTAGTTGTGTCTGACTCTTTGCGACCCCATGAACTGCAGCAAGCTAGGCCTCCCTGTCCATCACCAACTCCCAGAGCCCACCCAAACCCATGTCCATTGAGTCCGTGATGCCATCCAACCATCTCATCCTCTGTAGTCCCCTTCTCCTCCTGCNACAGCCACTGCTCCTTGCCTTGGACGAGGGGTATCTCCTTACTGCCGCCTTTCCTGACCTTCAGCGTGGGATAGGTCCTCTAGAACTGTTATTTGTTTTGTCCCCACTGCAAATCAATATAACATGAAGGGTATCCATTTTAATGAGCAGAGAGACTTCTGTAAAAAACAACAAATATTTATCAAAGAATTTAATTTGAAGAGGCTCCGGAGGTCAAATACTAATTGAACAACTTCACTTTTTAAGACATGGGTGCTGAAACTCCCAAAAGTTTAACGATTTCCCGAGATCACATAGCTAATGATTGAACCTGTACCATAATGTAGTAAGTTATATGTCTTTCAGCAGTGCAGAGTGTCCAAAGCATGTTATGGTAGAGAAGGGAAACCACGAGAGAGCAGTGTTCACGTGCAGTTTGGAGAACTGACTGGTCCAGGGATGCTAAGTATTGACCGTGAATGTTCCCAGTTTTGAGATCTCTAGTTGAATTTGCTCACGGGCAAAGGGTTCATTTTAGCTTTCTGAACATATTCTTGCCCACCCTTGAAACCTCAACTCACGCATCACATCATATTGTTTGGGAAGCTTTCACTAACGTCCCCAGGTACTGTTGACCGTGACCCCACCATCCATGATTGTGCAATACATCAGTTAGAGTAGTGGTTCTAAGCAAGGAATGATTTTACCTCTCTGGCAACACAGGGCAATTGTCTGGAGACATTTTTGACCGGCATTACTTGAATTTGCTACTAGTATTTAGTGGGTGGAGACCAGTGGTGCTGGTTTGGAATAATGGTAGATGTTGGTTCTTACTGACATCCTTAAAAGAAAGATATGACTCTATTCAGTAAATCAATTCATTAGTACTAAATCAACCCAGAACCTTCTTTGAAAACGAGCCCTGAACCTTCAGAAGGAGCATTGGCTTCTTAGAACATTTAATTAATTCCAAGGTAATTCCTGCCAATTAGGGCTGAGCCAAAACGAGATGCAGATGTTTACAGACATAGCAAAGAGGTTATCAAAATTCTGACTTGAAACCTAAGATGTGGATAATGTGATATGAGACATGACTCAAAAAATATAAAAGCATTGCATGGATGACTGATTGGTAATATAAGCGAAAGAAGGTAATGGAATGTGTACAACAACCAGCTTTACCTGAGTGTCTCAGAGAAAAGAGCAATCATTTCTAATAACTTCACTGTTGTTGCTGTTGTTCAGTCGCTCAGTCATGTCTGACTCCTTGCGACCCCATGGACTGCAGCACACCAGGCTTCCCTGTCCTTCATCATCTCCCAGAGCTTGCTCACCACATGTCCACTGAAGCTATGATGCCATCCAACCAGCTCATCTTTGTTGGCCCCTTCTCCTCCTGCCCTCAGTTTTTCCCAGCATCAGGTTCTTTTCCAATGAGTCAGCTATTCGCATCAGGTGACCAAAGTATTGTAGCTTCAGCTTTAGCATCAGTTTTTCCAATGAATAATAACTTGATTTTGTCCTAAATTCTAAGCTTCTCAGTATTTCTCAATTTTAATGCATCTGTGGTCTGCCAGAATGATTAAGTGATTATATGTATGATCCAGAAAGGAGTCGTTTGTTCAGAAATTCTTATTTATCCACTTACCAATTCATTTATTCATTGAATAAATCAATACTGAGGACCTGCCAGTTATCAGATTCTATGTTAGGTGCTGAGATTATAGCAGCAAATAAGACTTACAGTGTTTTTGTCCTAATAATTACATAAATAAGTTTATATTCAAGGTGAGTGTCTAGAAGGAAAATTATCTTATGGGGTGAGATTGATTTATAGGGAATTTTGACCTGACCTAGCACGCAGAAGATTTCTCTATGAAGGTTAAACTTAAGCTGAAAGCTGCTGTGGATGGGCTTCCTGGGTTGGGAACGTGTTGATGTCTTCAAGAATGATAAGAATGAGAGAAGAGAGTGATGTGATGTGAGACAAGGCCAGAGCATGCACGGCACTTTGGACCAGGCTAAAGATGCTGGCTTTCGTCCACTGGGTACCCGTTATGTCCTACACCATGAAGACACAGTGTAGTATACAACTGTCACATACTAGGCACGTTATGGTACATGATTGGCACAATGAAGGTTATGAAAGTATGGAAGTCATAGTTGGTTCATTCAAGAATCCTTCAATGTCATGAGGGGGACATATGGATGATGCTTCTTCTCCCAGTGAATTTTCTGGGAGACAGTCTCTTTATTTTTCATTTTATCCTGTGTCCCTAATGCAATAGATTTGTTCTCAGTAATAAATATATATTGATGGCATATATTTTTATAAATATCCATAGTGCAGTGATAAGAATGCTTATCCAAGGTCCCTGATTTCTGAACAACCCTTTGAGTCTTAGAACATTGGCTTCTGGCATCTCGAGGGTTTAAGGCTTCAGGCTATGCCTGATTTTGATCCTTTAGATTAAACTATATCATCTTAGATACTGTGGNTAAATATATATTGATGGCATATATTTTTATAAATATCCATAGTGCAGTGATAAGAATGCTTATCCAAGGTCCCTGATTTCTGAACAACCCTTTGAGTCTTAGAACATTGGCTTCTGGCATCTCGAGGGTTTAAGGCTTCAGGCTATGCCTGATTTTGATCCTTTAGATTAAACTATATCATCTTAGATACTGTGAGGTATCACCCAAGGGCCTGTATTATGTTCAGAACAGGAGAAGTGCTGGGCTGCAAAAGACCCTGCATTCTACCTATTACTCTAAGAGTATAGGATTGAACACTTTGGATCTGGTGGTGACTGCTGCTCATTAACACTGTGATATTTTAATTTTCTTGTCCTCAGTTTCTCGGTAGTAAAATGGAGAGAGAGGCAGAACCTACTTCATAGGATTATTGTGAAGATTGACTCTAAAAATTTGTATAAATTTCTTAGTATACTCTCAGTACATATTAATATCAAACCCTCAAAAATGTTCCATTTTTAAAATTATTGTTTTTAGGTCATTCTTGCAGTTCCTCTGAAATACTAGTAACTCTAGCATTTGAACCTAGTTGCTGTTTTTTTAAAACAACTTTCACTCTTGACTGTATTAGGCTGTCCCAGGCACTGGGTGTCTCTTGGGAAATTTCCTCCACCATCTCCAATAGCATACAGATCACTCCCTGGCATCCCAAAAGGCAGCCTATCCTTCAAATGCTTGGATGGAGGAAAGGTGTTTCTGAGACCAAAAGGGAGCTACAAACTTACTTTTCAAACCAAGCTGTAAATATGAAAGCTATTTAAGGCCCACTGTTGGAAACAGTTTCCAGACTTCTTTAAAGTTGTCACCATACATAACAGTGTGCATCTTATAGCATTAAAACCAAACAGACTTTTGGGCTGTGAACCATTGCTGCTGCTGCTGCTGCTAAGTCACTTCAGTCGTGTCCGACTCTGTATGACCCCATAGACGGCAGCCCACCAGGCTCCCCCGTCCCTGGGGTTCTCCAGGCAAGAACACTGGAGTGGGTTGCCATTTCCTTCTCCAATGCATGAAAGTGAAAAGTGAAAGTGAAGTCGCTCAGTCGGGTCCAACTCCTAGTGACCCCATGGATTGCAGCCTACCAGGCTTTTCTGTCCATGGGATTTTCCAGGCAAGAGTACTGGAGTGAGTTGCCATTGTCTTCTCCGATGAACCATTCCTACATAAGTATTATTATCAATTTCCATAACCTAATTTATTCTGGCCCAGAAAGTTCCTGAACCTGTATTATCATTTTCAAGGTGAGGTAAACAAGGAGTCAGGAGGTTTTAGACCTACAACTCTGTCCTGAAATAGAATTAAGTTAATCATCAAGTCAGGCAATGTGAGCCTCTTTTTTTATTGGTTAACTGGCAGATTGAACTTATATGTAATGGGGTGATTTTCTTTTATTTTAGTATTTTCCTAAATTTTCTAAAAGTTTTATCATGTGTATTATTTATATTATCAGATAAATTTTTTTAAAGTATATATATATATATTTCAGTACAGAATGATGATGTGTATATTTACATCTTTCATAATCTTATTTGTTTTTATTGTCCTGTAAAGGGAACACTTTTGCTCAACGTGTTACAGAAATTGAGTTGATAGATGGTAATTTGCATTATTCTGAAAGCAAATCTTGATAAATAACATGAGTTTTCACTGCTTGCCAGGGGATCCATTTGGTTGTCTACAACTGACTTAGAACATTTTTTGACAGAGAGCTAAAGAAAAAATTTGTTTTATACAAGGCTTAGCTTTGCCTTCATTTTTAAAAAATATATACCTTATTTTTCAAGGGCTGTTACTGATCCACCATATTCATCATACTTGAAGCCTGTTTTTAGTATTTTCATCCTGTGATAATTATTGACTTTGGCTTTGACTTTGATCTAAACTGCTTTTGAATACATAGCCATTTAATATTACGCCAAAACATGTATTCACTGTGCATGCAAGTACCTGATCCCAGAAATACTACTGTACTTGTCTCAGAATTAAACATCTTTCCAGTACTCATTGGGATTTATTAATTTATGGACTAATAATTTTAGAAAGACATCACTATCTACTGACCTTCTGGTTAAAGCTCTTATCTCTTAAAATTTTTCGGGTCCCTAGACACAGTTAGGGATCATTAGACATTGTTAAATTGAATAAGAGATAATCAAGACAAATTTTCAGTAACACTGAAAAGATTTTTTAACAGGTTGGTTAAGGGTCAACAATTAGACTTTATTTTTATTTTGTTACATAGCTTCATGCTATCTAAAAAATATTCTTAATTAGATGTCTTCCAGTTTTCAAAGCAAATTCAGTTCTCACTGCACACACGGTAGTTTGATTGTAAATAACAAAGTAGGATGAAAATATAGTTAATGCTGGATCTACTTTTGGTTGAATATCTTGTAATTATTTTGTCATTAGAATTGCAGAGTGCTTTTCTCTTAACCAATAATTTTTTTTTTTTCTAAATAAGGAGTTAAGGAGCTATGTTAAATTTCTGAGTTTGATGAACTGATCTCTGATATTTGGAACTTTGTTCTCTGGGATTGATGGGTTTTCATTTGTAAATGTGCCATCAGTGATTAGTCACTGATGACAAGGCACGCATTTCCTATGTGACAAGTGCTAAGAGATCATGAACTACCAGGTGACACAGTTGGAGTGTTTTCTGTCATGTAATTCAAGGTGGGGAGGGACTATGCTGAATTGGAGAAATCAGGGAAAGGAAAGTCAGTGTATATAGATTTTCTACCATGTGTCAGACACTGGAACAGAATCATTACATGTGAGATCTCATTTGACCTCTTAAGCTCATCAACAAGTAGAAAAAATTGGAATTCAGAATCAAATCTATCTCATTTAAACTTGATACTTTTTCCATTTTTATCACTTACATTTCTTTAATAGACGAACTTATTGAGATACATCAGGAGAGCTTGAAAAACTGTGGTCATATAGAGGGATGGGTCAGCATAGGATGTTAATGACAGGAAGCAGAAAGAGCAATCCAGTCAGAATCTCATGAGTGAAGAAGACATCAAAAAGGGTGTTTGAGAAAGGAGAAGTTTAGTTGGACCAGACCAGAACAACCTTTGGAGTGGTGAAAATACAGACTGGAAAGCAAGGTTAGCAACATATGGTAAAGGACTTTGAAATGTCAAGACAAGGAGTATAGACTTAATTAGGAAGGCAGCAGGGAGCCACTGAAAGTTTTGTGCGGAGGAGCAATATGATTAGAGCTGACAGCAGTCTTAATAAGGCTTAATAAATAGTCCAGTTTATAACCTTAGGCCAACTGCTGAGCAGAAGCCAAAAGCTGTGCTGCAGAATTAGCAGACTAATTACTGTAGGCATGATGGCCTGAATTTAATCTGAGTCATCCTTCATAATGGAGCATAAACTCCTAGAATTGTAAACAGATATCTTAAGTGACAGGTGACGTGTCTTCTCAGAGTCTGCTGCCTTCGTTTGACACCATAGTGGCACACTGTTAAGGTGTCTTAATGGAGCCATGACTTACACTTCACCATTTTTGAAACCTCTCTCCCTTGTCAATATTCAGTGTATTTTTATGGCTTTTCTGCAGGCCTAAAATCTATTGCCATCTGTCTTATTACTTATAATAATGCTTTGCCATCTTTTATCGGTATTAATCTGCTTTGCCAAAAGAGGAAGCATCATTATGTTATCTGTAGTCTGAATTAACAGCTGATGTTGACTAGAAGACAATATTCGAATTTCAGTTCTAGCAACCAAGATAATTTCTGTTTTTAATTTAGAGAGTAGGCTACATAAGAATCCTTTTGTAAGATAAAGTTTCCTTTATCTTTTGGTTACTTTAAAAGGTGTTAATGTTTTTTAGTGTGTGTTTATGTGTATACATGTGTTGTGTGTATATGTGTTGGTGTGNTCATTGGGATTTATTAATTTATGGACTAATAATTTTAGAAAGACATCACTATCTACTGACCTTCTGGTTAAAGCTCTTATCTCTTAAAATTTTTCGGGTCCCTAGACACAGTTAGGGATCATTAGACATTGTTAAATTGAATAAGAGATAATCAAGACAAATTTTCAGTAACACTGAAAAGATTTTTTAACAGGTTGGTTAAGGGTCAACAATTAGACTTTATTTTTATTTTGTTACATAGCTTCATGCTATCTAAAAAATATTCTTAATTAGATGTCTTCCAGTTTTCAAAGCAAATTCAGTTCTCACTGCACACACGGTAGTTTGATTGTAAATAACAAAGTAGGATGAAAATATAGCTAATGCTGGATCTACTTTTGGTTGAATATCTTGTAATTATTTTGTCATTAGAATTGCAGAGTGCTTTTCTCTTAACCAATAATTTTTTTTTTTTCTAAATAAGGAGTTAAGGAGCTATGTTAAATTTCTGAGTTTGATGAACTGATCTCTGATATTTGGAACTTTGTTCTCTGGGATTGATGGGTTTTCATTTGTAAATGTGCCATCAGTGATTAGTCACTGATGACAAGGCACGCATTTCCTATGTGACAAGTGCTAAGAGATCATGAACTACCAGGTGACACAGTTGGAGTGTTTTCTGTCATGTAATTCAAGGTGGGGAGGGACTATGCTGAATTGGAGAAATCAGGGAAAGGAAAGTCAGTGTATATAGATTTTCTACCATGTGTCAGACACTGGAACAGAATCATTACATGTGAGATCTCATTTGACCTCTTAAGCTCATCAACAAGTAGAAAAAATTGGAATTCAGAATCAAATCTATCTCATTTAAACTTGATACTTTTTCCATTTTTATCACTTACATTTCTTTAATAGACGAACTTATTGAGATACATCAGGAGAGCTTGAAAAACTGTGGTCATATAGAGGGATGGGTCAGCATAGGATGTTAATGACAGGAAGCAGAAAGAGCAATCCAGTCAGAATCTCATGAGTGAAGAAGACATCAGAAAGGGTGTTTGAGAAAGGAGAAGTTTAGTTGGACCAGACCAGAACAACCTTTGGAGTGGTGAAAATACAGACTGGAAAGCAAGGTTAGCAACATATGGTAAAGGACTTTGAAATGTCAAGACAAGGAGTATAGACTTAATTAGGAAGGCAGCAGGGAGCCACTGAAAGTTTTGTGCGGAGGAGCAATATGATTAGAGCTGACAGCAGTCTTAATAAGGCTTAATAAATAGTCCAGTTTATAACCTTAGGCCAACTGCTGAGCAGAAGCCAAAAGCTGTGCTGCAGAATTAGCAGACTAATTACTGTAGGCATGATGGCCTGAATTTAANGGAGTATAGACTTAATTAGGAAGGCAGCAGGGAGCCACTGAAAGTTTTGTGCGGAGGAGCAATATGATTAGAGCTGACAGCAGTCTTAATAAGGCTTAATAAATAGTCCAGTTTATAACCTTAGGCCAACTGCTGAGCAGAAGCCAAAAGCTGTGCTGCAGAATTAGCAGACTAATTACTGTAGGCATGATGGCCTGAATTTAATCTGAGTCATCCTTCATAATGGAGCATAAACTCCTAGAATTGTAAACAGATATCTTAAGTGACAGGTGACGTGTCTTCTCAGAGTCTGCTGCCTTCGTTTGACACCATAGTGGCACACTGTTAAGGTGTCTTAATGGAGCCATGACTTACACTTCACCATTTTTGAAACCTCTCTCCCTTGTCAATATTCAGTGTATTTTTATGGCTTTTCTGCAGGCCTAAAATCTATTGCCATCTGTCTTATTACTTATAATAATGCTTTGCCATCTTTTATCGGTATTAATCTGCTTTGCCAAAAGAGGAAGCATCATTATGTTATCTGTAGTCTGAATTAACAGCTGATGTTGACTAGAAGACAATATTCGAATTTCAGTTCTAGCAACCAAGATAATTTCTGTTTTTAATTTAGAGAGTAGGCTACATAAGAATCCTTTTGTAAGATAAAGTTTCCTTTATCTTTTGGTTACTTTAAAAGGTGTTAATGTTTTTTAGTGTGTGTTTATGTGTATACATGTGTTGTGTGTATATGTGTTGGTGTGGATACATGTGTGTTTGTGTGCCATGCTCGCATGCATGTGAAAGCAAGAAGGTGAGAGTGACAATATGCATATATAGAGAAAGAACTAGATGTTTATCATATTTCTTCCTTCTGGGGAATAATTCCTGGGAAATAAAAAAGTTTCATAATTAAGTTTTTATAAAACACTTTCTTTGATACAGAAAGGGTGATTGCTGTCACCCTTAATAGTAAGAAATTTTTGCTCTTTTGTCAGTAAGCCAATATAATTTTATATATTATGGAGTGTTTTTTTGCCTTTTTTTCACTTAACTAGATCGTGTGTCTCTGGAGGATACATATTTATACAGAGCCTGGCACCTGGCTCACAGTATATCTTCGGATAACTTTCCATACTGTTGATGCTGTCCTCTTAGGACAGTCCTGCCTGGGCTTTCACTCACTCAACAGATTCTGAGAAACTCTCAAGTATTTTGCCAGGTAAACAGAATTCAGGCTCCTCTCTTAAAAAGCTTGTAGACAAACAATCAGTTAATTACAATATAATCTATAAATGTTGTGATTGATTTAAGTACAGTGTAGAAACACCCCTGGGATAAGAGTGACTTATTGGAGGCCATAACCTTTCATCTAAGTTTTAATATAATTGAGAAACGAAAGGCATGAAGATGAGAAAGCAGAAGAGAATTAGAACATACATGGGCCTGAGTATAAGACTGAATGGTGGGATGACATTCCTGCAAACGTAGTTTGACTTCGGGAGGAGAGATCATCAGAAAAGCTGAAGCCAGATCCTGAAGGTATTGACAGCACACAAAATCAGGTCACTCAGGCACTACGATTTCTATGTTGTAATTTGAAGCTACAATTTAAAATTAATTGGGTGCTTCNAATTGAAGGTTGTACATCTTTATTTGTTAATTTGTAGAATTTATGTTCTAACAATTATCTTTACTCTCTGAAGTCATGAAGAATATATCTTTCTTATACATGTCCTTAATCTGAAAAACACCTCATTCTTTATTAGTATACTAATATATATATTTATAATTTTAGTTCCAGTAAAGGAGTTTTTTGAGGGTTTATGTGATTAACTAAATTAGCTGTATGTTAACATCACTGTAAGCCATTAATCTGTGCAATCTCTTACAAAGTCAGAACTGCTAAATCTATAAAGATATAATGAGTATAAACTCATTAAAATAAAGGTGTNATATATATATTTATAATTTTAGTTCCAGTAAAGGAGTTTTTTGAGGGTTTATGTGATTAACTAAATTAGCTGTATGTTAACATCACTGTAAACCATTAATCTGTGCAATCTCTTACAAAGTCAGAACTGCTAAATCTATAAAGATATAATGAGTATAAACTCATTAAAATAAAGGTGTATATTGGTAAATATTTTGTAGGAAAACTAACATATGTCTAAATTTTCTATCTAAAATATTTTCTATCCCAGATTTTAATAAGATACCACTCTAAACTGATGTGGCAAACTAAGACGCTACTGCTTGAGGACTATGTTGCGTGGTCTCATGTCAAAGAGACTGTGCAGTATTTTCCCTGCAAACGCTCTATACGTAGACAATATATTTAAAGAAGAAAACACTGTAATCACTATCCTTATTTTTCATTTTACTTTAATAGAATATTAATCATTTTAAAAAATACTTAAAATTGCATCATATTCAGAAGAGAATAGTGACACCTAGCCAGTGAATTTGTCTTCATTTAGTTCCTGAAGAGATGGCCCACCATGAAAGCCCATGCTAGATAAGAAAACTACCAAATGTAAACAGTCAAGATNAAAAAATACTTAAAATTGCATCATATTCAGAAGAGAATAGTGACACCTAGCCAGTGAATTTGTCTTCATTTAGTTCCTGAAGAGATGGCCCACCATGAAAGCCCATGCTAGATAAGAAAACTACCAAATGTAAACAGTCAAGATCAGTGCCCTCTGAACTTTTTTCAGGGTGTGTACCTATCAATAAAATATGTGCCTCCAATACATGTGCATATAGTTAGTAATAAATTATATGTCAGCTATGATAATATACTCTGTACATGATAAAACATATTCCCAAAATGGAGTTCTTTACATAAATAGAAATGTTAACACAGTTTTGTACCCTTCCCAAATAGATGATTTTTTATAACACCTGGATACAGGCCACTGCCCGCTACTCATACGTACACACTTTGAATATTCGTATTCAAGAATACTATTAGTATAGAATTCTGCTCTTTCTTAGACCTCTTGAAATAATTCCAAGTTGTGTAATAGGAAGCTAAAATTGGGAAAATTTGATATGCAAGTATATCAGTTATCTATCACCAAAATAATACCATGTAGCAACCTGCCTCCAATGATAGTAGTTTAAGACAACAAGCATTTATCATTATTCCCATGTCGGTAGGTCGGCTGGATGGTTCTTCTGGGCTCAGCGGCGCTCACTATGACTGTGGTTGGTGTAGGGTGGGGAGGTGGTTTGCTGATCTTGGCTGGGTTCCCTCATGGGGCTAGCTATGGGCTGGGACAGCTGGGGCTTCCTTCCACATGCTTGTCTGTTGTATTCCTTCAGAAGGCGAGCCTGGTTGTATTCTCACCATGATCTCAGAGATGCAAGGTTGGAAGCAAATAACCAAATGCTCTTTCAAGCCTCTGCTTCCATCAGTTTCACTTCTATCTCACTGGCTAAAGTAAAGCAAGTCACTGGATGGGGCTCAGCATCAGACTGGGAAAACAGTACAGAAAACAAAATGCTTGAGTATGAGAGGTGGGGCCATTAATGCAAGCAGTCCACAGCATCAATGCAGTATCTTTTCCATCACATATATGCAAATGGACTGGTGGTTGCTAGATAGCTTTAAGAGTAACCAGTGCCAGATATACCTCCGTGTTCTGATTATTTCTGTATATAGGGTAGTTTCCTGACCATAGATAGACGTTTCATCTTTGTAATTCAGCTCGTTGGATGTTAAAGTTAAATTTTAAGATTGCATTTCCAAAGGGTTTTGTCATTACTGGTTTAGTCTCAGTTCTAAGGAAGCAGGGAAAGTGAAACTGTGACTGTTTTAATTATGTATAATCATGTATTCACATGTTTCACGTGTGAAAAGTGAGCCTCTTTTCATGAAGCGTTGTGTGCATGAGTGCTCAGCTGCTTTAGTCATGTTGGACTCTTTGCGACCCTATGGACTGTAACATATCAGGTTACACTGTCCATGAGATTTTACAGGCAAGAATCCTGGAGTGGGTTGCCATGCTCTCCTCCAGGGGATCTTCCTGACCCAGGGATCAAACCCGTGTCTCCTGCATTGCAGGCAGATTTTTTACCACTGAGCCACCAGGGAAGCATTGGTCTAAAACTAAAGAGGAAACATGGTAAAATTCTATTGTTTAAGTTAGAAATTGATAATTCTGAAAAAAATTAATCTTTTGTATCCTGTAGCATATATTACACATAAACATTATTTAGAGACTAAGTACCCCAAAGTGGGAATAAATAATGCTGTGCTATGCTAAGTCGCTTTAGTCGTGTCCGACTCTGTGCAACCCCATAGACAGAAGCGCACTAGGCTCCCCTGTCCCTGGGATTCTCCAGGCAAGAACACTGGAGTGGGTTGCCATTTCCTTCTCCAATGCAGGAAAGTGAAAAATGAAAGTGAAGTCACTCAGCCGTGTACCTCTCTTTAAAAATGAAAAAAGAAGTTAATTCTGAATGATAAGGTTGTATCTATTTTTGAGGTAACTGATAAATGTCGTGGATTTTGTAGCTGTCATTTAAAGCATTATAAAATAGTAAAAAGGTTAATAGTAATAGTATCATCATTTTAAGACACATTTTGTTATTTTCTGTGTGTTTTCCACATGTGTGATTTCAAATAAAGAGCTAAATGGCTTCTCAGAGTGTGTATTCACCCTTATGATAACTACCATTGTTGGAACACTATTTTGTGCCATATTAGGGCATTCATTTAGTGCTCACAACTCAATGAGGTAACTATGTTTATTAGCCCAGTTTTATAGATTAATAAAGATTTAGAAAGGTTAAGTAACTTGCCCAAGGTCACAATCAATCAGTCATAAGAATCAGAACTTGAAATCATTTTTTTCCGACACCAAATCCTATGGTCTGTATTTTTAATTTTATTCTCAATCATTACTCTGTAAAGCACTTAATATTATATGGGTTTTTAACATTATAGAGACCATTTAAGAGGCGAATGATCTGAATGGTGCCTGCGGAGGAGTCAGAATGGCCCTTGGTGTTGCCCAGGAGAGAGATTCTCTCTGGCTGGTTAGCATAAACATCCAGCATTTCCCTAGGGCTCTAGAAACCTCTGACTTTCAGAGGTCAAAACCAATAGTCATATTGTTGACCTTGTCCTCATTGTGTCTTCATGGTTTCATTGTTATTTCCCCATTTGAGGAATTAATAAGTAGTCTGGTCCTGTGGGAGTGTGATTTCTTATTATAATTGATTAAATTAGCATCTAGTTAAATAAAAATTTACAAAGCAAAACATTTCAAGACAGACCATGTCTTTTTATTGCTTTAGACTCAGTCTTTCAAAAGGATATATGTCACTCTCAAAATGCACCTAAAGAGAACCCTCAGATTTAACGTCCATCCTAGAACATTGTTGATGTTGGTCACTCACTCAGTTGTGTCCGACTCATTGCGATCCCATGGACTGCAGCACGCCAGACTTCCCTGTCCTTCACCATGTCTCAGAGTTTGCTCAAACTCATGTCCATTGAGTTGGTGATTTCATCCAATTCTCTCACCTTCTGTTGCCCTCTTCTCCTCCTGCCTTCAATCTTTCCCAGCATCAGGGTCTTTTCCAGTGAGTCAGCTCTTCACATCAGGTGACCGAAGTATTGGAGCTTCATCCTTGGTCCTTCCAATGAATATTCAGGATTTATTTCCTATAGGATTGATGGGTTTGATCTCCTTGGAGTCCAAAGGACTCTTAAGAGTCTTCTCCAGTGCCACAGTTAGAAGGCATCAATTCTTTGGCATTCAAACATTTTTATTGTCCAACTCTCACACCTGTACATGACGACTAGAAAAACTATATCTTTATGGACCTTTCTCGACAAAGTGATGCTTCTGGTTTTTAGTATGCTGTCTCGGTTTGTCATAGCTTTTCTTCCAAGGAGAAAGCTTCTTTTAATTTCATGGCTGCAGTCACCATCCACAGTGATTTTGGAGCCCAAGAAAATAAAACCTGTCACTGTTTCCAGTGTTTTCCCATCTATTTGTCAAGAAGTGATGGGACCAGATGCCATGATCTTCATGTTTTGAATGTTGAGTTTTAAGCCAGTTTTTTTCACTCTCCTATTTCATCTTCATCAAAAGGCTCTTTAATTTCTCTCCACTTTCTGCCATAAGGGTTGTATCATCTGCATATCTGAAGTTATTGATATTTTTCCTGGCAGTCTTGATTCCAGCTTGTGCTTCATCCAGCCCAGCATTTCACATGATGTACTGTGCATATAAGTTAAATAAGCAGGGTGAAGATATACAGCCTTGACAAACTCCTTTCCCAATTTTGAACCAGTCTGTTGTTCCATGTCCAGTTCTAATTGTTGCTTCTTGACCTGCATACAGGTTCACAGGAGGCAGGTGGGGTGGTCTAGTATTCCCATCTCTCTTAAGAATTTTCCACAGTTTGTTGTGATCCACACAGTCAAAAGCTTTAACATAGCCAATGAAGCAGATGTTTTTCTGGAATCCCCTTGCTTTTTCTGTGATCCAGTGGATGTTGGCAATTTGATCTCTGGTTGCTCTGCCTTTTCTAAAGTCATCCTGTACATCTGGAAGTTATTGGTTCACATACTGTTGAAGCCTAGCTGGAAGGATTTTGAACATTACCTTGCTAGCATGTGAAATGAATCCAATTGTGCAGTAGTTTGAACATTCTTTGGCATTGCTCTTCTTTGGGATTGGAATGAAACCTGACTTTTTCTAATCCTGTGGCCACTGCTGAGTTTTCCAAATTTGGTGGCATATTGAGTGCAGCACTTAAACAGCATCATCTTCAGGATTTGGAATAGCTCAACTGGAATTCCATCAGCTTTAGTAGCCTTGTTTTTAGTAATGCTTCTTAAGGCCCTCTTGACTTCATATTCCAGGATGTCTGGCTCTAGGTGAATGAACACACTATTGTGGTTATCTGGGTTTTAAAGATCTTTTTTGCATAGTTCTTCTGTGTATTCTTGCTACCTCTTCTTAATATCTTCTGCTTCTGTTAGGTCCATACCATTTCTATGCTTTATTGTGCCTGTCTTTGCCTGTCTTTCCCTTGGTATCTTTAGTCTTCCTGAAGAGGTCTCTAGTGTTCCCCATTCTGTTGTTTTCCTCTGTTTCTTTGCATTGTTTGGTTAGGAAGGCTTTCTTATCTCTCCTTGCTATCTTTTGGGATTCTGCATTCAGATGGTCTATCTTTCCTTCTTTCCTTTGCGACTCACTTCTCTTCTTTCCTCAGCTATTTGTAAGGCCTCCTCAGACAACCATTTTGCATTTTTTGCATTTCTTGTTCTTGGGATGGTTTTAACCACCACCTCCTGTCCAATATTAGGAACCTCTGTCCATAGTTCTTCAGGCACTCTATCAGATCTAATCTCTTGAATCTATTTGTCGCTCTGACCATGCTTACTTTATTGGTAAAGCATTCAGGTGTGCAGTTTTGGAACTGTCATTCAAATTAAGTGACTGGGCTTTATTTAAGGAGTTATTTCTATATTTCTGAAACTATGGCTAGAATATACTCTGAAAGCCAGTTTGAAAGAATAAATTGCCTAAATTCTGGTAGATAAATTAGTTATTCTCAAGATGGCATCTATATTAAGTTTACTTGCTAAGCTTCTGTTATGCAACTTATTGAACCCGAACAATTATTTAGTTAGTGGATTTCTACCATTATATAAACTTTTGGTAAGGCAAAACTAGATTTAAAAAGGAGAGGAAAATTGGGTAGTGTTGGTCTGTGTATGTAGGCAGCATTTTTAACCACAGAAGATGACGATATAATGAAAAGCTATCCTAAGAGGTTAATTTTCATTCTCTGAGAGACAAATTGTAGCCTCTTTTCTAATAGGAGCCTCTAGCCAGACAAAAATAATTTCATCATTATCGATGGGTTTCCCTGGTGTCTCAGACGGTAAAGCGTCTGTCTGCAATGCAGGAGACCCAGGTTCGATTCCTGGGTTGGGAAGATCCCCTGGAGAAGGAAATGGCAATCCACTCCAGCACTCTTGCCTGGAAAATCCCATGGATGGCGGAGCCTGGAAGATTGCAGTCCATGGGGTCGCTGAGGGTCACCTGACATAAAATACTGGGAAAAGGTTAAATCCTTTCTCCCCCTTTATCAAACAGTTTTTTAAAAATTATAATAATCACTTCTTTCTAAGTGGAAAAAAACATGTCTTTTGTCCTTTTTAGAAAAATTAGAAACTACATGAAATGAAAGGGAGGTTATCACTATTATCTAAAATTCAGTCATCCAAGTCCTTTAACTTTTTGTATGTACTTTTCTGGAATTTTTCTGTACATTTAAATGGGTTCACTCTGTCATAATTGGTTATCTCCTTTTCCTACTAAAATACACATAAATATTTCCATGTCATTAAATATTCTTAAATAACATTAATGACTAATAAATGGGGGTAAAATTCTATTAAACATTCAATTATGTATTTAACCAGCTCACTTTGTCACACTGTGATTGTTTCTTAGTCTTTCACTCTTCGGATACCACTATGACAGGCATTCATTCATCTGATCATTGATCTTATTGATCGTATTGCTTTTACCCTCTAGGATGGTAAAAAGGGATATACCATCTGTAGTCATAGGGTTGCATGAACCAGTTTCTCTCTGAAATATGTTTTATTTCCTAAAGTTAATCTTTTATTTTAGAGTCTTTGACTCCTACCTCACCCCCCAAAGAACTGGCTGAACAAAGACTAGTGAGGAAAGGAAAGCGAATCCAGGACACCTGTGCAGAAGCGTCTTGTTGGTATCAGACGTCACTGTACCTCCCTGAGGAGCAGACTTGACACAGGTCTGTTTCTTTATTCACTCAATAAATATCTGCCAGGTACTGCAATTGGGGCCATGGATTGTCATTTTGGAAAGTCAGGGAAGGCTGCTCTGATAAAAAGAGGAAATTACTATAAGCTTCTTGAAGAGGTAGCATGAAAGGAGCACCAGGAGGCTGAAACAGAGTGAACAACGGGGAAAGGAGTGGGAGCTGAGGCAGCGAGGAGCTCAAGGGCCAGACCGCAGAAAATGTGAAAGGTCAGCTGTGGAGGCAGATACCTGGGGGCACCGACTACTATTCGCCTGATCATCTCTGTGACTCAGCTTTTTTCATCGCTTACATGGGATAACAATACTTCCCTCACTACGATGTTGTGAGGGTGAAATGGGATGCTCAGAATAAGGCCCGGCACTTTAAGTGTTCAGTGACTGTTTGACATTATTGTTTTCGTAAATTGCTACCCAGAGTCTACAGATCTCTAATTTCTGGCATATCTGCTATACTTTTCTTCTTTTCTTTGTCTTTTATTCACTCTTTTGAAGTAATTGAGGATCATGCCTTAATCTAAAATAATTTTATACTCCTTTTCATAATTGCTGTTTTCTGTTCTTTAAGAAGTCAGAGTGTAAGTGATGGAGAAGAGTGTTGGTGTGGTCTAAGACGTCTGGGGGCATCTTGGTGAAAGCGTTCGTCTCTCAGTCGTGTCTGAATCTTTGCAATCCCGTGGACTGTAGACTACCAGGCTCCTCTGTCCATGGAATTCTACAGGCAAGAATGCTGGAGTGGGTTGCCATTCCCGTTGGCAAGGGGATCTTCCTGACCCAAAGATCAAACCCAGGTCTCCTGCATTGCAAGCAGACTACTGTCTGAGCCACCAGGGAAGCCCTCGTGGTATAAGTGATGGAGAACAAAGTGTCAGTGTGGCCTGCGACTTCTGGGGGTATCTTGGTACCTGGATGGAAGTGATATTATCTGCATGAAGTCAATGAATAATTCTTGACATTTCTGTAGAAACATGATTCATTTGAAAGAATATAGTGACTAAGAGGAAGACCCTGGAGACAGATCTTTGAACATCTGAATTTGAGTTTCACCATTTACTCATTTACTCAGCATGACCTTGGGAAAATTTTTAAAACTCTTTATGCCTTAATCTCTTTATGTATAATATTAGGATAACAACTGTAATTATCTCAGAGTACATTTGCAGGGATTAAAAAAAGTTTATTAACATTGCTTGCAGTGCTTCTTGGATCATAGTAAATGCTCAATAAATATTAGATACTATTATAATCACTGTTATGGGACTTAAAAATAAATAAGATGAAATTAGAATTGCTACCTTAGGAAATTTGTCATAAATGTTCTTGAAATTTTCATCATCTGTTCCTCTTTTGCTATAACTAAGTTTAAATTGTAAGAAATTGCTTCATCAGATATTCTTTCAATTGATTTGAATTCTGTGATATGCCTCTATGTTTGGTTGGCTGATTCATGACTATATTTATTGAAGCCTAATCAAAGTCTGCAAGACAGAGCTTCAAACATCCAGGCTTGCAGCTGTGGATTATGTGGGTCTCAGATTCAGCTCTCGTCCTGGAATAATTTTTAAGAGAATAAAAGAGCCTGGTATATTCTGAAAGGACTGAGAGCTACCACTGGAGAGATTGTCATATACTGAGGTCAGTTGCTTCAACTTGGCAATGTTGTGATTGTGACATGATTGTGGCTGCCTTTCCTTTATTCCTGAAATATTAGCACAGGAATTAATTTTCTTAATTCTGCCATTATCTCTAGGGAGAGTACTTGATTATTTGGAGCTACGTGAAGAATACGTTCTGACAGACTAATCTAATCCTCCAAGAAAGTGTGAGAAATCTCTTGGATGAAAGGCTAACGATAAATCAGAGTATGCTATTTCAACATGAAACAAACAATCAAGTACCTGGAGGCATATGGCTTAGCTGAGAGATGGGGACTGAAATGTTTCTGCCCTTGGCTTAGTGATAAAAATATTAACATCAGTAGCATTCACAGTATATTTGGCTGCAAACAACATTTTATTCTGTGCAGTTTAAATAGAAATTTCTGTGATTATGGAAATGTTCTACAATGGCACTGTTCAATATTGTGGAACCAAATTTGTGATTTAATTAAAATTTTAAAGCATATGTGACCAGTGGCTACCATATTGAAGAGAACATCTATAGACAAATAAATACTAGGTTTACTTTTCATGTAAGAAATCTGGAAGTAAGAAGTGTAGGAACAATGTGGGTACTTAGAGGTGTTACTAAGGAAAGGAGCGCCTTCAGTGTCAGGCCTAAGATTTGCAGCCCATTGATCCTCATGGTCTTGAAATGTCTATACCCTGAGGCATGTCATCTGTATTCAATGTAGAAAGAAGAAGGTTGGGTGGAAAGTTAAGGCTTCTCTCTAGAAGGCCCTTCTGTGTTACTTCTGGAACTTTCACTCACTGCTCGTTGGCTAGAACTTGTTACATGACCACACCTGCCTGCAAGACAGAATGGGAGTTCGTGTATTTTTCTTAGCACTTTCTATTGTAAAGAAAGCAAAAAGAAGAGAAGACTGGAAAGCGTATGGAGTATACTGGTTTACAGTGTTGCCACAGGAGACATTTAGCTAATAGTCCTAAGGGACTCCATATCCTATGGAATATCACAATTAAGGGCATGGAGTAGTTAATATCTTTCTCAAAAATCTAGGTGAAAGACTGTAAATGACACTAGACTTTGGCTTCAAAACTGTTTACAGTATAGAACTATAGAGTATAGGACTTTGATGTACTGGAGTGATGATAGGTACAGAGTATTAAGGAAAACTGACTAATATTAAGTGATTTTTGAAGTATTAAAAACAACTTAGCATATTACTAAAGGAATAAAGATATTTGAGTTAGAAATTCAAATGTCACCATATGTAGGCATCCCAGTTACAGGATGTGTGGGGGCATGCTCTGGTGCCATATGTGCCAATGGGTCACTCTGGAGGGACCCCTCCCACACACACACACTCACACACACACACACCCACACACACACACACCACAAGATGAATACTTATCCTCTCAGCCATGAGCAGATAGTTAAACCCTTCTTTTACAAAATCGGAACCTGCGGCTCGGAGCAATCAAGGTTTTGTCTGCAGCTTCATAACCACTGTGTTGCAGAGGATTCAGACCCATCTCTGTTGGCAACAATCCAAAGTTGTCCACAAAAGGATAAAGTGAGAGCTGTCAGGACTTACCGCCCTGAGCTCACAGTCTGGTTTCTTCACCTACTGTGTGATCTATCTAAGATCCGTTTCTGTTCACATTTGTTTCCTGCTGAAAATTCATCAGCAGTGGCTGCCCTTTTAGATAAAATTGGCCCCTGATACTTCACTCTCTTTCCCAAGTGGCACTAGTGGTAACGAGCCCGCCTGCCAATGCAGGTTAGATGTAAGAGACGCGAGTTCGATCCCTGGGATGGGAAGATCCCCTGGAGGTGGGCACGGCAACCCACTTCAGTATTCTTGCCTAGAGAGTCCCATTGACAGAGGAGCCTGGCAGGCTGCAGTCCATAGGATCACAGAGTCGGACACGCCTGAAGCAGCTGAGCATGCGCGCAGGCACTTTGCTCTTCACCCTCCGCTCCTCAAGGGTGGAGAGAAGGCTACCAGCTCAAGACTTAAGAATTTCTCTTAAGCTCCTCAAGAGTTAAGAATTTCTTCTAAATATCTTTTGATCTTAGTACAGCATCTGACACATAGTAGAGGCTTAAGAAACGATTGATCAAATGAGCTATTACAGAGATCAATGCATCTCCTATTTTTAGAGGACTATAACATTCTATATACATTTTTTCCTGTGTAGATGAGTTTTTTTTAGACTGTTTTGGATTTCTCAGTTTTGCTAAGAAAATAAGATTGTGAAATATAGGTAAATTTGTGAATGTCTTCCAGTATTTTATTCAGTACATTTAAAGCTTATGTATGTTCAGTGTAAATGTTTTTCCAGTGATTTCTGTATTAATATCTCTCTTTAAATTGATGGTTACAGAGATTTATATTTCCTTAGGATGGAAACTAAGGCTAGAAGGACTTCTGTAGCCTATTACTTGTGTGCAGATAGAATTTTAGTGATTTCATTTACATAATAGGTTGGTATCTTTTGTTTTCTCTAAGCATTTTTCCTTAAGTCAAAATCCTTAGGATTTTCTAAACATCCAAAGGCCCATTCAATGAATTGAAAGGAACTTTGTGTTTTATAAAAACCAATGGACCAATTTAGTTTGCTTAATCTTAAAAGAGAACTGATGGAATGAAGTGAGTTAGCATTTAAAAGATACAATTGTATACAGCACAATGGGAATGAAAGTTATGTTTATCCCATACTTTCTTCAAATGTAGATTGTACTCTTTACCTATCTGACTGCCTTTCAGAGCTAAGTAAAGGAACATTTATTACTGTATTCAAAATACCTTGGTTTTAACAGCTGCCTCAAGAAGAAAAGTTTATTGATTTTATAATCCTAAGAATCAAGAATTCACTTGCTTGTCTCCTTCCATGTCTAAACCCTGCTGAGTATAAAATTATACCTTTACCAAAACAAAGTGGCTACCTACTTTACAGAAGTCATAAAGCTTTGGGAACTAAGACAGATGCAGAGTTTGGAGGAGTATCTTAGATGTGGTATTTCAGCTTATCTTCCTATCGTGGTCTTCCAAGTACTAGAGAAAGTAATAGAGCCTTATTATGACTATCCCACTCTTCTAGTCCTAATGGCTTTCAAGGATTTCCTTGACCTTCCTCATCTCAGAGGAAAAGGGTTTTGGAGTCTTGTTTCTTTTCTAAATCTATAGGAACAGATCCATTGTAGAGGTCCTCTCAAGTACTCCAGTTAACCCCTTGAACAACACAGGTTAAAACTGCATGAGTTCAGTGATATAAAGATTCTTTTCAACAGTCAGTACTATAGTTCTACACTATACAGGTGATTGGTGGAATTCATGCATGTAGAGCTGTAGGTATGGAGAAACTATGGGTACAGAGGGGATTATAAGTTATAAACAAATTTTTGACTGCACAGAGAGTTGGTGTCTGGCCCCTAAACCCTGCTTTGTTGCAGACAGTTTCTATACATTATTTGCTATCCTTACAGTGCTCTGAGGCAGACATTATTGCTCCATTTTATAGACTTTATTAATGAATTTCAGTTAATGCATCTCTAAATAAAGTAATTCTCTGTGGTAGATTAAATTCCTGCTACTCCCTTGGACCGCAAGGAGATCCAACCAGTCCATTCTGAAGGAGATCAGCCCTGGGATTTCTTTGGAAGGAATGATGCTAAAGATGAAACTCCAGTACTTTGGCCACCTCATGCAAAGAGTTGACTCATTGGAAAAGACTCTGATGCTGGGAGGGATTGGGGACAGGAGGAGAAGAGGACGACCGAGGATGAGATGGCTGGATGGCATCACTGACTCGATGGACGTGAGTCTGAGTGAACTCCGGGAGCTGGTGATGGACAGGGAGGCCTGGCATGCTGCGATTCATGGGGTCGCAAAGAGTCAGACACGACAGAGCGACTGAACTGAACTGAACTCCTCATAGAAAAAGCAAAAGAATTCCAGAAAAACATCTACTTCTGCTTCATTGACTACAGTAAAGCTTTTGACTGTGTGGATCACAACAAACTAGAAAATTCTTAAATGTAAGGAAAGAGAGACCTTACCTGTCTCCTGAGTAACCTATATGTAGGACAAGAAGCAATGGTTAGAACTGAATATGGAACAATGGACTGGTTCCAAATTGGGAAAGAAGTACGTCAAAGCTGTATATTGTCACCCTGCTTATTTAAGTTACTTGCAGAGTACATCCTATGAAATGCCAGACTAGATGAACCACAAGCTGGGATCAAGATTTCTGGGAGAAATATCAAAAACATCATATATGCATATGTGCCACCCTAATGGCAGAAAGTGAAGAGGAACTAAAGAGCCTCTTGATGAAGGAGAAAGAGAAGAGTGAAAAGCTGGCTTAAAGCTCAGTATTCAAGATCCAAGATCATGCATCTGGTTCCATCATTTCATGGCAAATAAATGGTGAAAAAATGCTAACAGTGGCAGATTTTATTTTCTTAGACTCCAGATCCACTGTGGATGGTGACTGCAGCCATAAAATTAAAGAAGCTTGCTCCTTGGAAGAAAAGCTATGACCAACCTAGACAGCATATTAAAAAGCAGAGACATCATTTTGCCGACAAATATCCATATAGTGAAAACTGTGGTTTTTCCAGTAGTCATGTACAGATATGAGAGTTAGACCAAAAAGAAGACCAAGCCCAGAAGAATTAGTGCTTGTTGAACTGTGGTGTTTGGGAAGATTCTCAAGAGTCCCTTGGAGAGCAAGGAGATCAAATGAGTCAATCTTAAAGGAAATCTACCCTGAATATTCACTGGAAGGACTGATGGTGAAGCTGAAGCTCCAATAGTTTGGCCACCCGATTCAAAGAGCCGACTCATTGGAAAAGACCCTGGATGTTGGGAAAGATTGAGGGCAGGAGAAGAGGGCAACAGAGAATGAGATGGTTGGGTGACCTCATCGACTCAATGGACATGAGTTTGAGCAAACTTTGGGAAATAGTGAAGGACAGGGAAGCCTGGTATGCTATAGTCCATGGAGTTACAAAGACTGGGACACAAGTTAGCAACTAAACAACAACTCCTCCCATTGAGAGGTGGAGCTTACTTCCTTTTTAGTATAAGCTGGTTTCGGTGGCTTGGTTCAACAACAGTATGTGACACAAGTGCTGTTCTAGGACTTCTGAGGCTAGGTCACAGAAACTTTGCAGCTTCTACCTGCAACTCCAATGACCGTTGGAGACATACAAGTAAGTCCCACTGGGGTCACCAAATTACATGGAAGCCCAAGATATGCTAATATAGCCTACAGTTGTTCCAGTTTCCAGACTTCTGAAACATCCCTGCTGATATCCCAATATCATGAAATACAGATAAACTTGCCACACCCCACCCGGACCAAATCCCTGACCCACAAAATTCATGAGATATAATAAGGTGATGTTGATGATAAACTTCCCACAGGAATAAAACTGAATAAATTAGATTTTTCTTATAAGAAAACAAATAGAACCAATTTGAAATAACTCTGCCATCTTGTTTTATTTTTCTTTATATTCCGTTATCCAAAATGGCCTTATATATATATATATATATATACACACACACATATAAAATCTATTACTTCAATTGTCTGCCTTTTCCCACAGAATATAAACTCCATGAGGACTTTGTTTTGCTTTGTAAGCTTCCAAAGCACCTGCAACCAGAGTCTGGCAGCATGAGTGGATGCTCAAGGAATATTTGTTGAATAAATGGATGAGTCATGATTCACAGTAGAAAAAAAAACATAGATATTACTCTTCTTTTCTGTATAGAATGTAATTCCTATGGGAAAATATGAAAACCAGGATAGTAGAAATATACTATGTCAGATATCTGGGTATCCCAAACCAGGAATTAACAGATGTTCAGATTACACCGTTTTTGCATCGGAGTCTTTTTTTTTTTTTCCCTAAAGGAAATAAAATATTGGAGAGAGTTGAATCTGCCTAGATTTTCCTATTTCCCTTTCTCCTCTCCTAGAGGCAATACTATNGGATAGTAGAAATATACTATGTCAGATATCTGGGTATCCCAAACCAGGAATTAACAGATGTTCAGATTACACCGTTTTTGCATCGGAGTCTTTTTTTTTTTTTCCCTAAAGGAAATAAAATATTGGAGAGAGTTGAATCTGCCTAGATTTTCCTATTTCCCTTTCTCCTCTCCTAGAGGCAATACTATCAGTATTCAACTTGCAGGTTCTGTGTTTTTACTATGTATCATTGTGCGAACAATATATCTGCTTGGCTCTGCCTTCAAGTGAAAGTATATTATAGTCCCAAGCCCTGCTTCCCTGCTCTTGCTTCTTCCCTAGTCTCCCTCATGGCATCTTCTACGAGGGTTACTGCCACATCTTCTAAGCTGCTCTTTGATTTCTCTCTCACAGAATCATTTCAACATATTCCATCTCTTCTCCACCCAGCAGCTAGATTGATCCTATAAGTATCCATTAAGATCATGTGTTAATAACTTCCATCATCCTAGCCCATGGGGGTGCCACTGCAACTGGAATAAAATCCAGAATCCTTGCCATGTTCACCAAGGCCCTGTATGATCCACCCTCCAACCTCCAAGCCTTCCACTCTCCACCTTGCCCCCTGAGCTACAGGAGCGCTGGCCTCCTTGCTGTCTAGGAAGCACACCAAGCACATTTCCATCTCTGAGCTTTATCTCTTGCTTGTCCTTGCCCCAGATGACTGTTCCACAGACCTGTCTTCTGTGGTTCCATCAGATCACTGCCTGCATTTGGGTTTTGTTCAAAAGTCACTTCCCAGTGGGGTGGGGAACCCATTTAGTCTATCGTTGAAAAGTCCTCATGATCCCTTTTCAGGCTTTATTTTTCTGCATAAAAATGTACAGAATGTGCTCATGTATGCATGTATATATACATGCATTTATCTGTTTTTGCTGTCTGTTCCTTCACTAGATTATTTGTTAGGTCAGGGACCTTCTTTGATTACATCTTTTTTTGTGTCTCAAATAATACCCGAGATAAAATAGGTGCCCCCCAAATATGTGCTGAATGAAGAATATAGGAATATAGTATTCTGTGTATATAAATTACATCATATGTGTGTGTATCTTGTGGCAACTTGCTTTACTCAATCAACATTGTTTTGGAAATATGTTCATGTTTTTTATAGTTTTATTTTTTATTGGAGGATAATTGCTTTATAATGTTGTGTTTCTGCTGTAAACAACATGAATCAGGTATAAATATACATATATCCCCTCCCTCTTGATCCCCCCTCCCTCTCTTCCCATACCATCCCTCTAGGTCACCACACAGGAGCAAACTAAGCTCCCTGTGTTATGCAGTCGCTTCCCACCAGCTGTTTTATACACAGCAGTATATATATGTCAATGCTAAACTCAATTCATCCCACCTCCTCCTTCCCCGACTGTGTCTGTGTTTTATATATATGTATGTTTATATGTTTATCTATCTAGTGCTCTATTATTCCATACATTTTATTTATCCATCCCCCTATTTTTAGATTCTAGTTCCTTTTATAAAGATTTATTCATTTATTTTACTTATTGGTTTTTGGCTGTCCCAAGTCTTTTTGCTGTGCACAGGCTTTCTCTAGTTGTGGAGAGTGGGTGCTGTTCTTCATGGCTATGTGTGGGCTTCTCCTTGTGGTGGCGTAGCACAGGCTCTGGGCATGTGGACTGTAGAGCCTGGCCTCAGAAGTTGCGATGCAGGGGCTCAGTTGCTCCCAGGCGTGTGGAATCTTCCCGGACCAGGGACTGAATTGGTTATCCTTGCATTTGCAAGGCAGATTCTTAACCACTGGACCACCCAGAAGCCCTGTAGTTACTTTTGGATTTCAATTCTCTGAACATTGCTGTAAGAAATTTTTAGAAAAAAAATTTATTGGAGCATAGTTGATTTATAATGCTGTGTTAGTTTCTGCTTGATAGCAAAGTGAATCAGTTATCCATGTATCCACTCTTTTTTAGATTCTTTTCCCATACAGGTCATTACAGAGTGTTGAGTAGAGTTCCCTGTGCTATAAAGTAGGTCCTTATTAGTTATCTATTTTATATATAGTAGCATGTATATGTCAACCCAATCTCCTAATTTATCCCCCAGCCCCCCAAAACCCCACATTTTTAAAAAATATGCTTTTCTTGTTTGTTTTTCCGTATAGATGTATAACAGAATTAAAGTTCTGAGTTTTCTCACTTAGCAGTTAAATTTATCTAGAAAAGTAATTGTACAGAAATGAGTTTTTGGCCTACAGGATTAATCTATCATCCATGAAATGTCCCTCTACAAACCTAAAAGGTGTTTTAGGAGTGGGGAGAAAAACAATATTATAAAACATTTCTAAAGGACAAGTTAAGAGATTAATGTTCTGTTTATCTCTTAAATCTCATATTTTTCTGACATCATGCCTTAGTGGTGTATACGTTCTGCCATTAAAACTAGAATGTAATGTTACTTCTGATTAACTTATTTCATTTTGATGTGTGCATGCATGTTTGTATGGGTGTGCATAGCAATATGATCATTTGAATTACTGTGTTCCTGATGGTTTAAGCAACACTAATATTCCATTAAATCACAGAGGATCTATTCAGAGAATTTTGCATTTTGCTTGCTGCAGTTTAAAAAGGGCCAACTTTATTATAAAGTTGTGAAGTTTGTTAACTGAAGAGGTGATGAGAAAAATACACTGAAAAACTCATTCAAGCTGTAATTCTAAGATATAGACAATTTTCCAAAAACTTGGAGCTTTCAATGTGCTTTGAAATAGCATATTTTATTGGTGATATCATGCATCTTGACTATGAAGCTATGAATGCCACTAAAACAGATAAGAAAAGAATTGCTTTTGGGCGTGATCATTTTGACTTGATAATGCTAAGTCACTTCAGTCGTGTCCAACTCTGTGCAACCCCATAGATAGCAGCCCACCAGGCTCCCCCGTCTCTGGGATTCTCCAGGGAAGAACACTGGAGTGGGTTGCCATTTCCTTCTCCAATGCATGAAAGTGAAAAGTGAAAGTGAAGTCCCTCAGTTGTGTCCAACTCCTAGTGACCCCATGGACTGCAGCCCACCAGGCTCCTCCATCCATGGGATTTTCCAGGCAAGAGTACTGGAGTGGGGTGCCATTTTGACTTGCTCACTGTTAAATGATTCCGAAAGAAAGCAAAAAGAGCTGAGTTCAATTTACTTCATTTGTAATTTGTAACAATTTGGATAGAAGTTAATCTAAATGTCAACATTTTAAAAAGTTTATTTATGCGAAGAAAAATTAGAAAGTAACTGCTATTAAAGTCAAATGGCAATTATACCTCACTCAACCTGGAAGAAGTTGGATTCAGGAAATATATTCATTTATCAGTTACTTATTGAGGGCCTCCCAAGAGTCAGGTGCTATTCCAGAGACTCAGGACACATTTATATATAAAATACTTGAGGTCTTTACTCCATTTGAGCTTACTTTAACAGTAGTGTAGGTGAGATAATAAACAAGGAAATTCATACTTAAATGAGGTGATGCCACAACATGAACTGACTTGTGCCATGCAGTCCATAACCCAGGGCAGTGTGACTGAAAGTGAGTGTGTCTGGGGGACAGAGCGGGTCAGATTTGCCTTAGCTGTGGGATCCTGGGGCCACCTCTGAGAAGGGAGCAGTTGAGCTAAGAGCTGCATGAGGTATCAGCCATGCTGACGTCCAGTGAAAGATGCTGCAGTCAGAGGCGCAGCAGGTGAGAATAAGGGTGAGAACAAGTCTGCTGTGTGTGAAGACTGCCAAGGTCTGTGTGGCTGAGAACGGGAGGCAGAGAGGGGCAGAAGATGCAGGTGGCGGAACAGCTAGGAACCTTGGGGCAAGGAGCTAGACTTTAAGCTAGGAATTCCGAGGTATTCTAGAACGCCACTGGAAAGGTTTAGCAGAGGAGCAGCATGGGAGATTTATGTGTATATGTCCTATGCTAGACATATAATATAGATAGATTCATAATTATTAATATACTTAACTTGTATTATTATTATAGTGCAAGAAAGGTGCCATTTTACCTCTCGCCTCTTAGGGATTTTGAGCTTGGTCTAATAAATAAACTGACAACAGATGGATTAGAGAAAATCTAATAAGTTTTACCTGACATGAGAGCCCTTGGGAGGAAATGGACACCCAAAAAGTGGCAAAACCTAAATGCTTTATGCCAGGTTGAACAAAGAGAGGCAATTGTGAGAAAGCACTTAAAATATAAAGTAGGGGATAAGTTCGTGTGTCTTAAGATTCTTGATTGATGTCCCAACAGGCGACTGGTCGCTTCCACTGCCCACTCCTATTAGACTGTGCCACGTTAAGTCCTTTGATCCGTTCTGACTTTCTCCCTTTAACTGCTACATTCTGACCCCGTCCTAGTTCTGTGCATGCCTCTGAATGACTGAGTACGCCTATTGGAGCCGTCTTTTCTTTAAATATTAAAAAGCTAAAACCGGCCCATGCGAAGACTGGTTCTAAAAATTGTCTTCATTTGAAACTATTCTTTTAAATTTTAGAATGCCTATTTTAATTCAAAAATTAGACATGTTAATTTTGTTACCATGGGCATCCAGTCCCGTCACTTCATGGCAAATAGAAGGGGAAAAAGTGCAAACAGTGACAGGTTTCAGTTTGTTGGGCTTCAAAATCACTGCAGATGGGAACTACAGCCATGAAATTAAGACACTTGCTCCTTGGAAGAAAAGCTCTGACAAACCTAGACAGCATATTAAAAAGCAGAGACATCACTTTGGCAACAAAGGTCCATATAGTCAAAGCTGTTGTTCTTCCATAAGTCATGTACAGATGTGAGAGTTGAACCATAAAAAAGTTGTACAGATGTGAGAGCACTGAAGAATTGATGCTTTCAAACTGTGGGGCTGAAGAATACTCTTGAGAGTCCTTTGGACAGCAAAGAGATCGAACCAGTTAATCTTAAAGGATAGGAACCCTGAATATTCATTGGAAGGACTGATGCTGAAGNGCAAAGAGTCGGACAGGACTGAGCGACTGAACTGAACTGAACTGAACTTGTCCTGGGTCCTTAGGGCACAAACAGAATCAAACTCAGGACTTTTTCATTCCAATATAGTTGCCTGTCTATATACTACATTGTCTGAACCAGTGCTGCCTGAGTAGTAGAGTGTCAGGAAGTCAACACAGTATTTACATATTTACATCAAGGTATTTACAGAGACTAAGTGTAAGGGCTTTGGAGTCACCAACCTTGGATTCTAAGCCTGGGTCTGCTATTTTGTAGCTGGGCAAATTATTTAACTACTCTAAGATTCTGTTTTGTCATCTATAAAAAGTGGGCATGAGAGTAATGCTGTTCTAAATGTTAAATCAAATTCTATTAATTAAGTACTTAGTTCCCAGCCCAGTTAGGGTTTAGTGAATGATCGTAGCATGTTTAAGATGAAGGGCCAGGGATAAGCATGTCGATTCAGGCCCTATTGCTTATCTGATGGGTATAGAATTAGAGCACTGCTCTGGTGCCCTTAACTTACCAGCCATGTGACCTTGGGCCAGATACATCTCTGTGCCTCAGTCCCCACTGACATGTGAATTGGGTTTAATAGGAATCCCATCCCCACTGTCACTGGGATGATTAAATGAGATAGTACATGGAAGGTGCTTAGAGCTCTACCTGGAGCCAAATAATGCAAAGATGATAGTTGCATTGGTGCTTTTCCTGTTGTTAATACTCAGAAGACACTTGCTTTTCCAAAATGTGTGTATATGTATATATTTATTTATTCTTTTAGCTTTTTGTTTTTGTTCTATTTCTTGATATTTGCCGTTAAATTTAGGGGTCCTAAACCACTGGCTTTCTGAATTTATTCCTTTTAGACTCTTCCCAAAGAGTTAGTGCTATACATGTGCTGGCTTTTAGGAGCCACTGCCCTCTCTACTTCAACCAACTTCTTACCTGCCACCCAAACAGTGTGGGTTTTATCATGCAAATCCCACTGGCAGAAAAAAGAAATCACTTTGTTTTCCAACACTGAATCCTAGCAAAATTCCACCCACAAACTAGGTATTCAATAAATTTGTCTAATGAATGAGAAATCAGGTAGCTATGCCTATTAGATTAATAATAAAAATAAAGATTCAGATATTCTAATTAGGTTCTGCACGTAGAATTCTTCTATGAAGAAAGTCTTTGAAAATCTGTAAATCAGTGACTATATTCTGGATAACTGAAGTCACTGGTTAAGTGAGATTTATTGGGGCTGAGACTATTTGGGGGCATGAATCAAACTGCACTTACTTGACCTTTTTATTTCATCTTCAATAAGATGGAGGAAAGATGTGCTGTCTCAGACACAGAGGAGATTCATAGTGGTGCCCCTTGTCAGTGGATCTGCACTGGTAGTTTTCAGAATGGACCACAGTTTTAGAAACTTCAGTGTGTTGTCTAGATTATTATAGATTTATAACTCTTTGATTTATTCTTATACCCACACTCTCCAAAAGCTGGTTGAATAGGCTCTGCTGTGAAGACAGGGGTGCATCATTACCTGGACAGCTGTTGCTCAGGGGTGCCCTATGAACCCNCCCCTTGTCAGTGGATCTGCACTGGTAGTTTTCAGAATGGACCACAGTTTTAGAAACTTCAGTGTGTTGTCTAGATTATTATAGATTTATAACTCTTTGATTTATTCTTATACCCACACTCTCCAAAAGCTGGTTGAATAGGCTCTGCTGTGAAGACAGGGGTGCATCATTACCTGGACAGCTGTTGCTCAGGGGTGCCCTATGAACCCCTGCACAGTTGGTCCTTAATACTAATAAATGTCACAGTCTACACAGCCCCAAAGTATGTTTTTTTTTTTCTTTACATGCTGAAAGCACTGCTGATTTCAATAATGAAGAACTATATGGTATGTATTTAAGTGTAAAAGAGACTTTTATTCTTTTCTAGTTTGGGGTGATAGAATAACTTCCAACTCATTAAAATTTGATTGTTAAGTTTTGAGGCATGTATCTAAAAAATATCAGGCCACTGATGCGTAGATTACAGACTGTCCACAGTTTCTACTCTCATTTGTTTCCTTCCAAAGAGGCACAGGATTTGGTTTGTTAGTTGTTACCTCTTTGGATAGAGGCAGATTGAAAAATAACATAGAAAAGACTGTCTGGCAGTTGGAATTTTTAAATAATAATGATATAAATAAATAATGTAATAAAATCAGAGTGTATATTTCTCCTCGGTTAAACACAGTAAAATAGAAAGCAGTGCCAAATTGAAATTAAAATATCAAGTACAGCATGTTAACCGATTTTTTCACCAACTCATATTCACCAGTTTAATGTATAGAAATTTGTTAGTACTCTCCCAGTCATAACATTTCCCAGTATGACTGTTAACTGTTGTTTATTTTTATAGCTGAAACTGGACTTATAAACATTTGCCAAATACAAACAAAATTTGCCAAATACAAACAAAATTTTCAAACAAAAATTCCTTGTTTGAATTTTTTAAAAAGAAAAAAGTGTCATCTGTAACTGTAGTTCCAAAATTATCCTAGAAAATTTATATATGTATATATATATATATATATATATATACACCACCTACACATATCAAACAGATGTTAGAATTAGAATATTGAGTTGGCCCAAAAGTTCATTCAGGTTTTTCTTTAAGAGCTTACAAAAAAACTCAAACAAACTTTTGGGCCAAACCAATAAATCATAGTATTTTAAAACAAATATAAAATACTTTAGACTTGACCTTGGCCAATAGGCATTAAGAATTCAAGGAGAGTTCTTTTTCTGGTGTTTCTAAATCCTCTGTCTTAATGAGTCTACCAACAGAGCCCTTTTTTTTATAGGGAATTAAATGGAAACTACTAAAGCAGTCCTGATAATATCCACCCGCTTTCCTGTTACTAAAGAGACTTGCAGTGCAATGGAGTAGACAAACACTCTCATCTCACCTATTTTGTTTCTAGTATAATGTCATGGGCTGGTGACAAGTGTGTAGTTACTTAAGAGGCTTATTTAGATACTTAATACCCAAGTAGGGGAACCCTGAATCATTTATAAGACATGCATGCTAAGTTGCTTCAGTCACGTCTGACTCTTTGACACTCTATGGACTGTAATCCGCCAGGCTTCTCTGTCCATGGGATTCTCCAGGCAAGAATACTGGAGTGGGTTGCCATGCCCTCCTCCAGGGGATCTTCCCAATCCAGGGGTGGAACTCAGTTCTCTTACGTCTCCAGCATTGGCAGGTGGGTTCTTTACCACTAGCACCGCCTGGGAAGCCCATTATAAGATATAATAACAATAAAGAAGTAAAACATACAGGGAGGCCTAACTGATGATTATGAGTTGGCCTGGACATGAGCATGTTCATAGGGCCAGGCAAATCCATCAGCACAATACTGCACCTAGCAGCCTGCTACCCATAGCTTGGGAACTGCTCATTATTAAAGGGTCATGTTTCAGGGCAGACCGCCAGATGGCAGCATGTCCAGTTTATGCTGAAAGCCCAGCCTTATTGCCATGCTGAGCCCTTCATGCCCTTCCTGCTTTGTGCCAAGGTGTGGGACATCCACTTTCATTTCTGTCCATGTCCATCATGTGTTGCCTTTCTTAGACTTTGCCTTTTAAGTGTACTCTGCATGTCCACTTAATCAGATCTTACCTGAGTAAAATATTCGGGACAGAAGAAGAGATACACACACTCATTCATTCACAGCTTAGCACTATTCAGATTGCAAAGGCTGGGAGAGAATTTCTACCTGTGACAAGTCATATCTTACCTATTTCTCTAAAAGTGCAACAAAAATCTAGCTCCTCTTGAAGAAGAGTAGCAAAAACAGATTTTATTGTCGTTGAGCCTGGTTTAGTTTTACCTTGAAAGCAAGTTGGCCTTAATTTCTCCTGGGGCATGAATACTACTGAACAGAAGGATTGACAAGACCACAGTCTTAGCACATTTTTAAGTCCTACTGTGTGCAGAGGGAAGCAGGCAGAGCCTTTTCTTTCTCAGCTATGATATGGCGGTTGACCTTGTGACAGTTTTCTTCTCTAGCCCAAGCAGGTGGATACGAGTGAAAAAATATATGAGAGTGATCAGAGTGTAAGGTGTGGCTCACCCCCTCCCCCCGTCAGTTTCCCTCTAGAAATTGGCAAGGTGGACGCCTTCGTGTATCCAAATGCAGCTCCTTAACAGATTGCTTTGTCATCTGAGGAAGCTGGTATAACTCATTTCTGCTTCTCTTCACAAGTCAAGGTGTGGCAATGCCCTGGGGCTTTCTTATTTCCTGGCTTCTCTGAATCCATAGGGAGCTTTTCCATTTAGAAATTGAATTTTTACAGTGATCTCCGGTAGAAGCAGTTTAAGCTTTTATCCCATCCCCAACATTTCCTTTAAATGACATACATTTGACTCTTTCTGCTCCTTCTGTTTATTAGGATGCTAGGTAATTTACACCTAAGGACTGTGTTTACAGGTTTTTAATATCATCATCCAGATTTTGAAAATAAATTAAAAGTTAAATGTTTCTTTGAAGGCATTTAAAACTTTTTGAGGGTATTAATTTGTCAGTAACTGAGGCTTCTCTCTGGTGATACTGCACACTAAGTTACAATCTATCTTATCTAAGTATTTCTGTTTTAGTATTTAGGAAGAATATTCTGGTGGTATGGAGGACTTTACCTAAAGTTATGTAATAAAATGAGGGAAAGGGGATAAAATGGTCAACAGGTCAGTGTTTGGAGTCTTAAAGGACAGAGTTCAAATCCCATGTCTGCCATTACCTTGAGCAAATTCCACAACTTTTCCAATTTCTCATTCTTTCGTCTGTTTACTGGAAATATGAATAGTAGCTGCTTCCCGGGCACAACTGTGAGAGTGAGTAATAATACTTCAGAGGCACCACTGTGTGGTAAGACAGTACTTACCACAATGCCTAGCACGTGGTAAGAACACAAGTGAATTCTAGCGAGAGCTGTTATCTGCCTCAATATTACTGCGTTTTCTGAAGATTTTAAAAGTCTGATATGGACACTGTCTCTAAAATGCTTGTCTGTTTTGTGCGCTACAAGGGAATTTCACCTGAGTACTACTTGCCATTACTAACACATCTTACTGTGTACTTTAAATGATATGCCATAAAGAAAAATACACTTATGGAAACTTATTTCTCACATACATAATCGAAGAGCAATTGCGTTTATAACACCCGCCTTCTTTGTACTCACTGAATGGCGTGTTATTTAGGGGATGACAGCTTGCTGTATGGAATTTAGGGTCTCCTTTTTCCTCGGATGTTTTCTGCACGCCGGCCCCTCCCCCCGACAGCCGGCCCCTGGTGGAGGTGTGGGCGGAGCTTGCGAGACACCAAGTACCAGGCTCACAGGTAACACAATGCCCATCAGATCCTCCTGGGCTCCCACTCAGCTCTAAAGTTGCCTGCTCGCCTGCACAGAAATGACGAAGGACAAAAACAGCCCAGGGTAGGTGGGATCTACCAGCTCCATCTGTTGTTACTTCCTCTGTTTTTATGAAGAAAACGTTTCCTACTTCCATTAACAAGTAGATCTCTGATTTCTGTGCAATTGGAAAATCAAATCTTTGTGTTTATGAGACCAAACAGATGGATTTCTGTTGCCATTTGTTTCCTGGCAAAATGGGACCATGAACAAGGCAGGCAGCCAAAGGCACAGGTATTAAAGAAAGGGAAAACCCTCCGACATGCTTGGTTTGCTCTATCCATTACTTCTGATCCCTTTCAAAGCCATGGTGCTTTGTAATTTTTTTATGNCCTACTTCCATTAACAAGTAGATCTCTGATTTCTGTGCAATTGGAAAATCAAATCTTTGTGTTTATGAGACCAAACAGATGGATTTCTGTTGCCGTTTGTTTCCTGGCAAAATGGGACCATGAACAAGGCAGGCAGCCAAAGGCATAGGTATTAAAGAAAGGGAAAACCCTCCGACAGGCTTGGTTTGCTCTATCCATTACTTCTGATCCCTTTCAAAGCCATGGTGCTTTGTAATTTTTTTATGGTATTTTTCTGATTTCATCCCAGCACTCCCCATCATTGACTAGCACCTCTTATGGTTAAACGATTTTAAACGATATGGAGAGATAGTCAGACATTTTGGTCTCCATTTTAGTATGTTGTATTTAGCTTGATACATTATTTAAATCATTCTAAAATAATTACTTGAGAAAATGAGTCATGAAAAAATGGTGTTTTTCTTAGAATGATAGTTTTTCAAGCACTTTGTATTTTAAACTAGCAGTGGTATTGGTCTAGCAACATAATATGTCTGTTGGATAGTTTGGTTTTCAGTTGTTTATGGGCAGTAGTAGATGTGTGATTTTTTTAGAGCATCTGACATAGCAGATGCTATAGAAACTCATCTTTCACCCCAAGAAGTAAACTCCCTTTATTTACTATTCCCTTTTATAGCTATAAGGTTATGTTTTCGTTTTCTTTGTTTAAGTACAATGTGGACTACAGAATTAGTATTTTTTAACGTCATTCAAATATCAAAATTATATTACTTTACATAATTAAAGCGGTTTTTTCCTTGTGGTATGGAGTTTACAGATGGGGTAGGTGGGAAAAACANCCCTTTATTTACTATTCCCTTTTATAGCTATAAGGTTATGTTTTCGTTTTCTTTGTTTAAGTACAATGTGGACTACAGAATTAGTATTTTTTAACGTCATTCAAATATCAAAATTATATTATTTTACATAATTAAAGCTGTTTTTTCCTTGTGGTATGGAGTTTACAGATGGGGTAGGTGGGAAAAACATGATTTTTGAAACTTGAGTTATTTAACCAGATTACTTAATTAGCACTTTGCCACCTGGTTTGATAAAGCTGACCACAAATTTGCATCTGGGAAGCAAGAAAACCAAATTATCTGGAAACATAATTAAAAATATATAGGTGTTTGCCAGCATTATAGAAATACTTTAGGGGTTGAAATTTCCTATCTAAGAATTAACCTGTTTCAACAGATGTTTCCCTTTTGACCAATTTGACACTTTGTTTAATAATGAGAAAAACTTGCAGTTCTTCTTGCCTTCCTTCCATCAATATTTAAATGAGGAAAACCAGAGTTCTGAGGCAAAAACAGACAACTACATAGAATGTGCTTTGGTCGCAAAACCAGTAGAGTTAGTCAGAAACCTTAGCAAATTATTTCTTTAGAAATGGCCCTAGATGTACCACCACTTTTATTAGAAGAAGATGTTAATCATTTAATACAGACCACTGTTCTGTGTGCCTTACATATATTAACACAGTTATCACAACCACTCCTGTGAAATTGGTATTGTTATTGTTCCTTTTGTACTTATTAGGATACTAAATGTAAAAAAGTAAATTTCTCAGCATTGTGTATTTACTAATGATGACAATAGAGTCCATGGTAGGTTGGTAAAAATTTAAAAATTAAATTTTTAAAAAATTTAAAATAATTTAAAAAAATCCAACAAGANTACTGGAGTGGGTAGCCTATCCCTTCTCCAGGGGATCTTCCCAACCCAGGGATTGAACCCAGGTCTCCCGAATTGCAGGCAGATTATTTACCAGCTGAGCCACAAGGGAAGTCCAAGAATACTGGAATAGATAGCCTATACCTTCTCCAGGGGATCTTCCAAGCACAGGAATTGAATCGGGGTCTCCTGCATTGCAGGCAGATTCTTTACCAACTGAGCTATGAGGGAAGCCCTGCATGTTCAGACATAAAAACATCCTATTTGGTATTTCACTAAATTACATGTCATGGTAGAGTAATGCTTCACACCAGTAGTTATGGCTCAGGTTTACAGTGGTGTATAATATTTCATGTGATGAATGAACCATGATTTATACATATTATGATGGATGTTCAGATAAGTGAATGATCAATTGCCTAAGTATTTAAAATAGAAAGTTGACAGAAAGAATGAGAGAACCAGTTACTTTAACCAAAGCTAATATTTGATTATGAGGGTATTTTTCCTAATACTGCAATTTCTTAGTGATTACTTAAACTTATGCCTGACTGTATCCTAAGTACACACTTTTTAAAATGCTCCCCATCACTTTAAAGACTATAATTGATCTCATCATCTTTGTCTCTAAATAGTGTCTTAGTTTAGATTCTTTGAAGCAAACCAAAAAGACTTAGGACATGGGAAAATTGAAATGTCTATATCTATTAAATTTTTACTGATGGGGGAAGTAAAAATGCTAAGTCATTACAGTTCTAAATTTTGGATTGAAAAGCAAAACAAAAGCAATAAAAACAATAAAGAGGTACAGGCAGCTCTGAAATAGAAACATTGTCTGAGATATTCTCCGTAAGAATATGCTTTCCATGGCTGACTGCACAACACATGTCTCCAGTGGCACCAGTCTTATTTCCTGTAGAACGAAACAGGCATCTTTTAGCCACCTGCTGCTGCTGCTAAGTCACTTCAGTCGAGTCAGACTCTGTGCATAGTGTTATCTCTTAAATGCTTTTATGTATCTATTTTATAGAGTCATGAAAGAGACTTTTTTTTCTTTTCTGAGTTTGAAAACGAAGTAAATCTTCTACAATGCTTGGTGCTTTCTCTTTGTGCCTCAGAAAAAAAAATTCCTCATTTTTCTTATTTCTTAAGAACAAGCAGCTCGTCAAGTCATTTGCTTGACTTTTCCTGTTTCTGGAACTGAAGCAAGTTTAGTAAAGCAGCAAACAGTGATTTCAGTTCTGTTCCCATCACAGATTGGGGAAAAAGGAGAGACTATAACACATTCTTTGTGCGCCTGTGGAACCCATCAGAGGTAGAGATGTGGAGCCTGGCTCTATTCTCATCTTAAATGTCTAAGAGAGATTTTATGTTATGTTTATTTCTCAAGGTTTAGTGCAGAAAATACATATATGCTTTGGAGGCGATGACAAGAACACAGTCATCTGAGGATGGGAGTTTTAACGTTGATAATTCTGAACGTTCTGTTCTAGACCATCTGGAATCTAGGACTCCATTTGAACATGCTATTGGAAATCTTACAAGTACATATCCTGGCTCTAATATATATATATTATTCATACATATGAATTCTACCCACTTGGAGACAAAAACTTATTCAGAAAATGCATCCTGGTAGTTATGCTTTAAATATACACTATTCAGAATAAAGGATTTGTTCTTATAATTTTGACATTTTGTGTATAGTCGGTTCCTTCAAAGCCAGTTCAGTTTCAAAGCAATTTATATGATCATTTTTAATTCAGAATGATAGAAACTTTTTTCTTTTTGTTTGTTACATGTTGATTTTGATGATGCTGGTTGGAATATTAATGATTTAAAAATAGCACACAGGGACAGAATTTAGTATAAATTTTTAATTGTTTTCCAGAAATGCTCATCTCTATTGAGACTGGCAATAAAAATTTTAAATATTGTTCCTGTATCTGCAATGTAATTCAACATAGATTTCTTTTGCTTTTATTTTTTGCAAGACATTCGACTTTTTGTGAGAAGAAGATTCAAAAATGAATAAACACAGTCCTTGCTCTCCAGATTTTACTGGTTAGTGAGAGAAACTCAGAGTTAAATGTGTAAATATTAATATGGTGTCACAACAAGTGATGTGGTATGTGCTCACAAATTGCAGAGTTAAAAACATGAGGCCATGAGATAAATTGGGGAAGAGAGCATACTTGGCTAAATGCCTGTTGTGTACTCAGTTTGGGGTCCCAGAGTCTGGCAAGTATTTCAGACATTTACTCTGTAACACAGACCAGTGGTCTGGCTCCTGACTCCATCTGCATTTGGTTTCTTTCTAGTAGGGTCATGTGTATAATGAAAGACACAGGAAAAAGACATGGCTTCTTCTTCAATGGTAATTTTAAAATGGTAGAAGGTGGATGCTGCCCCCCACTAATATCCAAAGGAGAAGCATGACATTAGCTGAATTTTTTATTCTTTTGTGGCTTCTTAAATCTGTGAAATACATGTAAGTCTGAACTCAAAGACAGCAGCATTTTAAAGTTACTCTATAACCATGACAGAAAAGCAAAGTGTTGATGTTAATCATTCATTTATATATACATATTTATATACTACTTATATTTACATATATATGTATATATGTAAATATACTCTGCTTCCCACATGTCGCTAGGGTAAAGAACCCGCCTGCCAATGCAGGAGACATAAGAGACACGAGTTTGATCCCTGGGTCGGGAAGATCCTCTGGAGGAGGGCAGGGCAACCCACTCCAGTATTCTTGCCTGGAGAGTCCCATGCATAGAGGAGCCTGGCAGTCCATGGGATCGCAAAAATTTGAACACGACTGAAACAACTTAACACACACGTGCACACAGAAATATAAAACAGAAACTTTTAATTAACAGGGAAAGGTTTCCATATTTTGTTATCTTTACGAACAGTAATCTTTAGGCCACTCAGTATCCATAGACACCTTTTCTTTCTATTACATAATCCAAGTACATCATGGAATAATTTTGAAAGCACAGCCACTCTCTCTGCTTGATATTGGACTTGTCCTTTTCAACTGGTCAAAAATTTACTGCTCCTGGCTTTTCTATTTTTAGAAGCATTTCAAATTAATTGCATACTTTAATGGAGACGTATTAGCAGTCTCTTCCCTTGCTTTTTATTCTTTTTTTTGAAACATAGTGAAAACCCTTTTGGGACTTGTTTTTATGTGTAATCCAATTTAGAATGATAAAATTTTTGAAAGCCTATGGAAATAACCTAAACTGAAATATAGGTAATCCTATAGTGGGTTTATAGTACTCCAAGGTTAAATTGAAACCCTTTAATGTGATATAAAGCTCCTTGGGTTTTATACACCCTAATATCTCCCTCCTGTCCATACATATCCATATTTTGAAAATTGCTTTAAACATGTTTTTCTCAGCTCGGTGTTTTTCCATAGGCTTATCTCTGCTCAGAGGGCCCTTTCTTATTCCACTGTGACTTTGTTGTACTCCTTCAAGCATCTAGTCCTACGTGGCTCCCCTTTGGAGGTCCTTCCCATTTCCAGGCAGTGCTGCAGTTCTGTTCAGTTTGAACTCTCCCAAACTGAACTTGCCCGTCTGTCACTGCACATAATCACATCTTTCCATCTATCTCTCTCCTTCACCTCGGAAGACTCAATTCTTCTTTCTATTCCCAGGGCTTAGCTGGTGCCTTGCCCTCCATGTTGGGCGATTTAAGGCTACAGTATATGTAGCATTTTGAAACTGACAATATGCTTGATGATCAAATAGCTCCAAATGCTAGATTTTTTTTTCCATCCATGGGAAGGCAGTTAGAATTGTGTGCTGGTTTTCTTTAATCATGAACTATGAGAGTGCAAATCATGTTGATTAAATCTTCTTCTTAGTCCAGCCTTTCATTCAGGCCCTCATTATATCTTGCACAAACTCTCAATATCTTCCTAACTAGTCTTCTCTATCTGCCCCCTTCTCTGCCATGCAGCCTGTACTTCACTGTGAGAGCTAACTTCCTGAAAACATAATAATGTCTGATCATTCCTATTCTTAACCCTTCCTGGGCACACCATATCATAATACATAATCCAGGCCCAGCATCTAAGACTGTAGCCTGGCAGCAGTGTGAGATCTGAGATGCATCGTCTTTTGTTCCCCATTATACCCCCAACACCTGGCACAGTGATTGGCATGACCTACAATCCATGTGCTGTTGTAGGATGTCAGTGATCACAAAATATGGCTTTATTTTATGTACCACTAAGGGAAAAGAAATCTGCAAGTTCTAGTATGGCACAATTGTTTCTTTCTTACATGCCTTTGAATTTTTATTTTCTTCTTCCTGAAAGATTTTTGAGACTTCAGATAAAATCAGATTTTTATTACCTATCACTCTGGTGCATAAAGTGAAAGTGAAGCTTGCTTAGTCATGTCCAACTCTTTGTGACCCCATGGACTATATAGTCCATGGAATTCTCCAGGCCAGAATACTGGACTGGGTAGCCCTTTCCTTCTCCAGGGGATCTTCCCAACCCAGGGATTGGACCCAGGTCTCTCACATTGCAGGTGGTTTCTTTACCAGCTGAGCCACAAGGGAAGCCCAAGAATGCTGGAGTGGGTAGCCTATCCCTTCTCCAGAGGATCTTCCAACAAAGGAATCAAATCGGGGTCTCCTGCATTGCAGACAGATTCTTTTCTGGCTGAGCTATGAGGGAAGCTGGTAGCAAAGAATAAGTCACCAAAATACATGGGCTAAGGTGATTCTTAGGTCCTTAGGAGCTTCCCAGGTGGCTCAGTGGTAAAGAACCCGCCTGCCAATGCAGGAGATGCAGATTTGACTCCAGGGCTGGAAAGATCCCCTGGAGGAGGAAATGGCAACCCATTCCAGTCTTCTTGCCTGGAGAATGTCATGGACAGAGACGTCTGGTGGGCTATAGTCCAAAGAGTCCCAGAGAGTTGAGCACAACTGAGTGACTGAGCATGTGTGCAGGGTGATTCTTACAACTGTATGACGAAAGCCTGGCGTTTTGGCATCTCTCTCTCCCTCCCCGCTCAGAGTCATTGACATTTGTTTTCTGTTCTGGATAATGTTGTTTTCTGTTTCCTCAGGAGTATTAGTGACAAAATATGACTTAGAAGAGTTGTTTTATTTCACCCTCTTTGCAAGTTTTTTTGTTCATTCATAGGTAGTGACAAGATAATAAGTGCCACCTGTCCAGCTGCATCCTGATTCAGAGGTTAAAAGGTTAAAATTGAAAAAAGAAAACAAAAGGTTAAAACTGTGAAGTACATCTCCCGATTGATGAACTCAGTGACTCAAGTGTGGGCTGAATGCATACTATTATTAAAATGCTCCCAACCTACCCTTTCCGAATCTCTCCCCACCGCTCAGTCCCACCCACTGTTCCTCTGAGCTCTGAGACTTTGTCAATGGGGAGAGATCCTTTTGCAACTCTGTGCTGTCGCGTTCATTCCTACTCACTCAGCGTGAAATTGACTTCTTGCTTCTCAAACTAACACTGGTTCTTCGTGATCCAATTTAAATGCCGTCTCCAAGTCTGCCATCCTTACTACCCCAGATGGACTTTGTTTCTGCCTCTCCAGTGCCCTCTGAACTTTTGTATACACTCATTTGAAAACTTCTCACACTTTTTGTGACTACATGCTGAAGGATAAAGACCAACCATATGGTATTTTTCTTTGTCCTCTTGCTGCTGGTGCAGTTACTTTTCAATGAAACTTGAATAAATATAGTTCGGCATATATCATTCCTCTAGTTGATTGTAGAGTGGTGTGAAGGGAGAGAACGTTGTTCCCTGGGAGGACTTGTGATATTGTTGCTCTTAAATGAATGGTACCCTCAGTCCAGTATCATCCAACAATGGACTTGTTATTTTTGCTTTAGATAGAATATCTAAGTTCTGCATTGGTCAAGACCTGCATTTTACAAAATAAAAAAAAACCTCACTAATCCAGTGTTTGTGTACATTTCATCAGAGTTGTACAAGCTATTTGCTAAACATCATTTACACATTCAGAACTGTTACACTACAATTAACCAGAGATCAGAGTCTCAAACAGGACAACTAGAAGCAGTTTTAGAATCTTTAAGAGCAAATTTAAATTCTCAGTTGGAACATTGTAGATTGATTAAAGAAAAACATTAGCCAAGATCCAATGACTGGTTCTTTAAAGGTGTCTCTTCATTTCATTAACAAGGGTCAAAACCAAGAATCTATGTCCAAATCCCTAATGTCAGCCATGAATCATTCTTTAAATAGATGGTAACATAACTCAAAGAGATACTGAATAAGGAACAAGTGATAGCCTTCCAGAACAGTGTTGTTGAAAACATTGTCTGGTCCAGCCTGTATCAGTCACATGGGATACTGGATAGAAATGCAGTGTGGGGCCTCAGCTTCTCATTCCCTGGATTCTAGGTGACTTTTTATAGGCACAGAAGCTTGATAAGATGTGGTTTAGATTCTGATCCATTGAATCTGATACCAGAGAAGATATAGATAGTGTTTTCTTGATAATCCTTGACTAATTCCCTCCAATCGGGATTTTATTTTTCCTTCTGGGCTGTAAAAGTCAGAGCTCTTAGGTCCCATAATTCAAAAACTTTGAAAAGTATTTTCTAGAATATTTTTACCATTAGCCTTTCACTGTGAAATTCTGTAAACGTAATGCCATTTCATGTCAGTCTATATACAGGAGGAGTTAATAGCTCTCACTGTGAATACAGATGGAAGAAAGAACTAAAAACGATCATTTTGTATTGTATGCTTTCCAGAGGAAATGATCTATGGTGTAGAATTAAACAGAAAACTTTTAAAAAAACAATTCTGAGTCACTGTCCACATGTAGAAAGAGATCTGAGTCATCCTAGGTCACCCAGAGGATGGAGCCATAACTGGGAATAGAATATGGATATTGTCCCCCATACCTTACCCATTTCTTCCTTCCTCTGAGGATTCTGAATCTAGTCATTGAGTCATATGATCCTGCTCTTATGAAACAGCATGGCTGTTTTCTGAGCAACTTTTCTTTAAGCATTTTCTCAGATTCTAATATATTCAGCAGAAGCAGAATAAATATTACTTACTTTAAAAAAGGGCATTAGGTTATTTACGCAATAAACAGGACACTTGAAAAAGTACTCAAATAATTTAGTTTGAACACATCTAGCACCATCGTCTGGCTTTATTCCTATTGATGGGATGATTATGTTGGAAATTATGTAATAGCATCATTGTAGCTTGAAAGAAAGTGACAATTTGAATCCATATCTATGAGCTACTGTGAGTTTTTTCCTCCCCATCACAATTTCACCTGCATTTTTTTCGTATTTACATCTATCCATCATAAGCTCCGTAATAATGAATTAGTCAGCTGTTTGATTACCTCTGAAACCTGCCTAATCCCTCTGCCCAGCCCTATTTCGGTTGGATTCCTAGCAGAGTCCCATGTCAGCCAGGAATGGCAGATAAATGGAGACTCAGGAATCGAGACCACATACATAAATGTATGCCTGTGTATATATTCTTCCTGTAAGTTGCAGCTATATTTATTATAAGCATTTTATATAAAAAGGCATCATTAGATTGACCTTTAATTAAGTGGCAGGACATCTGACTGGCATCGCTATCATATCTTAGACAGTTTCCATCAACATTTTCAGTTTTTCTCCATCTCCAAAACTAGGATTTACTTAATTAGCATCTACTTATTGATTGCACATGTCCTAAATTCCTCCAGTGTGCCAGGCAGTGTGCTTGGCACTGGGACTCATGTGAGCAGGATAATCACTTCTTTCGGCCTCCTTGCTTTTTTTTAACCACTGTACCTTGGCTCCTGGCAGCGCTTGTTAGGAATAATCTTCTCTCTTCCTGTTCCCATCTGTAATTAACGAACCACTTTCTATCCTAAACTGGAGACTTTCACTAGGGAGAGGGTGGGACAATCTCTTGAAAAACCCCTAGTGTATCTGCTGTTCATTTACTTTGTGTGTTTGTGTTTAGTCGCTCAGTCATGTCCAACCCTTTGTGACCCTATGGACTGTAGCCCGCCAGGCTCCTCTGTTCATGGGATTGTCCAGGTACGAATAGTGGAGTGGGTATCTATGCCCTTCTCCAGGGGATCTTCCTAACCCAGGGTCGAGCCTGGATCTCCTGCACTGCAGACAGATTCTTTACTGTCTGAGCTACTAAGGAACTCCCCTTCCTTTTATAATGAAGGAGTGCTTGTTTGTGGCAGGACTAGTACTGTGCAGTGGTTGACAAGGCAGAGATGGTCCTGGCCTTGTAGACTGCAGTCTGTCACTTGTTCAGTTCAGTTGCTCAGTCATGTCTGACTCTGTGACCCCGTGAGCTGCTGCATGCCAGGCCTCCCTGTCTAACACCAACTCCTGGAGCCCACCCAAACTCATGTCCATTGAGTCAGTAATGCCATCCAACATCCTCTGTCGTCCCCTTCTCCTCCTGCCCTCAATCTTTCCCAGCATCAGGGTCTTTTCAAATGAGTCAGCTCTTCGCATCAGGTGGCCAAAGTATTGGAGTTTCAGCTTCAACATCAGCCCTTCCAACGAACACCCAGGACTGATCTTTAGGATGCACTGGTTGGATCTCCTTGCATTCCAAGGGACTCTCAAGAGTCTTCTCCAGCACCAGAGTTCAAAAGCATCAATTCTTTGGCGCTTAGCTTTCTCTATAAGAAAGTCACATCCATATGTGACTACGGGAAAAACTATAGCCTTGCCTAGATGGACCTTTGTGGGTTTTTTTTGTTTGTTTTGTCTCTGCTTTTTAATATGGTGTCTAGGTTGGTCATAACTTTCCTTCCAAGAAGTAAGCATCTTTTAATTTCATAGCTGCAGTCACAATCTGCAGTGATTTTGGAGCCCCAAATCACTTGTAGATTGCAGTCTGTCACTTGTAGTTTACTTTAAATTTACTTTTGACACCAATGCTCTGAATCAGTGTCTTCCCAAGTTGACAGTGACCCAAAGAATCACTGAGTATCTCTTTATACCTGGAAATATTTGCAGAGACTTCCAATATACTCTCTGAGGCTACCCTGTCCTTTAAGAACTGTCACCATCAGTTTCCAAGTGCAGGATTAAATGCCATCATCATCTTTTTATGTATTCTGCTTCCAGTTATCTGGTACTGCATGGAATACAGCATGGTGGATTCTGTATACCTAGACTGTTACCTACATGCCATTTCCTGGCATTTAGTAAACAGTTGTACCAAGTCAAGTGGTAGGGCCACCAACAGCCTTGGTTTCAGAAACATTCCTAATGGGAGCTAAGGGGCTTTAAAGCAGTCTTTTAAAAGTGGCTAATTTCTATGCCTCATGCTTGGGTAAAATCAGATCCATTGCTAGTGAAACAGTTTGTGTAAATTATCATCATTTTAGGTATTCAGCATGCACTCTACTGAGAGTTTCAGAATTTGGGATATGTTCTTGATAATGTGAAATGTTCTAATAAACACTTTCCATAAGGCAAAAATCTCTCTGTGCTCAGAATGAGCTAGCCACACACACTGGCCTAAGACAGGTGACTAGCAGATGAGCCAAAATCATTCCCAAGGAAATTCAGATGTTTCCCAGGTGCAGGTGCTACGATATTTGTGGACATATGCTCAGATGGGCTGACCCCTTGTCTTTCAGGTGGAGATTTCAGATTGCCTCTGGGCTGTCACTTTTTCCCTCTTTGGAATTTAACCCCTCCTCTCGTACATACTCTGAACAGGATTGTTGTAGAGACATAAACTAAGTTCAGTTCAGTTCAGTCACTCAGTCGTGTCTGACTCTTTGCGACCCCATGAACCACAGCACGCCAGGCCTCCTTGTCCATCACCAACTCCCAGAGTTCACTCAGACTCGTGTCCATCGAGTCAGTGATGCCATCCAGCCATCTCATCCTCTGTCATCCCCTTCTCCTCCCACCTTCAATCTTTCCCAGCATCAGGGTCTTTTCTAATGAGTCAGTTCTTTGCATATGGTGGCCAAGTATTGGCATTTCACCTTCTGCATCAGTCCTTCCAATGAACACCCAGGACTGGTCTCCTTTAGGATGGACTGATTGGATCTCCTTGCAGCCCAAGTGACTATCAAGAGTCTTCTCC